>CM034616.1:21792110-22392110 GCA_020080225.1 Gynochthodes officinalis
CAGCAGTTTGGTGTGCGACGAGATGATCCACCAAGAAGAGTGAATGAGGTAAATGTGTTTTCTATTGACCAACGATTAAATAATCTCACTACTCTTGTCTAAAAATTGGTTGCAAGGGCATTCAACAGTGAAAGCTTGTGGGATATGTACCCAAACGGATCATACTACTAATATGTGCCCGATACTTCAAGAGGATTCAATGAGCAAGCCAATGCGGTTGGTGGATTCGTAGGGGCACCACAAAGGAAATATGATCCTATTCTAATACATACAATCAAGGGTGGAGGATCATCCAAATTTCACTATGGGCCTAGACCGAATAATTCACAACCACAGACCAACCACGCGCACCAACCTGTCGATAAGTCAACAATTTCAGCAACCTCCTAAACAAGGTAAATCTCTTGAGCAATTAGTTGAATCTCTAACTAATAGTTCTATTCAATTTCAACAGAAACCGGTCGAGCATTGAAATCGGAGAACCAAGTTAGTCGGCTTGCATCTTCACTTAGCAAGTTTGAGAACCAAGGAAAATTGCCCTCACAAGCGATGGTAAATCCAAATGAAAATGTGAGTGCAATTACCTTGAAGTGGAAAGGTATTGGAAGAACCTGCTCTCATGAGATAGATCTAAAAAGGAAAAGGAAAAAGAAGTTGCACGCCTCTACCATCAAGAAGTCCAAAGGTAACGCCCCATTTCCCACACGATTGTCTCAATCTAAGATACTTGAAGAAGAAAAAGGAATTCTTGAGACATTTCGTAAAGTTGAGGTAAATATTCCCTTGCTTGATGCTATAAATCAAATTCCTCGTTATGCAAAATTTCTTAAAGATTTATGCACAAACAAAAGGAAGTTGAATGGTAATGAGAAAATAAGTGTGGGGAGAATGTTTCTTGATACTACAAAAGATTACCTTCAAAATGCAAGGACCTGCATGTTCCTCATTCCTTGTAAGATAGGTAATAAAAATGTTGGAAAAGCTATGTGTGATTTGGGTGCATCAATTAATGTTATGCCTTTATCTATTTATAAATCTTTGAATCTTTGGACCATTAAAAGATCTGCATAATCATTCAATTAATGATCGATCTAATGCATATCTGAATGGAGTATTGGAAGATGTTTTGCGTGTAAATGGATTAGTTTTTCCCGCAGATTTTTATATACTTGACATGAGGATGATTATTCACCTAATTCAAGTATAATTTTATTAGGAGACCTTTCAAAACATCTAGAACAAAGATTGATATGCATGATGGTACATTAACAATGGAATTTGATGGTGAAATAATTAAATTCAATATTTATGATGCCATGAAATTTCCTAATGATGTATGTGCTGTTTATGCATTTGATGTTATTGACACTCTAGCTTTAATACTTTTGATTTTTCTCATGAGGATAAGCTTAAAGTTGCAATTGCTCATAGCTTGACCAATAGAAGTTCAAGTTGCCTATCAGTAACTTGAGATTGATAATGAATTGCAAGAATTTGTTTTTGAACTAGAGACTTAAATCGAAGTATGATGTTCTGCTTCTGTATTGCTGCTTCGATACAACATTTTTACCTTCTAGTCAAGTTGAATTGAATGCACAATTAGAAGTGAATGAGAAGGTAATGGTAGCTTGTGAGAAAATGCAAGTGTGGTCCAAACAATTAGTGAAAATTTAATAATTTAAAGAGAAGTGGAAACGTCTAGCCAAAGACGTTAAATGAAAGCGCTTTTGGGAGGCAACCCAAAATTTTATTTATTTTCTTGTCATTTAAATTTAATTTAATTAGTTATCTTATTATGTTTTCATTTGTGTAAAAAAAAAAAAAGATGAAATTCTATTTTGGTTTTCCTTTTTATTTTATTTTCATTTTCTTCTACCAACCAATGCTCACCATGGCCATAACATCGTCGATCCTTCATGCTCTCTTCACTCATAAAGGATGTCCCTCACCTTCACCACGCTCAGCTTGTTCATCAGTTCGAAGTGTCTTGTTCCCTTGTCTTTATTTTATTTTCTTTCTTGTCAGCGTGTGTATATTTTCCATACATTGAGGACAACGTATGATTTAGGTGTGGGGGTGTCTTGTGCTTCATTGATTATTTCTAAATTTTTCATGTGAAAAAGAAAGAAAAAGGTGAACAAAGTCCTTCCAAGTAGGTTTGACATTCGATATCTTCTTTGAAATTTCTCACTCTTTTGATGCTCATTTATAATAATTTTGAATTATATGCATTAATGATTTGAGTTGGAATGTATGAATGAGATGAGTATGATAAGCCTTTGGTTGGAAACTTTTAAAGCATCTTGTTAATTTTAATAATTAAATTGAATGAGAATGTGCAATATTTGATACATTGAAACCATTGTGAGTAGTTGAGCTAAGAGCATTTTCTTTTTCATGCTCACATATTTCTTTGTTGAGATTGACAAATATGGTATGATCATTCTAGAACTTGCTTTGTTATGCATGTTGAGATCACATTGTGAATTCATGTTGAAAAATGATAAGGGCATTTAGGATTACCAATTTTAAACTTTCTAAAAAAAAAAAAAAGAAAAAAAAAGAAGAAAAAGAAGCTTAACCTTATATTACATATACCCTTAGTCACCCAATTTTGAGCCTTAGCCTTTCTTTATTATAACACCACATTGTTTAGCCTTAAATCTTTGTCTTTGTTCACCATTGTTGAACCCTTGGTCAAGAGTATGTGAATGAATTGCATGATTCTGATGATTCCAAAGAAAAGAACCACTGAAAAATGAATGAAAAAAAAAAAAGAGAAGAAGTGAAAAGTATTTCCTACAAAGACGCATGTCATGTGGAATAAAGAAATTGGTTCTACTATGCTATTTGTAACTTTTGAGTCATGCAAGGAAATTCCTATATATCTTGATATCTCAGAGCCTATATTTTCCTTTCTTTTACCTACCTTTACCTAAGCCCAAGTTACAACCCTTTTAAGACCCTTTGATTTTTGTATGAGTTCATATTATAAGTGGTGGAGATGTGATATATAAGCAAGCCTATGGTAATGACATGCTATATTTGATTTGAGCTGAATGAACCCTAAACACTTTGAGTGATTAGAGTGCAACCTGTGAGAGGTTATCAAATTTTGTTGCATTTGATTTGATGAAATTATTGGGATTGATGAGATGCATATGTTTTGTTTGAAAAATCAGGCTATGAATACTTATTCTTTGATTTGTTATTCCAATTTAGATCTTTAATGTGTGATGACTTTGAGTTCTTTGTGGATGGGTTGAAAAGTGGTGTGGAATAGAGATAAGATGTTGATCTAATGCAAGCTTGAGGACAAGCTTTGATTTAAGTGTGGGAATTTGATAGAGTGTATAATTGCATATTTATTGGATCAATTCTCTTGTATTTTAATTGATTAAAATGCTTGTTTATAAGGATATTAATTATTTTTGTGATTAATGGTTAGATGAAGCATTTTTCCTAAAGAATGTAGCCTCACAAGACAAGTGGCACAAGAAAGCCTTGAATTAAGTCTTGAATTGAAAAAGCAAATCCTTGAATTAAGGCTTGAAAAGAAAAGCCTTGAATTAAGTAAAAGCAAAGTCTTGAATTAAGTAAAAGAAAAGCCATGAATTAAGGAAAGCAAAGCCTTGAATTAAGGAAAAGCACAACTAACAGCCTTGAATCCTTGCCTATAAATAGGCAAGGCTTGGAGACAATCAAGGCATCCCATTTTGTAGGCTTTCCTAGTTCAATAGAGAGGAAAATAAGGTTTGAAGATGAGAAGGAAGAGGAGGGAATGAATTTTCAACCACAATTCATCCTTTCATGGAGTGAGCTACGGCCGAAGAAGGCGAAAGCCGCACTGATCGACAAAAAAGGTCAGTCATTTGATTTTCTTTGTATTTTCTTTTAATTATGTTTAGCTAAATTTTATTTTCCAATCAAGTTTAATTAAGGTTTGATTCCAACAATTGTGAGGTTCCGGTAATTTTGTTGTTTCTTTTATTCTTGAGTATTTATATATTTTCTATGCTTCATTATATTATTGAATCAATTGTTAGACAAGAGGCCTATTGTTAGATAGTTGAATTCGATATATAGTCATTTAGAATAATTAATCTTTTGTTGATTGTTCTAATTCAAGTGACAAATAACAACATCGAAAGGTAATCTACGCCTTAGATTGTATGTTATGAAAATATATAATCTAGCTTAAATAAACAAGGCGTTTCCAAGTTTCTTGGTTGTAATTGGGTCTTTTGAATCTTAATGCAATTAATAGACATAACTCATAGGACAGATCCAAAAGTTGTGTTTGTTAATTAGAGAAATAACTCATAGGACGGATCCAAGGTTATCGAAAAGTAAGAAAAGATTGGTTGTTAGAGGGCGGATCTTCAACAACTATAACCAATTTATTCAAGATAAAAGAACCTATCTTTTGAATCAATGATCAATTTGAGGAATCAATACCAAATTAATTCTTGATTGGAAGCTTCTTCTTATTAATTTTTTCCTCATATTTTAGTTGGTTATTTAATTTGTTTAGTTGTCTTAATTAATTTGCTTAGTTTCATAATACAAAACCCCCTCTTTATTTTATTTTGTTCAAGGAATAAATCTAACCAATCTCTGTGGATTCGACCCTCTCACTGCTATCTACAAAGCTTAGCCGAGAAGGATTATTTTTGGTGGTTTCGACACCCATCACTTATTCATTTTGGTTAGAAATTGGCTTGTGTTTTAATTTGTTTTTACATATTTTGGCCAAATTATCCTTTGAAAACTCACTCATCTTCCGGAGTTTATAACTCTTGATACATACGCCCAAATGAGATGATTCAAGATGATATGGAAAGCTAAGAAAGAGAGCAAAAACTTTCATGAAGAAAGTTTTCTCAAATCCTGGAAGAAAAATGACCAAAACTGGACAGAAACTTGAAGATTTTTTCTGAAATTTCCTTCACTACGGTTCATATTATTGCAGCAGTTTACTTCACGTTTTGCAGCACAAATTGATAGTAAGTTTCAGTAATAACAAGCCTTCTTACTCAGCCAAAGCAGAAAGGAAAGATTAGCAACAAAAGTCTGCTGCACTACTGGGAAAGAAAGAAAGAAAGGAAACAACCCAGTGCAAAGAAAAACAAAGAGAAACAAACCAGCTGCCATTCTTTTCTTTTTCGAAGAAAATGCACATGGACAGCAAGAAAGTATCTTCAAAATGCAGTATTACATGGGCAAAAGAAAGGAAAATAAAAATACAGAAAGAAAGAAAGCTGGACCGAAAGAGAGAAGAAAAAATTCAAGAAATGCATTTCTTGGGCTATCCGAACAATTCTTTCTGCATGAAGAGAGAACATGCATTCAACAATTCTTTTATGGAGATGAGCTACAAAGGATCATTTTCTTTGCTGTAAAAGAAACTGAGCACATGGAAGACAACAACACATGTTTGTGTGCAAAAGAAAGAAATAAATTGTGAAGCACACAAAGAAAGAAAAAGAAAAGGAGAGGAAAGCTTGGAAGCAAGAATGACATTTGGAAAGCAAAGCTTGGGCTGCTTTCTTTCTGTAAAGATGACAAGCACATGGATGACAACAACACAACACCTTCGGCAGAACAAAGAAAGAAACAAGAAAAGAAAAATCTGGACAAAGGCTTGCCTATAAATGGCAGACTTGGAACGGAGGAGAGCATCCCATTTCAGCCGATCCCATTCTTAGCAAAGATATTTATTTTACTTTATTACATAGTTTAAGAGTAGTAGTAGCACCTCCTTCCTGTTATACTTTCCTTCCTTTAGTTTGTATTCAGTTTTAGCTAGTTTTCTTCTTAGTTTTCTTTCTTTCCTTAGCAATTTTTCAGTAGTTCTCTTTGGTTTTTCTTTAGAAATTTCAGTTGTACTTCCTCTTGGTTTTCTTAGCAGAAATTTCAGTGGTTACTTGTTCCTTCTTCTGTCTTTCTTCTTGATTTTCTGCTCTCGTGTTTTTTTGCAAAGAATCTTGACTTTCTTCTCGGTTTTCAACAAAGAATTTCAGTTTTCCTTTGTGTCTTCTTCATGTCTCTCCCACAATTTCAGTCTTTGTTCTTGTTTGTAGTAAGTCTAAGAGAAGCAGCCAAGCTTGACTTGGATACAAAGGAGCAACTTTGGAAGTTTACGGATAGAGAAGAAAAAACTCAAAGAACAAAGAGGGGAGTGGCTACCACCTACGGGTTTTGTTGGAATTTATTTTTATTTTATTTTTTTTTTAATTTTCTTTCTTTTTGCAATTATGTTTAAGAAATTGGTGTTGTCCTTTTATATTAAAATGAACTAACTTCTCTTTCTAGGGTTTCGGTGTAGCCTAACTATGAAGACCTACTATTTTTTCTATTAATATAATTTGATTTAAATTTCTATGGTTGAGTATTTATCTTTGTGCTTAATGCTTCTAATTACTTGATCACTAATTAGATGATTTGTTAATCATAACAATTGGAAGAGGAGTTATGTGTCAAGTTCATTGAGATAGTTCCCAAAAATTGCATGTAGGATAGGAATATACCTACATGGTTTGTGTAGTTGCTATATGAGAATCCATAGAAATTAATGACTTCATAATTGTTGTAATTCACATAGGAATATAGTGAATTAGCAATTAGGATGATTTTATTAGATCTCGGGAGGACTAGTAAATAAATTTGGGAATCTCGACTATCAACCAGAAATTAAATTAGATTATACAAATAGATGAATATTAAGATGGAATAGTTATGGTGAAATCGAAAACCCTAGAGCTTTAACCAATTTGATTTATTACTTTACTTTGCTTTGCTTTGTTTTAAATTTAGTTTTTTATTCAAGTTTTAAATTTAGTTTTAATTTAGTTTATTCATAAAATATCTTTTTATCATTCAAATAGAGGTAGAATTAACTAAATTTGTAGTTGACAAACAATTAGTCCTTGTGGGAACGATAAATTTATATTCACTTTATATTACTTGTTAACGATCACGTGCACTTGCGTGTAAAATCGACCAACAATATATATAAATATATATATATTTAGAATTTGATTAGGATAGACAATTAAATCTTAAAGGAATTGAAAAGAAAATGGAGAAATGGGTCGCAGACCGACTGCCACTAGAGGAAAAGGATAGGTAGCTTAGCCAACCATAAACAGGATATAAACAATTAAAGTAAATAAGCAGAAATTTAAAATGTCAAATTATAAATAAATAACAATTAAAGTAGGCGATTTAACTGGCCATGCATCAATATAAATAAAAATGTAAATAAATAACACTAAAAGAGAGCTAGTCAAGCATTTGGACGAGTCCTTGGTTGTATGAAACTTAAAATATATTAAGGAAAGTTTAATACAATGGTTTATACCTTGGTAACCAAGGTTATGGTTGTGTAAGTAAGGATACAAGAAAGGAAGAAAGAAAGAAAGAAAGAAAGAAAGTAAGGATGCAAGAAGGAAAGATAGATCTATTCTAAGTTTGGAGAGGATTTGGATACAAAATTTGTGAGTTGTAAAATTCTATATAAAATTGAGACAAAAGGGAATTTTATAGAAAATTTCCCGGTGCTCTGAGAGCTTGCTACGGTGTTAGTGAACATTAGTGCGCTACAAGATATAGTGAATAAAGATTGCCGCATGAACAATGTTCGCACTACTGATCTTGTGAAAAGATATTTTAGTAGCTACAATCACTGCTACAATATTTTTAGGAATTAAAAAAATCTTGTAATAGTCATCTCCATTTAAGTAAAATGGTTCTTCTTGGTCTTCTTCTACTTCTTCTTTGAAGCCGACTTTAATTTGAGAAAAAGTGGAACTCTCAGGGAGCTCTTGCTTTTGAGTTTGGATTGTAGACTCCTCTTGGGCCTCATCAATTTGGACCTTTAAGGACTCCTGTTTAAGTTGAGAAAGCAAGCTTTCTAGATGTTTGACATAATTTTCTTTATTAGTAACTGCTGCCAATTTGGACTGGGCTAAACTCTTTTGTTGCAAAAACCCGATTATTTGTGGATCAGCAGCAGGTAAAAATTGTAGGTTAACTATAAACCAAGCTTCAATTTGTGAAAGTGGATCAAATCTGTTTTGAATTCTTTCCACCATTTGGAGTATCCTTGTCTAACAAGGAGTGGAGGAAAATTTGTGTTTGGTTTGACAAATTCATATTTCCATGAATAATCCATGAAAGAGAAAATAGAGAAAAGAAGCTGAGTAATTTTGGCACAAAATGTTTGGGAGATTGAAATTTTTGGTTAAAATTTTGAAATCCTTGACTAACTATTTTTGGCAAAATTTTTTGGTTTGGGTCGTGGATTCCCCACCATTGAATAAACCAAACTGGAAAATCAAATTTGTTAGTTTTTTTAAAATAAAAAAACCAAGAGTGTTTATTTTGGGGGTTTTGGAATGTAAAAGCATTGAACCAAACGATTCAATAATCCCAATAATTATAACCCTAAGGTTGAAATAATTGGAAAAAACTTATGGGTTTTTTAAATCATTACCCTATTCTAATAGTTTAATGACTTTAAGGATTTGGGCTGTGGAATGGGTAATGTAGGTATTGTTTTGTCTTAGTAATGTTTGAAAGATACCGAGCCAGAGTCCAACAGGATGAACTCATAGTATCTTTGGGTTTTGTTTGCAGAAGTTGGGAGAAAATGGAACCGTTTGGGAAGAACTGTTTTGGCCATTTGTAATGGGCTATTTTGAAAAATATTAAGTTCCATTTGGAGAATATTTGTTGGGTAGTCATTTTTGTAGTATGGCTCTTGGGCTTTTGAAGAAGAGGTAGTTGGGATTACTACCTGGGAAGTAGTCGGGATCACTACTTGTTTTTGCGGATTTTGAGCGATAGTTGTTTGGTAAGATTGAGTGGGTTAAGAGCCGCCATTTGAGATTTAGAGGGGACGGGGTTTGATGCCGCCACTAGGGTTTGAGGAGATTTCACCAATTAAAATCTGGATTGGGCAACCAGTTGGTGTAGAGCTGACAATTGGGATTGGGCTTCTTTCTCGTCAACAATATCTGTCCATGTTCTTGGTGCAATGATAGAAATTGGTTTGATGTTTTCTAAAGATTCAAAGGCTTGAATCTGGGTTGATGTGAATGCATAGTTTGTGGGAGTTTGAATGTTTACGGGAGTTTGGACCGTTTTGTTTGAATTAGAAGTTTCAATTTTGGATGTTTGGGAAAAACTGGGTTTAATGGACAGTTGTTCTTTTTTTTTTCTTTTTGGGAGGCATTTTTATCGTCCCTGCAAAAATTCACGAGTCAAATAGTCAAGAAGAGAATTATTTTCTCCTTTGATATATTCAATATCAAAATAAAAAAAATGGATAAAATAGCTTGCCACCTTGCAAAAATTTGTTTAAAAGCAAGATGTTTAACATCTTTTTGCAAAACTTCTTTTGCAGATTTACAATCAACATGTAATAAAAAAAAATTATTTAATAAATCAAATTGAAATTTAGAAACACATAAAACAATTGCAAGAATTTCTTTTTTAATGGTAGAATGATTCTGTTGGGATTCATTCTAATGCTTAGATGCAAATGCTACAATTTGCTCTTTTCTGTTTTGGACCTACTTTAAGATACCACCATAGCCAATGTCAGAAGCATCAGTTTCAACAATTTTTTGGGCTAATGGATCTGATAATGCAAGACAAGGAAGTGTTTTAACTTGGGTTTTAATTTGTCTAACTACATTTGTATGAATATCAGTCCAGGCCGGAGGAGTTTTCTTAAGCCGATCATACAAAGGCTTAATCAAATTACTAAGTTCTAGAATAAAATCAGAAACACAGTTTAAACATCTTAAAAATCTTTGAAGTTGTTGTTTATCTAGAATTTGATCAGGAAATTTATCAGCAAATTGAATTGATCTTTCAATCGGAATAATAGTTCCTAAGTGAATATGATGACCTAGGAATCTAATTTTTGTTTGAAAAAGACTAATCTTTTTCTGAGAAACAGCCAAACCATTTTGTTTAATAACATGCAAGAACGTATTAACATGTTTAAAATGCTTATCAATATTATCAGAGAAGACTAACACATCATCAATATAAACAATAATAAAATTTGAATAAGGATTAAAAATATCATTCATAATCCTTTGAAATTCAGAAGGTGCATTTTTCAAACCAAAAGGCATTACATTCCACTCGTAATATCCAAAAGGCACATTAAATGCAGTTTTATATCTATCAGAAGGATGGATTTGAATCTGTCAAAAACCAAATTTCATATCAAATTTCGAAAATATTTTTGCAACATATAATTTTTTAAGAAGATTTTTTTTGTAGGGAATTGGATATTGAATCCACTGAAGGGCTTTGTTCAAAGCCTTGTAATTAATTACAAGTCTTGGGACACCTCTTTCTATTTCAGAATTTTTATTAACATAAAAAGCAGGACAACTCCAAGAAGACTGACTTTTTTGTATAATTTCTTTTTCAGAAGATCATTTATTTCTTCTTCACAATGTGAAGAAGTTCTTGATTCATTTGTATTGCCTTAGTTTTAGTAGGAATTTGACATTCATCAAAATCTTTTTCATAAGGAAGGTAAACAGCATCTTGTTTTCTATTCCAAAATGCTGTTGGAATTTTAGCACAAAGTTCCGTCTAGATTCTATTCTCAAGATCTTTAATCTTCTTTTGAATCAAAGGTTGTTGAAGTTGTTCTTCAATTCTTTTGAAAGATATTTCTTGAATAAGAAAATTAATTTGATTTTGTTTTAAAGTTAAAACATTTATTCGAAAATCATTGAAAAATAAAGTATTTAATTTCCTTTCCAAAGGTGGTTTAACAAAAGGAATACAAGAATTTGGAATATTTTGAGGGAAAATCCCTTTAAAATTAGTCAAGTAGGGAGTAACTTGATAAATAAATGGAGTACATAAATAAGCTAATCCATTTAAATCTTTTGCTAAAAGGAAAGACGTTTTTACAAAAACATTTTGAGTTTGCTGCTTACTTATATGAACCAATGAAATGCCTAAGGTTTTATACATAAGAAATTGACCGTCATTTTTTACAGACAGACCCAAATGAACTTCAACTTCAAGAATCTTATAATTTATTTGTAATTTAGAACCATTTGCAAAACAAAGTCGCTCTTTTGTTTTTTCAAAATAAATTGAGGGGATAATTCCTTCTTGAATACAACACATATCCGCCCCTGTATCCCACAAAGCAAGAATTTCAAGTTTAAAATTATCTTTTATAACTAAAGTAATTAAAATGCCATACTTCTGTTGAACTAAATAAATATGATTAATAAATTGTTCTGTTTTTCCAAATTTTTCTGAAGAAGAGAGATTAGAAGAAGAAGGCTTTGAAAAAGTGGAAGATTCTGAGAACTTTTCTTTTTCAAAAATTAATGAGTCAATAACAAGATGATCTAATTCTTGTTATGCTTTGATTTTCTTAATTTCCTCTTTCAGAAATGAGACTTCTGATTGGAGATCTTATAAAGAAACTGGTTTAGGATTTTTTGAAAATTGATTTAAAATACCATTGAAGTTATAAATATTTGAAAATTTAGGATCTTTTGAAAAATAGTGATCTGTTGAAAAATTGTTTTCAGGCTCTTTTCCAACAAAAATTTGTTTTAATTTTTCAAAATATGTTTTCTTCTTTTCAGAATCTAAAATTTCTTCAAAAAGATCAACTAAAAGATCTTGTTCTTTGGTAAGAACATTGATTGCATGCTCTTGTCCAGACTCTTCTGAACTAGAATTGTAATAATCATCTTGATCTTCTAATTGATTTAGAAAATCATTGGAGTCATGTTCTGAGTTATCAGAATTATCAAAATCACCAAGCAGTTTAGCTATTTGATCTAACATTGTTTCTTCTAAATTTAATTCCTGAATTTTCTTTTTAAGTTTACAATACCAGGCTATGTGCTCTGGCTTTTTACATTTATAACAAACAAAAATTTTTTTTTTTGTGAAATCGGTTTGGGTAGATCAGAATATCTTTTGGAAAAATGCTTTTTGGGCTTATAAGGAAGACTGAGTCTATACTTCCTAAACTTAGTTTTGGATGACTTCTTCCTATTGGTTCGATGACAACTAGGAAGATTAAATTATTCACAAAAAGATCCTAAGTCTTTTTTTTGTTGGGCTTTATCCTTAGCTAATTGCCTAAGGATTTATCTTAGTTACAAATTTTTAAAGCAACTTGTTGTATTTGACTTGTTAATTGACCATACGTAATTTGTTCATAAGGAACTACACCATTGTATTGGACGCGTAGTTCGTCATGAACCATGTCACACAAAGATTTTGGAAGACCATCTAAAAACTTTTCTTTCCAATAGGCTTGATTACCATTAGGCATAGAATAAGTCCTAGTAAAAATGTATCCTTATACCATCGAAAATCAGATAATTTTTTACATTTCAAATTATTAAGGAGCTTAGATGATCTATCTTTGAAGATCCCCAGGTCTCCAATAAAAGTTTTTGTAATTGTGAAAAGAAGAGTAGAAACAGCATCAGAAATAGTTTGACCATTAACTAAAATGGGTTCACCATCTTCATCTAATTTAACAGAATTTAAAAGTTTATTTTTATCTTCGATTGATAGGTGTTCATCCCACCAACCTTTTAACTGACTTGTAAAACTAGCAATTAAAACATGAGCTGCTAATTGGTTAGGACAATTATGCGTTGTTTGGTATGCCGTAGCAACCATGGCTTGCCTAGTGCGATTTACATCTTCTGTGTGGTTTGTGGGCTATTACACAGGGGCAGGGTTTACCCAGTGCGCACCCTGGTAGTGGTTGCAGGTTCCTTAGTCCAAAAAAAAAAAAATTAAGCAGAGCAAAATTCAATCGATACAAATTTTCCATTTCCACATACAACAAAATTTGCACTCGGTATAATTACATAATTAAAATATGTAAATTTCCAACTATATATTCACATACTACTTTCAATGCCAAATAATACAAATAATTTATTTCCACTAATATACTGTAAATTCCAAGTCAAGTTAAAAAGAGAAAAATTCAATCGATACAAATATTCTATTTTCATATACAACACATTTTGCGATATGTGTAATTACATAATTAAAATATGTGCATTTTTTAGTACATAATCACGTACTACTTTCACTGCCAATTAATACAAACAATTTCTTTCAACAGTGGCACTCATAATATACTATAAATTCCAAGTCGAATTAGGCAATAAATAATTTTTTTGGCATATTTGCCAAATGCGAACATATTAGTTTTAGAACCCAAAAATTTTTCATCCCACAAATTTCTTTCTTTTCCAAATTTGACACAAAATTCCAAAAAATGAAAATTAAATCAATACAAATATTCTCATTTCCACATACAACAAAATTTGCGCTCAATGTAATGACATAATTAAAATTTTCAAATATATATTCGAATAAGTCGGTTTATATTTAGAGGTGCAAACTGCAATGGTGCATAAGTCGGTTTATATAGGATTTTACTACAGAGCTTTATGTGAATAATGTGAAGGGGCCAATAATGCACTATAAACCATCATCAATATAAAGATGTTGTTTGTAGAATTAAGCATCTAACCTTTTTTTTTTTTTTCAAACCAAACTAATTATATTAATGTGGGAATCCCCCATTAACACATTACATTGAGTGTCCATAAAAAGACTAGCCTTAAATGGACGCGCCCTAATACAAAAAACCTAACCTCAGTGGGGATTGGTTAAGACCTAAACCCGATAAAATGGGACTGGCAAACCCCAAATATAGTGAGACTGGTATCTCCTAACTACTAACTAGTTAAGAGAACTACAACCCTAACTTGCCGGACTCTACTGTTACAGCTTGTCACAACAATAACCGAAGCAACAAACCAAGTAGATTTACCCATCGCGACACTGACTGGACCTAACTCCTGTCCCTGCGTAGACATACGTTGGGTGGCATCGTACTTGCCCCTCCTCCTAGGTTAGAATACAAAAATCCTCAGTAGGGAAGTCAGGCCGATAGCACCGCCCCCACTAAGAACCCCAAAACTGCTCAAACGGAGAACCCATACGCTATACGACGGGAAAAAAAAATTGAACATTAAATTTTACTGTTTATGAATAGTAAAAAATCATACCTTATTCGCACTTAAATCACCCCACAGGAACAGTAAAAATTTGAATTCTTTCAGCCTTACGGGGCAATTTTTTTACCATCAATAAACATCTAACTTACAATTACATTTTAGACAGTCCCTTTTAAGCAGGAAAACAAAACAGGTCAATTGATTCTCTAAATAAATTTATGGGAAAAGTCAAGTCATGAAATTAGAATGAGACAAAACAAAGATCCTTTCTAAGAGATGATATTACCTTTACTAGTTAAAATCTAAGATGACATTTTCGTTGACTTGGAAACAGAATACACGTTGCCCATAATAAAAGTTTGCGTCTACAGACTTCCACTGATTCGGTGATTCCATTGCGTCATTGAGTCTTTTGCACCACCTGTTTGAAGAAAGAGCAATGCCTGGTCAGATTACATCAACTTGATACTACTATTACTATTCTTGGATTCATTAGACCAATTCAGCTTTTACTATGTTAAGCATTGCCATTGGAATCATCCATTTGACTTAAGATCATTAGAAACAATGTTAGGTACAAAACCGTAAAAACGTCAGGATCACTCATTCTTTCCTCCATATTATTTGGATTTGATGATGGGTTTTAATTGCTGAAGTCCACAAAATTGAATAAAATTGAATAAAAGAGATGAAAATGGTATGGAAGAACAAAATTTGTGTAAAAAAAGAATTATATTATTTGTACCAAATATTATACAAGGCCGAATGGAAATTAGGGAGGGCAGGGCTCTTGGGGCCAAATAAAGCGTATGGATTATGTCAAAAAATTTTGGCCACAAAAGTTCCTGTAATGTGCTTTTATTTGGGTATTTGGTAACCATGCGTGTACTGTATAATCAGCTATTTGAAAAAAAAGAGTTCAATATAAAATATTATTTTAAATGTTACAGGATACGACTAATTCGCAAATGTTTCAAAATTTAATATTAGTTCACTGGACCATATAAGTAATACTCAAAACTGCTAATGATTACATATTCTATTTGACACATAAATATAAGCAATATCTAAATACCAAACCACAGCTTGAGCAAAAAAACTGGATATTTCTTTCCAAAACTCAGTTTCATCATGTACTTGTGAAAATAGCGATTTTTAACAAAAAATAATAAAAAAAAAAAAATCCCGATCTTCTTCTCAAAGCCTTGGTTCCACCATGCACTTGTGAAAACGGCGATCTTTTAAAAATTTATCATTGACAATTTTCACTTCAAATATCATTCTTTCACATTGAGATAAAATAAATTTGGAATACGGTGAAGAAAGGCGGCCGTAAATGTAATGATCCTGGATCAGATGTAATGATCAATGCAGCACTTTCAGCAGCACTTTCATCACCCTCTTGGATCAGATGTAATGATCAATGCAGCACTTTCATCACGATCAATGCAGCACTTTCATCACCCTCCTGGATCAGATGTAATGATCAATGCAGCACTTTCATCACCTTCCTGGATCAGATTGCGGTCCTGTTGGTGCAGGGCCGTAGTAAGTGCACCGAGTCGATACGGAACGAATATATCTTCTTGTATTGTTCCACCGTTGTTGAGTTAATTTCCAGTGAGTGCACTGTGCACCAAGTCAATACGGAAAGCATACATTTTATTCTATTTTTCCACCCTTCTTGTGTCGATTTCAAGTGATCACAATCCATAACAAGAAGAAATTTGGAATTTGGAATTTGGAATTTGGAATACTGTTTGGCAAATCACTCGTTGCCGCTGGTCAATTTTCCTATAAAAATCAACACGAAATGATGAAGTGAAAGTTAATCTCCTTCACATTTGATAGGTGACGAGAAGGGACGGCGTTCACAAGACCTTGACCTAACTTATAATTGCAACTTATAAGTGCAGTTTTTAGTGAACGACACGAGCTACATGGAGACCGCACTCATTGGAACTTGAAAACCAATAGAATCATTCGAATAGTTCCAACACCACCCATTAATTCGCATTTACAGCAGCATGCCAACTAAGGGCCCTAAAACAAATTCATGCCGCCGCCCATTTTTTGCGCACAAGCCAAATTTCAAATTCAGCAGCCGCCTTGATCCTAAATGTTTTTTTTTAATGGGCGCTTTTAGCCAAATGCGCACAATTTTTTTTCACGTATTTGGCAAATGCGAACACACCATTTTTAAAAGGCAAAAATTTTCCACCCCACAAATTTGCCTATTTTTAAATTCATCATAAAATTAGAGAAAATCCACTTTTCCCTGAAGAAATTAAGTGATTCGTTCAAATCCTTTGTTGGGTAATGTTTGTTTTGCACAATTTAAAGATTCTTATGCTTCGGCAGAGAACTTCAAAGCATCAAAACCAAAGAAAGGCCCATCAATTTTTCCTCCGTCCAGATTTTAGGGACAGATACCTCGCCTCAAAATCGAATGCATTAGTCCACTAATTACAGCTTAGCTGGTTAGAACATCAACTTTCTTACCACGAAGTACCAGCTTCTAACTTTGGAATTAATACATTGTTCTTCTCACTGTAGTATTCTATCGAATCTGCTTTTTTGCCAATTTCAATGGTCTTGTCCCTACAGGATTGCCACTGTTAAGGGTGTGTTGTAAATTTTAAGTTGTAGTCTCGAGGTTTGTGGTCGAATCCCTTCACGCACATTCTCCTAAGACATCTGTAATTTATATCTCTTACTAACTGTGGGATCGGCGGATGAGAAACCCTTCAGGAATGAGTTACATTTACGATGAAATTTATGAAGATTGGCCTACTACGCGCTATTTTGTACAATGAAATACTGCCTAATTCATTAATTCATGAAAAGAGACTGAACTTTGTATTTAAAAAATGTTTCCCTGTATTGCCCTTCCTCTAAGGGGTTGTTATCTAACAAGTACATAACGTCCACTTGAATGACCGTGGATTTTATCATCAAGTTGATGAATTAATTTTAAGATATAAGGCTGTCCTATTAGAAGGGGTTGTTCAAAAGAATTCTCTGTCCTTCCATCAAATATTCTGCTTTTTCCCAGATATTCGGCTTCAAAGATTAAAATCTCAATCTTTGCTCTCCCTTTAAACGACACAGAGTATCCCTCGAAATCGGACAATAACAAGTTGATGTTTGTGAGGGAAACCCCTTCGTGCATTAATTCATTCATGCCAAATGGCAAATGTGTAACCAAGAATGCATTTATATGGAAAGATTCTTAGTGTTTATGGTGGTAGAATTATTTATCCCAGAAGACAAAACTAGACACTTGAGGTATCTTTCATGGCCATGACCATGCTCTTTCAGAACATATCATTGGGATTTAAAGTCAGATGCGATTGCGTTAAAAGCTCTTGCCCATATAGGCCACAAAGGTGTATATACTTATTGGGTTTATATTAACATACACTTAGGTTATATTAAATACCCAACAAATAATGGCAAACACGACAGCCGTTTTGATTCTTCTACAACATTTATGTATATTTTTTTTTTATACATAATGATATTATTTTCCAAAGATAATAAAATTGCCATATATATTCAAAAAATTACGTTCCTAATAATAGTAAAAAAGTTTCATTCCCATTCTAACCCATGAACAATAAAACTTAGAAAATTCTTTTGGAGTTTTTTCTCTCGTATTGCTAAAAGGCTCCCTTCCATATCTTGTTTTGGAAGAAAGTTTAAAAATCTGCATGGAGAGCATTTCAAAATGTATTTTTTGATGTTGTGATTGTGAGATAAGAAATATATTAAAAACTAAAAAAGTATATTAGATAGAGTAAAAATGTGTTTTGAAAATCTAACCATACAAGATTTAAATAGTTCGGTTTGATTATGCTTCCCCAATATTCCAATTCCATGTATTTAATATCATTTGGTATTAGCTGTTCGAACTTCATTATTCATAAGATAAAACAAAGACATTTATTAACCTTTTTTCCAATAATTAGAAGATGCTTGGTAGATAAGTACGTAGCAAAGATAAACTCAAGTAGCAAAACAATAAAAAAATAAAAAAAATCAATGAACAAGAAAATATCATATGTACTTGGACTATTTTCCATTATATGATGAAAATGATATGATAATATTTGTGTATTACACCATTCACCTTTATGATGGGTATGGTTCATACTTTGCATTCAGTTAATGACATATTGTCCTCCGACGACCACGGGGTCCCGCTCCTCTATTTAGGGTTTTTATTTTTCTTGTTGTTTGGGTTTGAACCCATGAAAAACCGTTATAGCACAGGGTTTTCTGATGCCAATAAAAAACTCGTACACAGAGTGATTGAAGAGTGTGAGATACAGAATATTGAAAAAAAAAAACCCTTGCTAGACGTAACCCTACTCTAAGTTGAACTAGGATAAATTAGGTGTCTTCTTTATTTTTTTCGTTTATTTTTTTTTATTATACGTGAGATTGACACTGTATACCCAAGACTCTTTTGGCAGTTTAACTTCCCAATGCAGTAAGCAAATACAAAAGCAAAAGAGATGGGGAATAACAAGGACATAATGGCTACAAGAGGCAATTGGTAGTGATGAGATCCAAAGTAATCTCTCAAAAACACTGCTACCGTTTTAGTTTCACCAAAACCTCAATCTCTTGCTTGATATCTCCATATTGTGATGTGAGCATGCCATTTAACGTCCATGCTGTAGGGGTTATATATATAATACATCCAACTCCACCATTTTGGGAATTGCTGCAAGTTACAGATTAAGACAAACTTGTTAGAATGGCATTGTGTACGAGGATTTCCTGAACTCCGTACTTCAAATTAGGGGTGTGAACAAGTCTAAAATTAGCCAATATCGTGTTACAGAAGTTTAGTTTGATTATTACGAGTTTTTATCAAACTACGAACAATTATTAAATAGATGGTTACTTACCGGTTGAGGAATCAAGTATCCAGCAAAGAGATTGAAAACAATGAGAAAAGCAGATTGCAGATTTCCAGCCACAAAAAAGCTTGGTGACATTGCAACTATCATCATGCCCAGATAATTGAAGTATAATAAATCGCAGAACATTGCATAGAGGTGCCAAAATATCTTGTAAGCTGACAAATAATACCCAATCATCGGATACGTTATGACCGTGAATTCAACTGTTCGGGCAAATTAAATTGAAATTATAATTATGTAAAATTAAATTTATTAAATTAAAATTTTAAATTATTTGAATTCTTTTGTTTGGTAAATTAATTGAATTAAGATAAAATTTATTTATAATTTCAAATTCTTTGTTTGGATATTGAAAGGAAAACATGTAAATTAAAGATATTTTATAAACTAGAGATGGATGTATAGTTGCGCTAGAAATCATTTTTAGCAGATCTAAGTCTCTTAATAAACGAAAAAGAAGAATAGTGGAAAATGACTAGAAGAATTTGTGAAACTTTTCTGTGTCGGTTGGGTTTTATCCTCCCAGGAATTGCTGTGGAATCTTCTGGCATTCCCAAAGTTACAAGAATGTGTGCAGATTATCGGCAATGGATGCTCTATCTCACTTTTGTATAGCTGTGACTGACCTCTATACAAATTAAAAGAATCTTTTGGCATTCCCAAAGTTACAAAAATGTGTGCAAATTATCGGCAATGGATCCTTTATCCTGTCTTTGTATCTTTGTATAACTGTGGCTGAGCTCTAATACAATTAAAAGAATCTTCTGACATTCCCAAAGTTACAAGAATGTGTGCAAGTTATCGGCAATGGATCCTCTATCCCATCTTTCTATATCACTTCCTATATCACTTTCTCATAAATTGCCATTTGTCCAAATTAAAAAATCCTAACATATACCAACTTTTAGTTTAAAACCAAACATTTAGTTAAAAAAAATTAATTCGGTAAAATACAAATCTTCTTCTTCCCATTCCTATTGATTACAGGTTCTATTTTTATTTTTTTTTAACTCTATCTCATACATCCAAAACCAATAAATGTTTAAATCTATTTTTTTAACTCTATCTCAAACACTTAGAACCAAATAATGTATTTTCTGAAAAAGTTATATGATGCTAGTCCAACATAATATTCAAATCAAGACATGCAAATTCTCATTTTTCATACTATTCAAGAAATTTGCCAAATCTTATGATTGTACACAAGTTGAAACTAAACAAAAAAATTTATTAAACAACCCATCTTCCGAGATCAAATTTTAACTAAATTATTGTTTTTAAAACCAAAATTATTTGAATTCTTTTGTTTGGCAAATCAATTGAATCAAGATAAAATTCATTTATAATTTTAAATTCTTTGTTTGGATATTGAAAAGAAAAACATGTAAATTAAAGTTATTTTGTAAGTTCGGGATGAATATATAGCTGCGCTATGAATCATTTTTAGCAGATCTAAATCTGTTAATAAACGAAAAAGAAGAATAGCAAACCATGGCATATTTTTTTCAAAATCATTCATTATATTAACTTTGTATAAAACAAAGTAAACTCATACAACAATGGTTCAAAGTGTTTTGAACCCTTTTTGGCACTAATAGTTGGCCAAAGCTCATCTTTCCCTCATCCTCCACTATATCTAACATCACTTTTGTTCTAGAAAATCTATCTAATGTGCTAGTGGATCTAATAACCTCTCTAGCTTAAAAAAGGTTACCATATCCACTCTATCCCAAACCATGGCATATGACTAGAAGAATTTGTGAAACTTTTCTGTGTCGATTGGGTTTTATCCTCCTTGGAATTGCTGCGGCTGAGCTCTAACACAAATTAAAGAATCTTTTGGCATTCACAAAGTTACAGGATGTTTGTAGATTATCAGCAATAGATCCTCTATCCCCCTTTTGTATAGCTGTGGCTGAGTTCTAATACAAATTAAAAGAATTTTTTGGCATTTCCAAAGTTACAAGAATGTGTGCTGATTATCGGCAATGGATCCTCTATCCCACTTTTGTATACTACTTTTGATACAATTCTTTCATAAATTGTCATAAATCCAAATTAAAAAAATCTTAACATATACGTTTCAACGATAACTTTGAGTTTAAAACTAAACGTTTAGTTAAAAAAAATTAACTCGGTAAAATAGAATTTTATTCGAAAACAAATCTTCTTCTTTCCATTTTTTTTTAAAAAAAAAAACTTTATCTCAAATATCCAAAACCAATGGATTTTAAATTTTTTTTTTTAACTCTATCTCAAACACCCAGAACCAAATAATATCTTTTCTGGAAAAGTTATATGATGTTAGTCCAACATAGCATTCAAATCAAGACATGCAAATTCTCATTTTTCATACTGTTTAAGAAATTTGACAAATCTTATAATTGTACACAAGTCGAACTAAACAAAAAAATTTATTAAACAACCCATCATTTTTAATTCCTCCCACATAAAGCATCATAACAGCTAAATTACTCAAATTAAGCGCTTTTACTTTCTATTCAAACCACAAAAATAGAAAATATAACATAAACAGAATTCAAGACCAACCATTGCTTTGGACTTCAACTTCTCTACCAAAGTTGGATAACTCTTTAATGTATAAACAGAATTCAAAACCAATCATAAATAGAAATGAATTGCTAGGTGCTATACTTTATTAATTCGGAGAAATTAAACCTCGCCTTGGTGGAAGATCATTTCCAAGTTCTAATTCATTTAGCAACAAACTTAATATTGTGACTCAAAATCAGCAAATATTGAACATCTGGAAATCCAAAAAGTGAAACTTGTTAGAAGGGCCATTCAGGAGAACTTATAACAATTTTGGAAATGCATTGGGATGAAATCAAATAGTGCTCTAACCTTTCTATTAAAAAAAAACGAATAAAGGGTTCTAGAAAGAAAATAAAATTACACAAAAATGCTTAGAATTTGACAAATTTGTTTCTTCGAACAATTTCTCGATTCTTCATAGGAAAATATTTTCTAAACTTTTAGATATGCCTCAAATTCTTGATGCCTTGTTATCGATTTCTTGATTTGTGTTTTCTCTTTCTCCCTTTTGGTTTGGATTTTGATTTTTCTAGGATGAAACTGATGAGATCGAAAAAGAAGGAGATGATGGGGAGAATAGATGGAGCGCTAGAGCTTAGGAGTGAGAAGAAAATACTATTAATTTAAAAATACTTTAACCAAGTTATAATAAATTTAGAAATAATTTGACCGAATTATATTATGATCCGAAATGAGCCGCGAATTTCTTATTTTGTATTGCAAATGCATTGGAATACTGTTTGGCTAATCACACGCTGCCGCTGGTCAATTTTCTTATAAAATGAACATGAAATGATGAAGTGAAAGTTAATCTCTCCACATTTGATAGGTGACAAAAAGGAACTGCGCTCACTTTGAGGCGTTGATCCTAACTTATAATTGCAGTTTTTAATGAATGTTACGAGCTACGTGATGACCGCACAACTTGAAAACAAATAGAATCATTAGAATCATTCCAACAGTTCGAACACCACCCATTAATTCATAGGTAAGGGAACAAGATAATTTTATTACACTTTTCTATGGATACTGATTTAAATATAAAATGGTCTCTCATAAATAAAATCCCGAATTCTCACTTTTCTTTTGTTTTTGTTTTAGCACTGCCGAATCAAGCTGGTAACTTGACAGCACCGAACTGAGCTTCATCAACATTGTTCATCTCTTTTGGAAATTTAACTTTGAAATGAAAAACAAAAACAGACAAGCAAAAACAGTTGGGTATAAAATTAGCATGACACCCACAATGGGTAGATGATTGTGATGAAAGCCAAAGTAATCTCCCAAAAACTCTGCTACAGTTTTGGTTTCTCTAAACACGGAAATCGTCTGGTTAATATCTCCATATTGGGAAGTAAGCAATCCATTGATGCTCCAAGATGTAGGATTCAAATAGTACAACCATATCCACCACTTTGGTATTTGCTACAGATGAAAAAATAATAATAAGAATTGGTAAAACACACCATCCGAAAGAAAGAATAAAAGGGTTCCGATCAGAAGAGGAGAGGCTTACTGGTCGAGGAATATAAAATCCAGCAAAAAGATTGAATACATTGTTGAAAGTTGATAATAGAGTTGTAGCAACAGCGAAAGTCGGTGTCATTGAGATCAACATCATGCCGAGATAAGTGTAGTATAACAATGTGCAAAACATGGAATACGTGTACCAGAAAACCTTGTATCCTGACCAATAAAACCCAATCATGGGATATGTGATCAGAGTAAAAATCACAGTTTGGATGATGACATAAGGTATCTCAATTGCAACCTGAAAGTACCAATGACAACTTTGAATTAGCTAATGACATCTTGTTAAACTAATCTAGACCAAGCTTTCAAATCAAGTGGATGATCTATTTGAGTGCTTAAGATATTGTACCTGGGCAGTGCGTAAGCCCAGGAAGCATACATTCCTGCAAATCTTTCTCGATAAACAACAGCCCGCTCTGTGCTTACATATGGCAAAACTGAAGAGGAATTGTTAAAGCCACAGAATATTACAGCGATGAACATTGCACCGAGTACATTGAATAAGCTCTGCTGATTATTTCTGCAAAATAAGGGAAATCTGTGATATCTCAATCCCATAGCGGAAAGTTAAGAAAGAAATGTATATGAGACCACCCTAGTTAATAGATTATTAATAACTTGGTTTAAATATTTTTTGCTAAAGTTCATACTTAGCTTGATTCCAAAATAATATACATACATGTTCTTTGCTTGCTTCCAAAATAATGCCCCAAAAATCAGAGATGAGATTATCAGCCACAAGAAGCGCATCAAGTTGTATGCAGGGCTTCTCCAGTAGGACCAATGCTGTTTCCAAAGACAAGCTTTAAACTGTCCCCAACCATTTTGTGCAAAATCAGTTGGAAACTCCAAAGGTTTAGCACCAAGAGGTGGAGCACTCAGCCTCTTTGCAAGCTCTTTGTTATTCCTATCACCATTGCATTTTTACTCATGAGCAAAATTTAGAAGCATCCTTATCACAACAAACAGAAAACAAAATAGTTCAATGGTAAGTTTTTGTTGTCGGACTCACTCATATAAAGATGAATTTTTGTAGATATCGGTGAAATCTAGATGGAGATCGAATTCTGAAGAAGTGGAAGTGACCTCTAGGATCCATGTTGCTGGATTGTAATTGTTCCTTATCTTTGGCACACTGGAGACAGCCTGCTACAAGATCAATTAGATAAGATGTTGGATGAATTTAGCTTCAGGCGCTGGCATTATAAACATTTCATGTAGACAGATACAAAAATTGTGTCAAAATGTGGTATTTACTAGTTTCAAAAACTGACCTCAAAGTATTCAATAACTTTACTCGAGTGCAGACCCACTGGTCCACAGTAGATCATGCGTCCACCCGATTTTAGTAGAAGTAACTGCAAAGATGATTGATGGAAAAGTTAAATTCTACAAATAATTGATGGCAAGTGAAAACAATTGCTATATTATTAATTACCTCATCAAATGCCTCAAATATGTCAATGCTTGGCTGATGGATAGTGCAAACAATTGTTCTCCCTGTGGCCGCAACATTCTTCACAGCTCGAATGACAATACCAGCTGCTCTTGCATCTAATCCCGTTGTAGGTTCATCTAAGAATAAAATGGACGGATTAGCAACTAACTCCACAGCAATTGTGAGTCGCTTGCGTTGTTCAGTTGACAAGCCATTCACCCCTGGAACGCCCACCAAAGCATCTTTAATTCCATCCAGTTCAATGGTCTCCAGCACTTGTTTCACAAAATCCTACGAATAAGATGCAACACTATTTTAAGTACCTCTGTAAACAAGAAACCCCAAAATGAACTGAATGATCATAACTTCTTTTTGGAAGTTTCATACAAATTTAGTTTTTAAATCGATATTGGGATGAAGTCGTAGCCAAGCAGAGAAGATGACTGATTCTTCTACGGTAATCTGAGGAGAATGTATATCAGTTTGCTCACAATAGCCTGAAATCCGAGCAAATGTTTTCTGAACTTTTGGGAACCCTCCAACTCGTATTTCTCCTTCTATGGTGCCACTAGTTTTTCTACCAGCAAGAACATCAAGAAGAGTGGTTTTTCCTGCTCCACTAACACCCATAAGTGCTGTGAGAACTCCAGGCCTAAATGTTCCCGTAATATCATGAAGAAGTTGTAGCTTTTTCTGGGTGAAGCCATGCTTTTTCATAGCCTAAAAACATAAGAGCAGCAAACTACCTGACGTAATCTGTCTCAACTTGACATCATAATGTTACTCTGAGTTTGAGAGCAGTCGCACTTACCAAGGGTGTGTCAACATAGTATTGCAAATCTTGAAACACTACAGTTAAGGGCTCGAAAGGTAAGACCATGTTCCCTGCAAAATAAATAACATTTAGATTAGAAAGATTTTGTTTACATGGAAATGAAAAGATTACGTAAATTGAGTCTGAAATTAAATCTCTTGAGTAGCTTTGTCTTGCCCCTTTCTTAGAATGGGAAGAAATGAGTAGGAATACAATCTACCTTTCTGAGTTCCGGTAACTGTACTAAGATCAGAACTCCTTGAAATCTCCTCAGCTTGTTCTGAACCATCTGATTCATTTATGCTTCTTACTTTAGACAACTCCTTGCTAGAAATGATAGCATGAGGATGTACAGCTGCATGTATATGTCTCAGCAAATGACAATTTATGCTGTCGTTTAACCCAAGATTTAATTTATCGGACAGACGAACTTACGATGTAAAAATCTTAAGGCCAAGGTGAATCCAATATTGAATAGTAAAGTGAAGCCAAACAAAGCACCAAGAGAAATCCAGAAAAAATTTTCACTGAAGTTCAATCCTCGGACATCAAGCGTTTCTCGTCCAATGGTGGTGTTTGATGGAAGCATCTGTGTAACAGATGAAAGAAATACCAGTCAAGAAGCAAGAAAATTAAATAGAAAAGTTTGAACAAAAGATATAATGGCAGTTGAATAGGCAATCACTAGCACAACAACGTGATACATTTAGATATTATTCCAGTGAGGTTCTCTATGTCTCCCCATTCTCGTAATGAGTTACAACATCAAAAAGGCAACCAAAAGGCTCCCTGTAAAATTAGCATATTAGTCGGTTTTCATACTTTCTTTGTTGACTGGTGCCCTACCGGAGCTCTGATTGAATGTATCATTAAGGCAATCAGTTCAACTATGCACATTAATGCCTTTTTTTTTTTAAATTTTTTTTTTGGAGGAGAGAGATGTGAATAATTTCCTACATAGGGACAGACATGGTTACCTTTTTCCATCTTGGGGCAAGAAATTCGTTTACAGTGATGCCAATCTCACCATATGACTGTGGACAAGCCCAAAAGCCCCACTTTAACCAATTTGGCATAGATGCTGCAATTTAAACTTGTCAGGTGAATCCATTGTTTACACCAATTAGTATGAAAAAGGGGAAATGAGATGAAAAGTAGAGAAATCTGACGTCTTGGGATTATGAAGCCACTGAATAGGAAGACATTTAACAATAACAAGCTACTAGCCATTGTAGCAGCAATTACAGTTCGGCAGACAGATGCAATAAAACGGTACATGGATGTAGATGCCTGGTGAATACCAAACAACAAAGCTAAATGGCCAAAGTACCTGGGAAATAGTAAATATAGTCAGCCATTTTGGAGTTTTCAGATTGGGAATACTTGTCACCATGAAGGTCAAAAGAAAACTCGTGACAAAGTTCTCATTTCATAAAATCTTACCTTCCCACCTCAGGACTATATCCAATGACGTAATAGGTCAAAGATGTGAAAATTACAGCTTCCAACAACGAGAGTGGAACCTTTAAAATGGCATATGGGATTGCAAAAGCCCAGGCAGGGTAGAAAGATAAATCTCTCTGTTTGTAGAAGACTCCAAGCCTTGCAACAGTCAGAGGCAGCTCTGGAAATCCATTAAAAAGAAGAGTGGCGACTGCGTAGAATAGAGCTCCCATATAATAGTTTGCATGAAGAAGATCAACTTTCATCCTTGTCCGCAAAAATAAAGTCATTGCGATGGATGCATTAATGAAAATCTGAAAAGGACAATAAATATTTAGTTTAATACAGTTTTAAAAAGAATCTTGCTCAACAATGGGAGAGGAACCTTTGGAACAGCAGATGGGATTGCATATGCCCAAGCAGGATAAAAATACAAGTCTATTTGTTTATAGAAAATTCCCAGTCTTGCAATGGTCAGTGACAACTCCGGAATTGCTTCAACAAGAAGAATGATGAGAGAATAAAACAAAGCTCCCAAGTACTCATTTGCATGGAGAATATCAATTCCCAATCTTGTATACAGTCATAGTAACAGATGCAATCATCAATATCTGAAAGATTTGGTAGATGGATGGTATTATACAGTGTCAGAATCTATGATAGAGGAGAATGCAATATATATTGGACTGCTAATTTTGTTTCTATGTTACTGTCCAAGAGATTCTCAGGTTGTCTCACAAGCCACTAACTTGAATTTAAATTACCATTTTCATACATCATTTACAACACTAAAGAAGAGCATGCGACAAATATCTTATGGCATTCCTCCACATGTTTTGGTAGCTTGCTGTTTACCGAAATATGTTTAAATAAGCATCATATATAGAAGGATAGGAAGATAATATTGTGCACCTGAACAGTTCTGAAAATGTAAATGAAAGAATTTCTTTTCATGAGAAGAAACTCTCTTGACAAACAAGCTCTGAAAAGTTCCCATTTAGAAATCGAGTATTTGCTAAAGCTTATAGCTTCATTCTGGGTCTGGGACCTCAAAACTGTCTCTGAAAGCTCCTGACTGAGATTCTTTCCGTAAGGAGACTCCTTAAATTTCCTGGATAATGTATCGACAGAGTTGTATACGTAATTCTCTTCATGTCGGCACCAGTATTGAGCTTGATCTTTTCTTGAGATAACCTACAACGGAATTACAACGCTAAATTATGAAGTGATGGCGTGTAATTAATAATAATCATTGGGAGACATGATGGCCTCACCTCCTGGAGGAAATCTGCTACTCCCTTTCTTTCAGGACATCTAAACCCACAACTCTCAAAAATTCTAGGACAGTTGTTCGAGGCCCATGATAGACAATCTTGCCTTCAGCCATTAAGATGATGTCATCAAATAGATCAAATGTTTCCGGTGCGGGCTGAAGAAGTGATACAAGTATAGTAGCATCTGTCAAGTGTGCAAGCTGCTGAAAGTAAGCAATTATTTGATATGTTGTCGAGCTATCAATCCATTTGATATCTCATCCATGAATAAAGCTCTCGTAGGGCCAACAATCATCTCCCCTGTACAATGCCACTTTAAACTATATGTTTTCTTCATAATAAGCTCAGAAAAAGTATCAAAAGCTCATTCAACTTTTCCTGCTATGAAAGTAGAAGTTTTCGTATATAAGCTGAGTGTTTGGAGCGTTAGGATTGGCCTTAAAGCTACCTGTTGTCAGCCTTTTCTTTTGACCTCCAGAAATTCCTCTCCTCATGGCATCTCCAACAAGTGTATCCGCGCAAATGTCAATTCCAAGTATCTGAAAAGGGATCACAGACGAATCATCATTTATTTACCGTTTTCTGTTTGACACATGGAAGCATTTGAAAGTCCAAAAGTGTCAAAGTATGTTTACTTTTAAGATGTAGTCCGTTTGGAGAGATGTTTTTTGTCCTTCAACAGAAATTGCCTGCGCAACATCAGAAAGAATTAAAGCAGCACACAATTCAACATCAGCCCTGCATCAAGAAAAGGCTAAAGATGCTCTTGACAACCATGAACTCGTTATTAAATTTAAATTTTGAGACATACAAAAACTACACTACTTGATCTACCTTCATGTAAGTATCTATATCAGGGTCAGGAAAAATTCCTGCCTTTTTCTCCCTTCTGCTCAGCTCAGCCATAATAGCTTTACAGGCACGGAAACACTGTCATTTTCTTTATCACCAAAGTAACATGACCAAAACAGAAAATGAAGTTTCCCTGTTCGGAAATGTACCTGCTCTGCTTCCAACACCTTGGCAACGAGATGAAAAATCCAGTGTTTCCCTGACAGTCATTTCAGGGATATACAAATCATATTGGCTTATATAAGCTGCGGTTTTCTGGGGCACAAATTCCGTCAGCTTGTATCCATTGTATGTTATCTCCCCAGTAAGCTGTCAGAGGTAAAGACAAACACTAAGACAAAGACCAACTTGGGAAAATCTAAAGGGGAGTCAGTGGCTCCCCCAGATAACAATATCTTGACTGTCGACTGATAATAACTTGGCTTCTTAGTTTTTTTGGAACACTATAATTTACTAGATGGACTGGGTGAATGAAAACTTCAGAACCTTACACTAGGTACAGTGCTTTTAAGTAAAGATTAATCGAGACCAGAAGGTATAAGTAATGAAAGTCAATCATTTCTGAAGACTTGCTCTATAAAACAAGAAAGACTTAGAGTGGCAAAACGGCGTTGGTCTCTTCAAATGTTCAAATTAACTCAATGAAGCAGAAAGAAAGAGTAACACCTTCAAAGATTTGTCAAGATTGCCAGAAACTGCTTTAAGAAGTGATGTCTTCCCACATCCTGGAGGACCTAACAGAAGAGTCATCCTGCAACAAGAAGAACACAACTAATAAAATTGTCTAATCGAAGCAATGCTGTTGTCTAAACTAGTGTAATCTTTCCACTTCTTGAAGCGTTTCCCCTGCCTCAAAAGCGGGGACAACTCTTGAAGGTTTTTAATCTGAAACTTTGTCGGCAAATCTTCTAACCAGTTGTCATCTATCTGTCAAAAACTAAATTCCTTGCTGAGTTTGACTTTAAAAAAATCATGTTTTGTACCTTCCAGGCTTGATGATGCCACTAGCATCACTGATAATGAGGATTTTGGATTTGTTTGCCTTGAAACCAGAAATCCTTGCAATGTCCTAGAGCAGTTAGATGTTAAACAGAGATACTGAGGAAAGAAGAAAAAGATGTTGCTTTTTCTGTTTGTTTACATAAGAATGAGAAAAAAAGTATTAGCACTAATTCACTATTGCAAACAGCAGATTTGAATTTTCCGGTGAAATGCGGGTTTCAGAAGCAACAAAGTGCAGGGTACGCGTACAAAGAGCAGGTCTAATAATCTCTTGCTTATAACTCTGAAAAAAACCTAAAGGGCATCCTTCAAAGAAATCATCCTGCACAAAAACACTTGATCCTATGGCAGCAGAAAATTTGAGGATGCTAATCTTTTTAGTTAATTTGCAACATTCATTTAACCTAATATATGACAAGGCAATTGATCTGTACCAACTTTCCTAACTAGGAAAACTTTGTTACTTCAAGAGAATGCATGTACTTACAAGAAGTATGCTTTTGAAAGTATTCCAAAGAGTTGGAAGAGGCTTTCCATAAACAACTTCACATTCTGCTTCAATCGAGAGATTGCTGTACCTTACTTCCACAGTGGGCAATTCAATGCCAGTACTGCAGGAAACAAATTGAGAAGATAATCTAGCAACACTTACACAACATTAAACTAAAACACGAAGCACAATCTTCAAAATAATAGGGAATCCGGTTTCCACAAGTATATATGCAACCAAACCAACCACAGAAGAAGAGAAAAAGGCCTACTTAAATTGGATTATTAACTTTGTCTGTTTCAGTGTTGGGGTATGTCTGCAACTAATAATCGATATATCAAAAGGAGAAGAAGCCATACTTGTCAATTCTCTTTCTGATTTTCCGTAGTAACTGAAGATTATCATGTTCAGTATGTCTAATCAGCTTCTCGATGAACAAGTGCCTTTCCACAGCACCCAGACTAGTAACATCAACCACCCGTTTTCTTTGACCATCAGCTTTATCACCGTCATTTTCATCAAATAAAGACGATCTCATCCGCTGAACAGTAGGAAGTCTCTCAAGAGCAGCCCACTGCAGAATATTTTCTTCATCGAGAATATCGTCATCCCTCCCAGCACTAGCGAATGAGTTGCTTCTAAAACTTGAACTTAGACGCTGAAGTGAAGCTCTTAAACTTCTTCCCAACTCAGACAGCTCAATCCCCAATGATTCTACATCATCCCTTCCTACCAACTCAGCCATTGCAGACACTCTTACTGAAAACTTCAAAACTGTACGTATATATCTGCGTCAGTACTGCACAATGGTTTGAAATCCAGGCATCAACCTGACATGGTATAAACAATGTCAGAGCGGCTTTCCTCTGTCAGCAAGTTTATTATGTATGGCTTCTTGACCAAATACAATTTAAAAGCAACAGCTGAACTAAGTCAGCCAAATGATTCTAAGACACTCAAATGATTCTCTTAAGCTTCTTCCAACTTCTGCCAGCTCAATACTTGGTGATTCTACATCATCTCTCCCAACTAAGTCAAACATTTTAGACCCTATAGTGTCCTTTTATTTGAGCACTGCCGTTAGCCACTGTGCACATTGATAATGGACACGGGGAAGATGGCCCTTCTTCTTTCCGTCAAACTTATCGACATTGGAATAAATCCATGGACTCTGGTATTAAATTCAGCCCTTCGTTTAAACAACGGATGGTAGCATAATTTTCTCTGAAGAAATTAAATGCTTCGTTCAAATCTTTTGTTGGGTAATGCTTGTTTTGCACAATTTAAAGATTCTTATATTTCGGCAGGGAACTCCAAAGCATCAAAGACCAAAAAAAAGTCCCAACAATTTTTCCTCAGTCCAGATATTAGGGAGAAATACCTCGCCTCAAAATCGAATGCATTAGTCCACTAATTACAGCTTAGCTGGTTAGAGTATCCCTCGAAACCCGACAATAACAAATTGATGTTTATGAGGGAAACCCCTTCGTCCATTAATTCATTCATGCCAAATGGCAAATGTGTAATCAAGAATGCATTTATATAGCAAGATTCTTTGTGTTTATGGCGGTAGAATTTGTTAGGTTTATGGCGTTCAATCTCACATGTAATCAAAGGAAAAAAAAGGGGAAAAATAAAAGAGACAAAAAATTTATTTTGGTTCACTCTAGTGTAGGGCTACGTCCAGAGATTTTTCACTATTTAGTACCTCATGCTCACTCTGTGTACAAGAGAGTTTTTTTATTGGCGGTAGAAACCCTATGCCATAATAGTTATTCATGAGACCAAACCCAAACTATAAAGGAAATTAGAAACTCAAAATCATATAAGGCCTCTATAGGTACCGTGGCCGTCGGGGGACAATATGTTGTCGACTGAATGCAAGATACAAGCCATACTCAACAGAATTATTTATCCCAAAAGACAAAACTAGACACTTGAGGTATCTTTTGAGGCCATGACCATGCTCTTTCAGGGTAGGGGTGGCAATTCGTGAACTAAACACAAGTCGAATCTAACATGTATTTAGTAAGTATAGGTATACCTTTTCTCAAGTTTGAGTCAAAATCAGGTCGAATTTGTATAACACAAAAAAATAGATAGTTCCAATCATGTCAACCAGTGGATCAACCCGTTTAGCTTGTTTAAAATAATTTTAAAAAATATCTAATAATAATTTTATAAAATAGAAAAGCATTGTATAAGATATACTTGTAGGTATTTTTAGTGTTTTAATATTTGATAAGTATATATAGTATTTTTTTTTATTGTGTTACCCATGAAATAAATAAGTAATTAAATTTTTATAAATTTCACATGTATATAAGTATTTTCATGTCATTGTGTTACCCGCGAAATAAATTGATTGTGTTCAGGTTATGTTAATTGACATGTATAATTAAACAGATCGTGTTTGAATTCGAGTCAAACCTGTAATACTTGTCTTTAAACACAACCCACGAACCCGAAACACGACCTGATTTCCATCCCTATTTTAGAGCATATCAACTGAGATGAATAATGACAAACATGACAACCGTTTTGATACTTCTACAACATTTTTGTATGTTTTTTTTGTACATAATGATATTATTTTTCAAAGATAATAAAATTGCCACATATATTCAAAAAATTACATTTCTAATAATGGTAAAAAAAGTTTCATTCTTGTTCTAACCCATGAACAATATAACTTGGAAGATTCTTTTGAAGTTTTTTCTCTCATACTGCTGAAAGTCCATATCTTGTTTTGGAAGAAAATTTAAAAGTCTATATGGGAAGCATTTCAAAACTTATTTTTTGATATAGTAATGGTAAGATAAGAAATATATTAAAAACTGAAAAAGTGCATTAGATAGAGCAAAATTGTGTTTTGAGAATCTAACCTTACAAGCTTTAAATGATTCCGTTTTATTATGCTTCACCAATATTCCAATTCCATTTAGGAGCCGTTTGGTACATGAGTTTAGGGGGTAGGGGTGAGAATGGAGTGGAATAGAAATGGTTGTTTGGTTGAGGGTGTTGGGTTTAGGGAAAGTGTTGGGGGTGAGTTTTGTTGAAACCCAATCCCCTCCCCCCTCCCCCCAGGGTTTGGGAGGAAAGGTTTCAAAAATGGCTCAAAACGACATCGTTTTGAGTAAAAAAAGACTCAAAACAACATCGTTTTGAGTAAAATTTTAAAAATATATATATTTGCAGTTGACAGGTGCGTGCCACATGTCATAGTAATTGCAAACCCACCAATGGTTTGCAACCACCATTTTACTTATTTTTTTTCTTTTTTAAAAAAAATATTCACTAACTTGTAGAAAATATTTTTCTCTACAAATTAACATGCACTTTGATTATTTGTTGAACAAGGTATGATTTTCTTAAATATAATATAATGTAAAATAATAATATCTTTATTATAATATTAATATTAAATTTTAATATAAAATTTATTAATATTAATACTAAATTTTAATTTTAATATAAAATCTATTCCATTCCATTATAAAATAATACCAAACAACATAATTACTATCATTCCATTCTATTCCAAACCTTTTTTTTCTATCAAATACATTCTATTCCTAAACCTACCGTTTATATCAAGCGCCACCTTATTTAATATTCTTTGGTATTAGCTGTTCGAACACCATTATTCATAACATAAAATAAAGACATTTATTTAACCTTTTTTCCAATAATTACAAGATGTTTGGTAGATATATAGAAAAGATAAACTCAAGTAGCAAAGGAAAAAAAAATCAATGAACAAGAAAATACCACATGTGATTGGACTATTTTCCAATTACAAAAGCAAAAGTAAGAGGGAATAAAAAGGACATCATGGCTACAAGAGGCAATTGGTTATGATGAAATTCAAAGAAATCTCTCAAAAACACTGCTACCCTTTTAGTTTCACCAAACACCTCAATCTCTTGCTTGATATCTCCATACTGTGATGTGAGCATGCCATTTAATGTCCATGCTGTAGGGGTTATGTAATACATCCAACTACACCATTTTGGGAATTGCTGCAAGTTAAAGATTAAGACACACTTGTTAGAATGGCATTGTGTGCGAGGATTTCCTGAACTCAGTACTTCAAACTAGGGGTGTAAACAAGTCTAAAATAAGCCAATATCGGGTTACAGAAGTTTCGTTTGATACTTTTAACAAGTTTAAGTTAGGTTGGAGTTTAGTTTGATTATTCCAAGTTTTTATCAAACTACGAACAATTATTAAATAGATGGTTACTTACTGGTTGAAGAATCAAGTATCCAGCAAAGAGATTGAAAACAATGAGAAAAGCAGATTGCAGATTTGCAGCCACAAAAAGCTTGGTGACATTGCAACTATCATCATTCCCAGATACTTGAAGTATAATAATGCGCAGAACATTGCATAGAGGTACCAAAAAATCTTGTAAGCTGGCAAATAATACCCAATCATCCGATATGCTATGACTGTGAAGTCAACTGCTTGGGCGAAGATATAGGGATTTGGAATTAGAATTGAATTGAAATTATAATTATGTAAAATTAAATTTATTACATTAGAATTCTAAATTAAATTATTTAAATTCTTTTGTTTGGCAAATCAATTGAATCAAGATAAAATTCATTTATAATTTTAAATTCTTTGTTTGGATATTGAAAAGAAAAACATGTAAATTAAAGATATTTTGTAAGCTCGGGATGGATGTATAGCTGCGCTATGAATCATTTTTAGCAGATTTAAATCTGTTAATAAACGAAAAAGAAGAATAGCAAACAATGGCAAATGACTAGAAGAATTTGTGAAACTTTTCTATGTCCGATTAGGTTTTATCCTCCTCGGAATTGATGAGACTGAGCTCTAATACAAATTAAAAGAATTTTTTGGCATTCAAAAAGTTACAAGAATGTGTGTAGATTATCAACAATGGATCCTGGATTCCACTTTTGTATAGTTGTGGCTAAACTTTAATACAAATTAAAAGAATTTTTCTGGCATTCCCAAAGTTACAAGAATGTGTGCAGATTATCGGCAATGGATCCTTTATCACACTTTTGTATACCACTTTTTATACCATTCTTTTATAAATGGCTATATGTCCAAATTAAAAAATCGTAACATATACTTTTTAACGATAACTTTTAGTTTAAAACTAGACGTTTAGTTAAAAAAAAAAATAACTCAGTAAGATAGAATTCTATTCGAAGACAAAATCTTCTTCTTCCCATTCCTATATATTCTATTTTTTAAACTCTATCTCAAACATCCAGAACCAATGGATTTAAATTTTTTTTTTTAACTCTGTCTCAAACACCCGGAACCAAATAATATCTTTTCTGAAAAAATTATATGATGTTAGTCCAACATAATATTCAAATCAAGACATGCATATTCTCATTTTTCATACTGTTCAAGAAATTTGACAAATCTTATGATTTTACACAAATCGAAACTAAACAAAAAAATTTATTAAACAACCCATCTTCCGAGATCAAATTTTAACTAAATTATTGTTGTTAAAACCAAATTTTGATCTACAATAAAAATAGCAAAAGCAATTCAAATCATAAATATAATTGCAAAATTGCAATACCCTACAAAGTAGGGTGAAAGAAATATATTTTAAATATAGTAAATTGTATTAAAAGAATTTTAGAGTGATTAGACCCTAAATGATATAATAAAATTATATTTAGTTATAGGTGTTTGAGATAATTTTTTTTTTTAAAAAAAGTTTGAAATCTATAGGGGAAGAAGACAATATGTCTTCCTGTAGAATTTTATTTTACCTAATAATATTTTTAACTAAACATTTACCTTTTAACTAAAAATTATCGTTGAAATGTATAGTGTTTATGATATATGACAATTTATGATCGAGTGATATATAGGAAGTGGTATATAAAAATGGGATAAAAAATCCATTTCCCAGATTATCTGGCAATTATGAATAACATACAACTCTGGAAATGAGGCTGTCTGCCATGGTTTTACAAAGGGAGATTCTTATTCCTGGACAAAGCTAGTAAACTATCTTCAGCAATCAACATCCAGAAAAAATTGGGTTAAGAAGAAAACATGATGTGCTTATTTATGTGGTTATGCATATAACTCATCTACATTACATTCCCCAAGGAAAACTTTGATGCTTCGAGGTGAACCACAAGAACATTAAGCGGTAAGGGCTCTGTCATTGGCGACCATATGTGCAATAATCTTAAAGATCATTTCAATCTGCAAAGAAACAATAAAAACCAGTCAAGATATTGTGTAAATGCACAAATAAGCCAAGGGAATATTTAGTTTCCACAAGAAGCAATTCATAATAGAGTTAAAAGAGGGTACATCTTCAAGAGCGTGGCAATGTTCAGCAACTTCTTCAAGTGTTAAAGGCTCAACAGGCTCTTTACAGTTGGAAATCAAATAAGTAGCAAGGTCAGTTCCTAACATAATCCAGTTGAATTCTAATGTGGCATTCATTTCATTGCCAAAATGATTTGCTGAAATAATACACACCAAATATAGATAGTAAAAGATTTGCTGAACAAATGCCACCCTTAGAAGTTATTTCTTCTTGAAAAAATGATTTGAATTACTTTTCTCAATTCTCTTCTAAAATCCACAAAATTTAAGCAGCTTGAAACAAACAGAGGCAACATAAGCGCATCAGCACAAGGGCTTGCATATACATCTCTCTCTACATGTCATGTAATAGTGAAATTTTTAGTTAATATATCAAAAACATGCATGAATTAGTTTGTGCATGTACATTTGTATTTCGCTATTTGTCAACCAAGTTGCATGCCAGTTCATTCTACGTACAGAGTGACAAACTAATTCTTACATAATATCAATGAACTTAGAGGTATTAAGTACGTAACTGCATAGATGTACCCACATGCATCTATCACCAAATTCTTCAATTAATTAATTGATTCCACTACTTAATCTTTGCTTAAGTCTTTTAATTTATGTAACATGTCTCCAGACAAAATCTTATCACCATGGATCCGTGCATATACATGTGACATAAGAACAAAACCATAATCTTTTCACATTAATTCATTGGACAGCCTTCAAAATTATATATACATGGAGTACTAATTAACAACAAAACCACTAGTTGAGCTCGATTCTATTGCTTAAAACCAATAACCATACCCTATATTCATCTTTGAGAAGCAAATTCTTCAAATAGTGTAGAAAAACCAAATAATTAACAAAAGCATGTCTCTTCATCAACTGCAACAAACTAAATTATAACCCAATGAATCAGTTTTAACAATCTTCAGGATATCATGACAATATCCTCAAAAATTATATTTTAGGACAGCTCTAGCAGACAAAATAAAAAAACTTACTTCCGTAGATTTATAGTGCCATTTAATATAACTACTTTCTTGAATCAGAATTAAATAGGACACATAAAACAAATTCATACAAACAGCACACATATGTCCATAAAAAACCAGTCAATATAATAATATGATCTAGCTAGCTATCAAAAACCCAAAGCCTACAATATGGCATCATGATCTACTAGCTACTAGTATTTCAGGCCAAGAAAAGAAAAATACTTTGCTTTTAGCCCTTGATCACTCAATAATATATGCTGCCAAAATTACGAACGTGCCTAGCTCTCTCTGTGCATCCAACCCTCCTCGTAATTCCCATATCATGTGCACATATCTGTACGCCAAGAATCTCTTCTATTCTTTGCCTCATTCCTTCATAGCTTATATCTTCCGAGTTCCATCGCCACTACAACTCGTTTTTAATTCCTCCCACAGTCATAAAGCATCATAACAGCTAAATTACTCAAATTAAGCGCTTTTAGTTTCTATTCAAACCACAAAATAGAAAATATAACATAAACAGAATTCAAGACCAGCCATTGCTTTGGACTTAACTTCTCTGCCAAAGTTGGATAACTCTTTAATGTATAAAGAGAATTCACAACCAATCATAAATAGAAATGGATATGCTAGGTGCCATACTTTATTAATCCCGAGAAATTAAACCTCGCCTTGGTCGAAGATCATTTCCAAGTTCTAATTCATTTAGCAACAAACTTAATATTGTGACTCAAAATCAGCAAATATTGAACATCTGGGCATCCAAAAGATGAAACTTGTTAGAAGGGCTATTCAGGAGAACTTATAACAATTTTGGAAATGCATTGGGATGAAATCAAATAGTGCTGTAAGCTTTCTATTCAAGAAAACGAATAAAGGGTTCTAGAAAGAAAACAAAATTACACAAAAATGCTTAGAATTTGACAAATTTGTTTGTTTTCTTCGAAAAATTTCCCTATTTTTCACAGGAAAATATTTTCTAAACTTTTAAATATGCCTCAAATTCTTGATGCCCTATTACCGATTTCTTGATTCGTGTTTTATCTTTCATCCTTTTGGTTTGGATTTTGATTTTTCCAGGATGACGGGAGAAGAAATGGAGCGCTAGAGCTTAAAATACTATGAATTTAAAAATAATTTGACCGGGTCATAATAAATTTAAGAATAATTTGACCAGGTTATATTATAATCCGAAATGAGTCACGGTGAATCCGCAAATTTCTTATTTTGTATTGGAAATGCATTGGAATACTGTTTGGCAAATCACTCGCTGCCGCTGGTCAATTTTCCTATAAAAATGAACATGAAATGATGAAGTGAAAGTTAATCTCCCCCGGCACTGACCATCAGACGTGGTATTTACTAGTTTCAAAAACTGGCCTCAAAGTATTCAACAACTTTACTCGAGTGCAGACCCAATGGTCCACAGTAGATCATGCGTCCCCCCGATTTTAGTAGAAGTAACTGCAAATATGATTGATGGAAAAGTTAAATTCTACAAATAATTGATGGAAAGCAAAAACAAATGCTATATTATTAATTCCCTCATTAAATGCCACAAATATGTCAATGCTTGGCTGATGGATAGTGCAAACAATTGTTCTCCGTGTGACCCTCAATCTGGGCGCTCACTCGGGATTCATCCAAATTAATATATTTTAGTTATTATGCATATGGTTAAAAAGAAAACGTGTTAGTGAAATCATCCAAATAATCCATCTGGAGAGCCTTTTCGGTAAAAGGTGTTTTAGATACCCGTTAATTCCGCATGAAACGCTTAACTCTTGAAATGCGGTGAATTTTGATACTATAACGTTCCAATCCAACTAACTAGTTTAATAACTTTTAAATTTTATTTTGACCATCTCAAAATGTTTAAACCAAATTATTAAGATTTTATATACATTTTTTTTCATTCTTTTAACTTTCCAAAATGGAACTGAAATATCACAGTAGTGAAAAAGTTGACAAATAAGCCACTCTTATTACCACTCTACAAAACCGTCCGTGAGATTGTCATCTCATATAGCTCCTCATTTAATTTTTTTGAATTCATTAGATTTTTTTCTACATTCAAAGTTGATAGATAAGCTAACCTTATTACTACTCTATGGAACCATACGTGAGATTTTCATCTCATACGGTTTTCATTTAATTTTTCGAATTCATTGGATTCTTTTCGCGTTCAAAATCCCCTTCTTCCTCCTCGATTTCGAATATGCGTTTTGAAATATTATCTAGATACATGTACTATCCATGAATTAAAAGTGAAAAAGACAACAAATTTACAAGTACATTTGTAATTGATACTTTGTCTGTCTTATTCATTACAATTTACAAATACAAAATTGATTTTACAACCTTCACCTTCTCTGAAAGTTTAATTTTGCAATACAAAATGCAAATAACATAGCCAAAATGATGGGATATAAAGTTAAAATAACAGCCACAAGAGGTAGTTGACTGTGATGAAAACCAAAATAATCTGACAGAAACTGTGCTACTGTTTTAGTTTCTCCAAACACCGTAATATGCCTGTGGACATCTCCATATTGTGAAGTAAGCGTACCTTTTAAAGACCATGATGTAGGAACAAAATAATAGAACCAAATCCACCATTTTGGAATTTGCTGCATGCAAAACCAACAACCATTACCAAATCTGGGCATTAATTATCTAGTAAACAAAGAGAATTCAGCTTGAGTGCACATTTCTGAGGCATTCGTGCAAGTACTTTGACTAATACTAGATTTAGTATATTAACTTCCATCGGTATGAAATTCTTGAACTAATTTTCTTCATCTTCTACTGTGTAAATCAAACTTATATTTCTGGTTAATCCTGATGGATTCTTTCAAGAAGCTTGAATAGAAGATAAGTACTTACCGGTTCGGGAACAAGAAATCCAGAAAATAGGTTCAACATTGTGTAGAATGTTGATTGCAAAATTGCAGCCACTGGAAAGCTTGGTGTGATGGCTACTACCAGCATACCTAGATAATTGAAGAACAATATTGTGCAAAACATTGAATAGAAGTACCAGAAAACCTTATATGCTGTCAAATAGTACCCAATCATGGGATACGTGATAATTGTATAGATGAGTGTTTGAACGAGGATATAAGGGATCTCCACTGTAACCTGCAAAATTTGTGTGCAAGCTTGAGTCAATCATTATATCCTTGTACACTGCATGCACATTCCAAATCTCGAACAAAACTTTTACCTGTGCGAATGAATAAGCCCATGAAGAGTACATTCCTGCAAATCTTTCTCGATAAAGGACAGATCTCTCTGTGCTCACATATGGCAAAACTGAAGAGGAATTATTTATGCCAATGAACACTACTGAGGTGTACAGTAAACCAAGAATGTTGAATAAGTTTTGCTGATTGTTCCTGTCAAAATAAAATGGAAAAGAAATTAATAAAATGTTGGACATCGTGCATACTGTCATGTATAAAAAATTAATACGTTCCAAATAAGTTTGATACGAACTACTTACAGTTTCTTCCCTTTCTTCCAGAGCAGAGCACCAAAACAAAGAGATGAAATCACAATGAAGAATAGACGCACTAAGTTGTAGGAAGGACTTCTCCAGTATGACCAGAATTGTTTCCAGAGACAAGCTTTGAACTGTCCCCATCCATTCAGTGGATAACGAGTAGGGAAATCAAGGACTTTTGAATCAGGAGTTGGAATGCTCATTCTCTTCACAAGTTCTATGTTGTTCCTGTGACAAATAAGTAATGAAAAAGGGATTGAACACCAGTTTTATTTGTTTAAATCAGATATGAGATGAAAACTTGTTTACTTGCCCATTCAGGCCTACAATTGCTAAAAAGAAAAATTTTCAGCTGCTAGGACTTACTGATACAAAGTAGAAGTCTTGTAAATCTCAGCAAAGTCTACACCAAGCTCAGCTTCAGCAGATGTAGAAGTTACTTCTAACATCCATGTTGCTGGATTATAGTTGTTCTTTATCTTTGGCACACCTGGAATTGCCTGTTACAATGTGACAATAAAATACCTCAAGTTTCTTTTGTTTTTTTTCCTTGAAATAGCACTCATATTTCTGTGGAAAGATATACCTCAAAATATTCGGTAACATTACTCGATTGCTGTCCCAGTGGTCCTGCATATGTTAGGCGCCCTCCAGATTTCAATAGAATTAACTGTAATAGGTTTGAGCAGAATACCATTTATAAGTTCTTTTGGGAGGAAACTATGGAGACGAGATTCATTCCACAACTCCATCAAATTCAAATCCAAAAAATGGAAATAGAAATGATTTCTATTATAAATTCCAAGTCCTACAGATTTCCAGTTCCCTAATTTTGATACCTTGTCAAATGCTTCAAATATGTCAATACTTGGTTGATGAATAGTGCAAACAATTGTTCTTCCTGTATCAGCCACATTCTTTATAGAGCGCATGACAATGGCCGCTGCTCTTGCATCCAATCCAGTTGTAGGTTCATCCATAAATATAATGGAAGGATTAGCTACTAGCTCCACAGCAATGGTTAGTCGCTTGCGCTGCTCAGTGGATAAGCCGCTAACACCTGGAATGCCAACCAGAGAATCTTTGATACCATCAAGCTCAATGGTTTCTAAGACTTCTTTCACAAATGCCTGTAATGATGTCACCGCAACTTTAATAAACTCGTAAGCACCAAACTCAGAAAACAATTTACAAATTTTTGATCGTTTGTGCCTTACATATTTCGTTTTTGAATCGATTTCTGGATGGAGGCGTAACCAAGCAGAAAAAGTAACTGATTCTTCAACTGTGATTTGCGGAGAATGTATGTCTGCTTGCTCACAGTAACCCGAAATCCGAGCAAATGTCCTTTGAACTTTGGGAAATCCTCCAATTCTCATCTCTCCTTCAATGATTCCACTGGTTTTTCTGCCCGCGAGGACGTCTAGAAGAGTCGTTTTTCCAGCTCCACTGACACCCATAAGTGCTGTCAGAACACCAGGCCTCAATGCACCCGTGATGTCACAAAGAAGTTGAAGTTTTTTGTTTGTGAAACCATGCTCCTTCATTGCCTGAAATTAAACAGGAGTACTAAACAACTCAAGATTGGCATTAAGGTCCAAACAAATAACGTGGAACAAGCTGGAGAGATTGTTTTTTGGTTCCAGAAGTTGCTCCATCCTTGATGAAATTTTAATGTTGCAATCCTGACTTGCATAAACATGTTTTGTTCTTGAAGTTACTACATCCTGGGTGAAATTTCAACGTTGGAAATCCTGACCTAAATATTTTCTGTTTTTCTAGTCAAAGTACTTCATGCTAAACCAAATTTCATCTCTCATTAGTACTCGTAATGTATGGGCATCTTCATCATTTACCAATGGATGACTTCTTGCATACTTACCGCAGGGGCTTCAATGTAGTACTGCAGGTTTTGAAAGACAACAGTCAGTGGTTCAAAAGGTAAAACCAAATTTCCTGCAAAATGAGGAAAAATTACTGATTTGATGCAGCGTGAGTTAGTTTGTGAATAATGAAAAGGTATCAATGGAATACCTTCAGAAGGTTCTCTAGTGGTACCAGACGCGGGGTATTCTGAACTTCTTGTGGAGGTTGTGCCACTGGATTCATTATTTCCTTGCATCTGAGATAGCTTTTCACTTGAAATAATGGCACGGGGGACAGGAGCTGCATTCATCTAGATTTATTAGAAACATGTCATAAAGTCAGTTTGCTTTGCATCTTGACTTCCTAATAGAAGTTGAACTTACCTTTTAAAAAACTTAATGCCAAAACAAAACCGAAATTGAAGAATAATGAGAATCCAAATAATGCAGCAAGCGAAATCCAATATACTTGCCCATGAAAGCTTAACCCACGGCTTTCAAGTGTTTCTCTTCCTATTGTCGTGTTCGTAGGTTGAGGCTAATCACAAGAATGAAAGGGAGTAACATAAGAAAATGAAATGCAGATAATATTGCATCACATGCTGTCAAGGATTGAGTAGTAGCTCTAACGCCAGACAAAACTGATCAGCACAGCACAATGTGGCAAAGATATCAAGCAGAAGGAAAGCAATTCAGGTTATCAACATATATTTGGCCTAACAAGAACAACGAAAGAAGAAAAATTCAAATGCTAGACACTAGATATCAAAATAGGAAGGTCATCATATTTGTATTTGAAATCTTCAAATGTGCATAAGCTAATCAGATATACTTGCTGTTTGTTTTAGTGCAAGGATTTGTGTGCTGAGACTTAATTCCTTTTAACCTCAAACTACAAGAAGGACATTGCTAGCAAGCGTAAATTGAGAAAAGAAAATAAAAATGATAGTGATGAAGAGTTCCATTTTCTGTTTTGGCAGATGGATAGTTAAGGGTGACTACTTGTACCATTTAATCAAGGAGACAAGGGCTCACCTTTTGCCATCGTGGGGAAAGAAATTCATTTAAAGCAAGGCCAATTTCTGAATAAGACAGTGGGAAAGCCAGAAGCCCCATTTTAACCACTTTGGCATAGAGGCTGCAACAAACTCCATATCTTAAGATCATTATTACGTTTGCTGGAGCAAGTGTTCTATTTTTCTTCTAAAAAATGAACTGAAAAAGATAAGCACTTACGCCTAGAGATTACGAAGCCGCCAAACAGTGTGGCAAAAAACATCGCAAAGGCAGCAACTGCTGTAGAAATTACCATAGTTCGGCAGACAGATGCAATGAAGCGGAACATGGATAGTGATGCCATATGTAAAGCAAACAGCAATAATAGTTGCCGGAAGAACCTGGACAGTTATGGTAACTCAAATATATCAAGTGGATGACACAATGCACTTTATGATGAACTCCAGCAAATAATTAGAATGTACCTCTCAGCCTCAGGAGAATATCCTATAACATAATAAGTCAAAGATGTCCATATTACGGCTTCCAACAATGAGAGAGGAACCTTTAGAACAGCAGATGGGATTGCATATGCCCAAGCAGGATAAAAATACAAGTCTCTTTGTTTATAGAAAATTCCCAGTCTTGCAATGGTCAGTGACAACTCCGGAATTGCATCAACAAGAAAAATGATGAGAGAATAAAATGAAGCTCCCAAGTACTCATTTGCATGGAGAATATCAATGCCCAATCTTGTACGTAGGAATACAGTCATAGTAACAGATGCAATTATCAATATCTGAAAGATATGGTAGATGGATGGTATTATACAGTGTAAGAATCTGTGATAAAGGAGAATGCAATATATATTGGACTACTAATTTTGTTTCTAGGTTACTGTCCAAGAGATTCTCAGGTTATCTCACAAGCCACTAACTTGAATTTAAAGTACCATTTTCATACATCATTTACAACACTAAAGAAAAGAATGTGACAAATATCTTATGGCATTCCTCCACATGTTTTGGTTGCATGCTGTTTACTGAAATACGTTTAAATAAGCATCATATATAGAAGGATAGGAAGATAATATCGTGCTAACCTGAACAGTTTTGAAAATGTAAATGAAAGAATTTCTTTTCATGAGAAGAAACTCTCTTGACAAACAAGCTCTGAAAAGTTCCCAATTAGAAATCGAGTATTTGCTAAAGCTTATAGCTTCATTCTGGCTCTGGGACCTCAAAACTGTCTTTGAAAGCTCCTGACTGAGATTCTTTCCGTAAGGAGACTCCTTAAATTGCCTGGATAATGTATCGTCAGAGTTGTATACGTAATTCACTACATGTCGGCACCAGTATTGAGCTTGATCTTTTCTTGAGATAACCTACAATGGAATTACAAAGCTAAATTATTAAGTGATGGTGTGTAATTAATAATAATCATTGGGAGACATGTTGGTCTCACCTCCTGGAGGAAATCTGCTACTCCCTTTCTCTCAGGACATCTAAACCCACAACTCTCAAAAAATTCTAGGACAGTTGTTCGAGGACCATGATAGACAATCTTGCCTTCAGCCATTAAGATGATGTCATCAAATAGATCAAATGTTTCCGGTGCTGGCTGAAGATGTGAAACGAGTATAGTAGCATCTGGTAAGTGATCAACCTGCTGACAGTAAGCGATTATTTAATATGATGTTGACCTATCCAATAGATTTGATATTCCCTCCATGAATAAAGCTCTAGTAGGGCCAACGATCATCTCCCCTGTACAATGCCACTTTAAACTATATGTTTTCTTCATAATAAGCTCAGAAAAAGTATCAAAAGCTCATTCAACTTTTCCAGCGATGAAAGTTGAAGTTTTCGCATGTAAGCTAAGTGTTTGGGGTGTTAGGATTGGCCTCAAAGCTACCTGTTGTCAGTCTTTTCTTTTGACCTCCAGAAATTCCTCTCCTCATGGCATCTCCAACAAGTGTATCCGCGCAAATGTCAAGTCCGAGTATCTGAAAAGGGATCATAGATGAATCATCATTTATTTTCCTTTTTTTTTTTCAGACACATTGAAGCATTTGAAAGTCCAAAAGTGTCAAAGTATGTTTACTTTTAAGATGTAGTCCGTTTGGAGAGATGTTTTTTGTCCTTCAACAGAAATTGCCTGCGCAACATCAGAAAGAATTAAAGCAGCACACAATTCAAGTTCAGCACTGCATCAGGAAAAGGATAAAGATGCTCTTGACAACCATCAACTTGTTATTAAATTTAAATTTTGAGACATCCAAAAAACTGCACTATTGGATCTACCTTCATGTAAGTATCTATATCAGGGTCAGGAAAAATTCCTGCCTCTTTCTCCCTTCTGCTCAGCTCAGCCATAATAGCTTTACAGGCATGGAAACACTGTCATTTTCGTTATCACCAAAGTAACGTGACCAAAACAGAAAATGAAGTTTCCCTGTTCGGAAATGTACCTGCTCTGCTTCCAACCCCTTGGCAACGAGATGAAAAATCCAGTGTTTCCCTGACAGTCATTTCAGGGATATGCAAATCATATTGGCTTATATAAGCTGCGGTTTTCTGGGGCACAAGATCGGGCAGCTTGTATCCATTGTATGTTATCTCGCCAGTAAGCTAGGAGAGACAAAGATAAAACCTAAGACAAAGACTAACTTGGGAAAATCTAAAGGAGAGTCAGTGGCACCCCCAGATAACAATATCTTGACTGTCGACTGGTAATAACTTTTCTTGTCGACTGGTACAGTGCTTTTAAGTAAAGATGAATCGAGACCAGAAGGTATAAGTAATGAAAGTCAATAATTTCTGAAGACTTGCTCTATAAAACAAGAAAGACTTCGAGTGGCAAAACAGCGTTGGTCTCTTCAAGTGTTCAAATTAACTCAATGAAGCAGAAAGAAAGAGTACCACCTTCAAGGATTTGTCAAGATTGCCAGAAACTGCTTTAAGTAGTGATGTCTTGCCACATCCTGGAGGACCTAACAGAAGAGTCATCCTGCAACAAGAAGAACACAACTAATAAAATTGTCGAATAGAAGCAATGCAATGGTCTAAACTAGTGCAATAAATCCATGTCTTCAGGCATTTCCCCTGCTTCAAAACCGGGGACAACTCTTTAAGGTTTTTAATCTGAAACTTGGTCGGCAAATCTTCTACCAGTTGTCATCTATCTGTCAACAACTAAATTCCTTGCTGAGTTTGACTTTAAAAAGGAAAAAAAATCATGTTTTGTACCTCCCAGGCTTGATGATGCCACTAACATCACTGATAATGATGATTTTGGATTTGTTTGCCTTGAAACCAGAATTCCTTGCAATGTCCTAGGATAAATTAGAGCAGTTAGATGTTAAACAGAGATACTGAGGAAAGAAGAAAAAGATGTTGCTTTTTCTGTTTGTTTACATAAGAATGAGAAAAAAAAAAAAGTATTAGCACTAATTCACTATTGCAAAGAGCAGATATGAATTTTCTGGTGAAATGCGGGTTTGAGAAGCAACAAAGTGCAGGGGTACGAGTGCAAAGAGCAGGCCTAATAATCTCTTGCTTATAACTCTTAAAAAAACCTAAAGGGCATCCCTTCAAAGAAATCATCCTGCACAAAAAACACTTGATCCTATGGCAGCAGAAAATTTGAGGATGCTAGTCTTTTAGTTATTTTGCAATATTCATTTAACCTAATATATGACAAGGGAATTGATCTGCTCCAACTTTCCTAATTAGGAAATCTTTGTTACTTCAAGAGATTGCAGGTACTTACAAGAAGTATGCTTTTGAAAGTATCCCAAAGAGTTGGAAGAGGCTTTCCATATACAACTTCACTTTCTGCTTCAATCGAGAGATTGCTGTACCTTACTTCCACAGTGGGCAATTCAATGCCAGTACTGCAGGAAACAAATTGAGACGATAATCTAGTAACACTTACATAACATTAAACTAAAACAGGAAATACAATCTTAAAAATAATAGGGAATCCGGTTTCCACAAGTGTATATGCAACCAAACCAACCACAGAAGGAAGAAGGTGAAAAAAAGCCTATTTAAGTTGGATTATTAACTTTGTCTGTTTCAGAGTTGGGGTATGTCTGCAACTAATAACCGATATATCAAAAGGAGAAGAAGCCATACTTGTCAATTCTCTTTCTGATTTTCCGTAGTAACTGAAGATTATCATGTTCAATATGTCTAATCAGCTTCTCGATGAACAAGTGCCTTTCCGCAGCACCAAGACTAGTAACATCAACCACCCGTTTTCTTTTACCATCATCTTTATCACCATCATTTTCATCAAATAAAGACGATCTCATCCGCTGAACAGTAGGAAGTCTCTCAAGAGCAGCCCACTGCAGAATACTTTCTTCATCGAGAATATCGTCATCCCTCCCAGCACTAGCAACTGAGTTGCTTCTAAAACTTGAACTTAGACGCTGAAGTGAAGCTCTTAAACTTCTTCCCAACTCAGACAGCTCAATCCTCAATGATTCTACATCATCCCTTCCAACCAACTCAGCCATTGCAGACACTCTCACTGAAAACTTCAAAACTTTACGTATATGCGACAGTACTGCACAATGGTTTGAAATCCAGGCATCAACCTGACATGGTATAAATAATGTCAGAGCGGCTTTCCTTTGTCAGCAAGTTTATTACGTATGGCTTCTTGACCGAGAAAATATACCATTTAAAAGCAACAGCTGAATCTGAATCCATGTCCCAATGACAGATACAGTGGTACTTATCCAATGACAGATGCAGTTTAATTTAGCTTTGATAAACTCATAAAAGGGACACCTTCATGCCATTGCAAAGTCCAAATCTGATTATTTTAACTAAACCACAGCTGGGCTTTCTTTATTCCATTAATCTTACTGCTGTCATCATATAATCTTCAATATCTTGGGATCAATATTCTACGGATAGAGACCATGTTCACTTGAATTTATAAACTAGTTAGTTCCAGTTAACGGTTCATATTTGGCTTCCACTTTATATTCTCAAAGTCCACAGATTTCGCGTCATTGACTTCCGGAATAATAGTAGTCCTCCTTGTCTCAAAAAAAATCATTTTAGTTTAAATATAAGTTATTAAGCACACGCACTAATTAAATATATAATTTTTTTATGATAGATATATATAATTATTATTAGTAAAAATATTTTAAATTTTTAATTTAAAAATCAACGATAAAGGAAAATTTTAGAAGTGAACTAAGGAAGTAATTATTATTTGACGTTTCTTTTAAGACTTTTCCGTATAATTGCAAATTGCTCCCCTTAGTTTCCTGAAATTACACTGGTCTCCCTTCTAGAAATGTAGAGTCTTAGGATTAGTGCTCTATCATATGATGTAATAGTTTCTAACTTCCGGTGATAATAGATGTATAGGACACAATATAAATCGTATTAAAAATGCATCACATGTATGTAATATTTTTATATTTATGAATATTATGAATAATTAAAACTATAAAATGAGTGCAAAGATTATATAGTTATTATTTATGTTATTCTCTTAGTGGTTAAAAGTAATGAGATAAAACACCACATAAATTGTTCATATGGTAAAGGAGCCTTTTGAATAAATTAAGTTCTCTTTTGTTTATATATATATTGAAAATTTGTGAAATAGTAGTTGCAATTTAAATGGTTGGTGCACTACACTACGCCATTTGGTTGAATAAATAAAAAAAAAATAATTTTTGTCCACAAAATTTCTCTATTTACCCATTTCGTCAATGATTGATTATCTTAGGTAATCCCTAGCGAATAAGAAGCCAATCAAAAAGTGATGCGTAATGGAACCGATATCCGTTACTTAATTCAAGATAAAGATCCGTTGAGTATTATATTATTGTGAACATATCTTCGCAAAACAAAATTTGAAATTATTTTTGAAAAAAAAAATACTCTCATACTCAAGTTGAAAATAAGGCTTATTGCTGTTTGCAAAACCGATCCTATTTTGATGCTTAAATTAAAAATAAATTTTATTGATATTTGTAAAATAAATCTGGAAAGATATTTTTATGCTTAAACTAGAAATATTACTACCAAAGGTTTATCATTGCTGAGAGTGTGTGGTACAAATCCATAGCTAGTTGAGTGAAAATACTTTCAAGTGAAATATTACTACCAAAAGTTTATCATTGCCGAGAGTGTGGTACAAATCCATAACTAGTTGAGTGAAAATACTTTCAAGTGAAATATTACTACCAAAAGTTTATCATTGCCTATTGCGGTTTACATCCCATGTATGGTTTGTGGACTATTACACATGGTGTTTATATTAAATGCTTGATAGCAAATTGCATGTTCCTTAGTCAAGAAAAAAAAATTTTAACTAAAGAAAAAGTTTTGTACACAAAGATTTTTATGCTATGAGTATACATAAGAAACCAATACTTCAGCAAACTTGAGGTAAATATTTTTGTGGGCAATGAGAAGGCTAACATGGAATTATGAGGTAAGTTGACATATGGAGAGAAATATACGTAATTTGTGGTCATCTAAGAGAGTTTTGTACAACTATATTAAAATAAACATTAGAATATTCCTTAATTAAATAATAGGCATCAAATGGAGCAGGTAATACAGATCATCGCTCAAAACAAAACTCAAATTCGTTAAGTAAAAGTCATTTGCTTAACCAGGTGACAATTTTCTGTCCGAGCCTATAATAGATTCCCATTGTTTTTCCAAATTCAGACCGAAACAGCATCTTGAAATGGCCGTATGTTTTAAACAAATGAATTTAAATATAAGTGAATTTAATCGGACGAAATGGTTTTTTTTTGCTTTTTGGGATAATTTTGGTAATTTACGATTAAATTTGGAGAGAGTCATCTAAAATAGAAGTTATTAATCTTTTTCCATATAGAAATCCTTAAAAGGGGTCTATAATATTCTACGAATGCTTGTTCATAGTTTTATTTCTTAATAAGTAGATAGGTGATAGTATCATTCGATTTTAAAAGTTTAAACTAGTAAGGTTTGAAATGTTTTTATTTTATTAAATATTTTATTTCTTCTATTCTAAAAAATACACTCTTGATGTCGTACAATTTTTAAAATGACAAAATACAACACATTCATTGATACAATTAAAAGTATAATTTTACTTTTTATCATTACTTTTAATTTAGATTACACAATATTATTATTATATGTAAGGATAATAAAAGAATTTCATACCAAAAGTGAACTTTGTTTTTCGACAAAGAAAATTTTAAATACTGAATTTTTATTTTTGGAATGGTAGAAGTATATCTTTTTTATTTTCTTATTTGTTAAAAATTTTATTAATCTTTTTGAAACTGATGTAGAATCGGCCACAACACCCATGAACATCCATGAACAGCAACATTCATGCAATTAATCAATGAATTTGCAAGATTTTCATTATTAACTTTGAGTTGATTTTTTTTTTATTAAAAAAAAAAACTCAAATAAATGTGATCAATGCTCAAATGTAATTTAGTGACATATTCACAAAATTTTTTGCTTTACCAAACAAATGGTGATCATCGAATTTAATTAAAACTCATTCCTTAACTAACAACGTCGTACAAACCATCCTCTTTCATGTTGCGTGCTCTGCACAGCATGAACTGTGCAATGTTCCTGGGTCTTTGCATGCGCCATTGAGTGGCGTCATGCATGACTAAAGGCGTGGTCAACGATTAATTAATTTAATCCACATCTCAGAGATTCGTGCGTATGAGATGACGACTTTAGGTTCGTGCGTAAGGGATTAATATATTAAGTATTAGGATGATCTGAGATCTTTTTTTAAGGGATTAATATATTACGTATTAGGATAATCTAAATATTTATTGTTTTATAAAAAAAGCACAAATGAAACATAATTAGAGTAGCTAAAACTATTGCATATAAGACTAAGGGGGGCTCTTGGTTTATTGAAAATAATAGAAAATGATAATAAATTCTTTCATTATAATTCTGTTATTTAGTTTGTATTGAGAAATGATTATAAGTACTCATAATAATAATAATAATAATGATTCTTTTAAGTATACAAAGTATTGCTTTCAAGTATACGAGTCAATAACTTTATACCCCACAAAATGGAGAGAATGCCGATAATCCAATTTTGGTATTTATAGTTACTGTTCAAATAATGATACACATTAACTAAGTATCCATATTTCATTCTTTTCCCATTTCTTTCCCTCCAAACCACTCAATCAAGCACACCCTAAATCAACACTTACAAGTTACAACTACAAGGGAAGTTGATCATGATAAAAGCCAAAAACATTACTATAGCATTTTAAGCTGTGTATTTGGATTGCATTTTAAAACGCATTTTTATTTTTATTTTTTTACATTTTTATACTATCATATCGAAAAGTGCAAAAACTCTTTTGAAATGTAATTCATATACAACTTTAGCCTCCAAAACCTCATTTTGCTTCTTTGTAACTTTATTGTGATTGTGAAGTAGGATAACCATGGAGTATAAATAATTGCAACAAATACAACATTTAAAAATATTAAGTTCCTAGTTATTATGTATAAAACAAAGAGAAAAAGTAGAATTAAATAGCTAAACTCTCTAGAAGATGCGTAACTGTGTGTATGTGTGTGTGTTTTTTCTTCCGAGCAGTGTTTATATCACGTTTAAATAGTTTGTTATGCTAACAACCAAGTACAATCACCAAAACTAATAGTATTTTTTTTATACCTATTTCACTTTAACATGTTAAATAACAAGCACTCAATATATACTTTGTGTCTAAATTTTCAAGGATGTTTTCCATCTATGGAGCTCCTAATCTATTTGTCGCTCAAATTTTGCGTCTTAGCGAATCACACATAGAGATACTAATAACACATTCGAGTTAATAGTATTTTATAATTAATTTATTGAGCAGCAACGCTTAAACCACCTAAAAGAGAGCTAAAAGTTTCATGCAAAAAGAGAGGGACAACAAATGCGTGACGGTAGTACATACTGACTGATATACAAACTCCTTTTGCAACATTTACCTCCTCTGAAAATTTAACTTTGTAATGCAACATGCAAATAAAACACCAAAAGTGGTTGGGTATAAAAATCAAACCACGCCCACAAGGGAGTTGATTGTAATGATACCCAAAAATTCACTCAAAAATTTTGCCGCTGATTTGGCTTCTCCAAACACTTGAATTTGGCTGTGGTTATCTCCATATTGTGAAGTAAGCAAGCCATTGAGTGTCAAACTATTGGAGTTAAATATTAGGAAATTTACAAATATAACACCTTTGATTAGTTGACTTTCTGAAAATAACGCACTCCTTTTTTGTTCTCTGTTATAAACTTCCACAAAAAGAAACACTACAACACCCCTCGGCAATCTTCACTCCATCTTACTGTTCTTGCCGAAAACCCATTTGATGGATTCAACAAAATTTGTTCTCACACCGTTGTTTGCACACCTCATTGTTCGTACACGCATATTGGACTATCATCTCCAAGCAAAAATGCCACAATCGTGAGAAGAAATCGCATAAATTTGATGTTAGTTAAAATTTGCAGTAGTTGAACTGGGTTTGTGAATTTAAAGAAGCGAATAGTGAGCTCTAAGTCGAGTTTTAGGTCGAGCACAAGAGTTAGGTCAATGTTGCTAGGTCAACTTTTAAGTCGAGCACTAAATTTGGTGAGTTTTAGGTCGAATATGTCAAATTTAGTCGAGCTCGGCCTAATGCTCGACCTAATGCTTGACCAAATTTAGGTCAGTGAATTTTATTTTTTTAATTTTCTTTTTTAAAAAAATTCACTCAACTTAAATTTGGTGAGCATTAGGTCGAGCTCGACTTAATATTAGGTGAGTGATTTTTTTAATAAAAAAATAAAAATTCACTCAACCTAAATTTAGTCAAGCATTAGGTCGAGCACAGGTTAGGCTCAGCAACCTTGTGCTCGACCAATCTTCGACTAATCTTTGACCAAATTTAGGTTGAGTGAATTTTTATTATTTTTATTTTTTTATTAAAAAAATTCACTCAACCTAAATTTGGTCAAGCATTAGGTCGAGCATTAGGTCAAGCACAAGGTTAGGCTCAACTTAACCTTGTGCTTGACCTAATGCTCGACCAAATTTAGGTTGAGTGAATTTTTATTTTTTTTTTAATTTTTTTTATTAAAAAAAATTCACTCGACCTAATACTAGATCGAGCTCGACCAAATTTAAGTTGAGTGAAATTTTTTTTAAAAAAAGAAAATTAAAAAAAAAAAATCCACTCGACCTAAATTTGGTCAAGCATTAGGTCGAGCATTAGGTCGAACTCGACTTAAATTTGATATATTCGACCTAAAACTCGACCAAATTTAGTGCTCGACCTAAAAGTTGACCTGCAACGTTAACTAACCTTGTGCTCGACCTAAAACTTCGACCTAGAGCTCGACCATTAAGCTTCTTTAAATTCACAAACGGTTCAACTCTTAAATTTGACTAACATCAAATTTATGCGATTTCTTCTCTACGATTACGGCGCTTTTTTGTAGGAGATGATAGTTCAATAAAGTGTACGAACAATGAGGTGTGCAAACAACGGGGTGTGAGAACAAATTTTGTTGAATCGATCAAATGAGTTTTGAGAAAAAAGAAGAAGAAGATGAAGTGAAGTACTGCTTAGAGGTGTTGTAGTCTTTTTTTGTGAAAGTGCTATATGAGAGAACAAAAAAGGAAGATGTTATTTTGTAAAGTCAGCGGTCAAAGGTGCTATATTTGTAAATTTCCCTAAATATTATGCCCAAATCCACCATTTTGGAATTTGCTGCAGTCCAAAAAGAATTTCAGTTCTGATTCCAACACAGGTACCAAACATCTCCTAAATAAGCATGCAAAAGTGCCTATCTAGTTCAAGTCTTATAATAGTCACAGAAATGCTTACAGGTTGAGGAACCAAGAACCCAGCAAAGATGTTTAACAATGTATGACAGGTTGACAGCAGGATTGAAGCCACGGGAAGGTTTGGTGTGATTGAAACTATTAGCATGCCAAGATAACTGAAGTACAGAAATGTGCAAAACATCGAGTAGAAGTACCATAAGACCTTATTGCCAGAAGAAGAAAATCCAATCATTGGATATGTGATGACTGTATACATTGCTGCTTGGATAAAGACGTAAGGAATCTCAATGGTAACCTACACAATTTGGAGCACAAACTTGAATGAGTAAGAGATAAAAGCAGAATCAGATAGAGTGTGGGGAATAATGAGCTTTGATCTGTGATTTACTGCATTTTCCAAACTTCGGAAACTAGCATATTGAGAACAGAAATTGACATGGGGTTGCAATGTATGTTGGAGGACTTCATAGTAGGATCACATTAGGGATAAGCTCAACTCCACAGGAAATTCTTATCTAATCTATTGGTTGAAGCTTTGACCATTCATTGAAGCAGAAAAATTACTTAGTCCAGGATTCAAGACCACATGCAATGCAAGAATGTTCTCAAGCCAGGCAGAACCACTAGAAAAATTTCTAGCAAGAATATTTTTACCTGAGCGAGTGCATAAGCCCATGAAGAGTACATTCCTGCAAATCTTTCACGATAAAGAACGTTGCGCTCTGTGCTGACATATCGTTGAGACAAGGTTGAATTATTAATACCAAAAAGATTGTAGAGCTGAACATTGCACCGAATATGTTGAACAAGCTTTGTTGATCATCTCTATCAAAGAGGAAAAAAAAAAAGAAAAAGAAAAAAGAATGTCAGTTGGAAAATCGAATCAAGCTCAATGACTAAAACAACCGAATGATAAGTATTCAGATTCAGCTCGATCGAAAGCTAAGATGCATGGTGGAAGAGTAAATATTCTATATTAGGGACTATTGAGATGTTGATCTGCTCTAGGTGTAAACTAGCTTCATGAAAAGTATACTACGGATGGACTAACTAAATTAAACCGTGAAACAAGAAGAAAAAGGTATGTCATATCCCAAGTTGCAAACACTTAGTAGAAGTTTCTTCTTATCTCTCTTCACTATACATAACAAACACGCATAACAGTTAAAGAATGATCACGTGGTTAATGGAATCAAATAATGGCTCTAAGATACACTGAGTGAATTTATTCACGACTTACTACCTAGCAGAAGATCAACAATGGAAAGCTTTGCTATAATTTCCGTACATATTACTTACAGCTTCTTCCCTTGACCCAGAACAGGGAACCATAAATCAGGGATGTTATCAGCATGAATAGGGTACGGATTAAATCGTATGAGGGCTTCTCCAGTAGGACCAATATTGTTTCCAGATACAAGCCTTAAACTGTCCCCATCCACTCCAATGGAAAACGAGATGGGAAATTCAGAACTTTGAATCAGGAAGTGGAGTGCTCAATCTCCTGACAAGTTCCTATTTTGCCTACAAACATAGAAATGGAAAGAAGCTTAATAAAACTATTGTTGTGGTCCACCAATAATAAGAGGAGAAACTACAGTTTATAAGGGTCTTAAATCTATGAAATTTTCAGTTTCAAGCACATACAAAAATGATAACTATAAAAAATTTCTCTGGCTAGAAAATTTCATATGCGAGTTATTGCCTTTCAAGTAATGCTGGCTTTAGTACCCAGCAACCCAGTAAGCAGATTCTTGGGAGTTAAAGGACTCACTCATACAAATCAGACTTATGGTAAATCTGAGCAGAAGTCTACACCAAGTTCAGCTTCAAAAGATGTCGAAGTGATCTCCAACATCCATGCTGCTGGATTGTAATTGTCTTTTATCTTTGGCACACCTGCGATGCCCTGTTAGAAAGTAACAACTATTGAATGATAAAGATGAATTTGGCTATGCTCAAGAAATATATACAAAGATAAATATAAACATGGTGAAATTTGAAAATGGGTGTGGAAGAATGACCTCAAAATATTCAATAACTTGACTGGACTGTTGCCCAAGGATCCATAATACATCATGCGTCCTCCAATTTTCAAGAGAAGTAACTGCAACATGTTGGAAGGGAAAATGCACGTGATCAACACGAAACAAGCTTATACAATCATTTGAATGGTAGATAGAAAATTGATTGCATTTCAAAATGATCAATTGCCAAGTTATGTGGAAATGAGTATGTGCAATCTGTCATCAACCCTGTCAAATATTTCTACACTCGACACATTATATCTTGTCACAAAAGCAGGGCTCTTTGCTTACATTCTACCAACAAAATCACCCAGCTAGTTCTTTCCATAGGGTTCAAAAGTAGGATTTACTGCTTATTTGACATTATAAGTTATATTTTCCATGTAAAACTTTTAGCCACTTCTAGTCATGAGTTCTTTAAAGCGTATTCTCTGAAAAGACAAACTAAAATAAGAGGATATTAAAGCAGTACTATAGAATTCTTGGTGTTTAGTCACCTCATCAAATGCTTCAAATAGGTCAATTCTTGGTTGGTGAATGGTGCAAACAATTGTTCTTCCAGTATCAGCAACATTCTTTGCAGCCCGCATGACAATTGCAGCTGCTCTTGCATCAATCCTGTTGTAGGTTCATCCATGAATATAATTGAGGTTTCGCAACCAGCTCAACAGCAATTGTTAATCTCTTTCGTTGCTCAGTTGACAAACCACTAATGCCTGGAATGCCTGCAAGGGAATCTTTTATTCCATCCAAATCAATAGTTTCTAAGACTTCTTTGACAAAATCCTATAGCAAATTAAGTCACAAAAGTTTCAATTAAAGGTTTCATAGAGAACTCAAAGCCAAATTCTATTTAGCAACTTCCACTGCATCAACATACTGTTCTAGTTTTTGAGGATGAAGGCGAAGCCAAGCAGAAAAGATAACCAATTCTTTAACAGTAATTTGTGGAGAGTGTATGTCTGTTTGCTCACAGTAACCTGAGATCCTAGCAAATGTTTTTGAACCTTGGGAAATCCTCAATCCGAATTTCTGCTTCCACAATGCCACTTGTTTTTCTACCTGCGAGGATATCAAGAAGTGTTGTTTTCCTGCTCCACTGACTCCCCATGAGTGCAGTAAGAACACCAGGTCTAAATGCACCCATAATATCACAAAGAAGTTGAAGCTTTTCCTGGTGACACCTTGCTCCTTTGTCACCTAAAAGGAAAAGAACATTGAACAATACAAGTTAGCTTGGTCCAAATACGTCTTAAATTATCATGCTGCACTTATCTCTATGTCTTTTACACTATCAAAATGGTTCTCTTTCAAAAATGTTAAGTTCCTCTAATGGACAAACAGGAAATAAGAGAAACGTTTTCTCCAATCATCTACTGAGCAAATATGCAAAGTAATTTCTTTGTCCTGCCTGATTCATTTTGCACGGCCTTATAACATTAGTCTAAAGGCTTGTTCGATTTGGAGGTATTGTTGACAATGTACAAATCATATATGATCGTCAAGTTAAAGCATAGGAATGAGATTACTCTGAGACATTAGACAAAACAGCCAAACATTTCGTGTTTTCTCATTCCAAAGTTTCTTTAGAGAAAATTTCTCAAAAGGCTTTGAGATTTCAAATTCTTAGTAACGAAAACTGTCTATGAAAGTTGGAAGTTTTTGACGTGTGCTTAAAATGAAGATAAGCTATACTGAACACCAAAGTATTCTGAATATATGGATGAGGAAAAAATAACAGCACTGCAGATAAGTGCCTTAATGTTGAAGTTAAAAACACAGAATTGCACTTGCATCTTCTTGTTTACCACAAAAATCAAATGTCAAGATCAATGCAGTTTACCATTGGAGCATCGACGTAGTACTGCAGATCTTGGAAGACAACAGACATTGGTTCAAAAGGCAAAGCCATTTTACCTGCAAGAAGAGAAAAAAACTAAAAGTAATTTGTTGAAATCTGAATTAGCACTCAAGATGATTAGGGTAATAAGGTAGAGATTATAAAGTTGACTACAAGTTTCTATAGTGTTGCAAGAAAACCGTAGCAAATTGCTCACCATTAGAAGATCCTGTAATGGTGCTAAGAAGATCTTTGTTCATGCTACCCAGAGAGCCCATCCTAATGTCTTCAGTGCCTCCTTGTAATTGAGAAAGATTTTCACTTGAAATAATAGTACGAGAGCGTGGGGCTGCATGGAACATGATTAGTCAGTACCATATCATATAGACTCTGCATTCTAAATCTTGAGTTGATGATAAAGATGAACTCACCTTTCAGAAAGCTTAAGGCCAAAATGAAACCAATGTTGAAGAATAAAATAAACCCAAATAAAGCACCAACTGAAATCCAAAAGAAGTGCCCCTCAAAGTTCAACCCACGGCTTTCAAGTGTTTGTCGTCCTATTGTTGGGTTTGTAGGGAGCATCTACAAGAATGATGAATAATAACATTAGGAAGTGAATTATGGTGAAAAGCTATTGCATGTTCTTGCTAATTTGAGGAGAGGAATGCTCACCTTTTGCCATCTTGGAGCGAGAAATTCTTCAGAGTAAGGCCTATCTCACCATATGCTAAAGGGCAAACCAAAAGCCCCACTTTAACAAATTGGCATAGAGGCTGCAATCAACGCCAAATCTTCAGACTGACAACTTTCAAAACTATGCATGATGATAAAGAATGTCCACAAACCATTTATAATCCACTTACGTCTATTAATCAAGAAGCCGCCAAACAGCAGAAGAAAGCATATTGAAAAGCTGGCGACAGATGCAGATGCAACCACTGTCTGACAGAGAGAAGCAATAAGACGGAACATGGATATCGATGTGAAGTGAACCAAAAACAACAAAATGAGTTGGCGGAAGAACCTGCAAAATTTTGCTACTTCATTAGGTGTAAATGCAGCATGGTGGTCATTTCAGTTTTTAAGTTGTTTGATTCTCACAGGCAATTTCAATACAAATTCCGCCTTTAGCAAGCTAAGATATAGTTGTCCATGCAAAAGTAAAAACAGAAGTTGAGGCTTACCTCCCAACCTCTGGACTATATCCTATGACATAGTATGTGAGAGATGACCACACTACAGACTCGAGCAATGATGGCGGAATCTTTAGAATCGCAGATGGGAATGCATATGCCCAATCAGGGTATAAATACATGACTCCTTGCTTGTAGAAAATACACAGTCTTGCAACAAGTCATTGGCAACTCCAGGTTCCATTAAATAGAAGCATGGTGAGAGCAAAACAAAGCTCCCAAGTAATAATTTGAATGAAGAAGATCCACATTCATTCTCGTCCGCAGAAATACAGTCATAGTAATAGAAGCAATTATGACAAGCTGGAAAAATGTAGCAAATGTTGTTATACATTTAACAAGATAAGATAATGGATAAAAGAAAGTACAACGATAATCATTGTGAGAAGAATCGTACGGTATCATCTGAGGATAGTCATATTGTAACTGACAAAAATATATCCTGTGCATAGAAACCACTAGCCGAGGTTGTCAATTTCTCACAACTAGCCAACTAACATATAGGTACTTTTCATTTCTCACTGCATTACCTGGCTGAGAACAGAGTTAGACAATGTTCATACAGTTATAGAGGAAAAAACATCATGCTAACAGAATAAGACAATGATAAAATAGAACAAACCTGTAGAGATTTAAATACATAAATGAAAGAATTTCTTTTCATGAGAATAAGCTCTCTCCACAAGCAAGCTTTGAAGAGTTCCCACTTAGGAATCAAAAGTTTGCTAAAGCATATAACATCCTTGTGCCCCTGGACCTCAAAAATGGTTCTGAAAGCTCCTCTCACAGTTTCTTTCCATAGGAAGATTCCTTGGATTTCATTGATAATGCATCAACAGAGTTTCTTTGGGGTGCTCTGGGTCCATCGATCGCCCACCCCAACTAGTTTGGGATAAAGGTGATGTTGATGTTGATGTTGATGCATCAACAGAGTGGTAAGCATAAGTTTCTTTGCTCCAATACCAATACTGTTCCTGATCTTTCCTAGAGATAACCTGCAATCCTTTAACAGATTAAGTGTAATTAACTAGCTCAAAAAGGTCAAAGAACCAAAACTAGAATGAAGCTGAATGAGCACACCTCCTGGAGAAATCTCAACTCCTTTTCTTTCAGGGCCCTTGAATCCACAACTCTCAAAAATTCCAAAATTTTATCTCGTGGTCCATGATAGACAACCTTTCCATCAGACTTTAAGATGATGTCATCAAACAAATCAAAGGTTTCTGGTGCTGGCTGAAGAAGGGATAGTAGAGTAGCATCTGTAAGATGTGCAAACTGCTGAAGGCAAGAAACAATCTGAAATGTTGTTGAACTGTCCAATCCATTGGATATTTCATCCATAAATAATGCTCTTGTAGGCCCAATAATCATCTCCCCTTTATGATGCCAATCATGACTAATATTTTGTCATGTGAAACTTGGTCCATTTTCCAAACTTGATGATCGACGGTTGCTGCTATTGAAAGTTTCAGATAAGCTGAATATTCTGGAGACTAAGAGTTGCATTTTCCAAACAATGCCTTCAAATTACGCGTTGTCAATCTCTTCTTTTCACCTCCTGAGATACCCCTTTTCATGACATCTCCAACAAATGTATTGTCACAAATATCAAGTCCAAGTATCTGACAAAGGTATAAGCAGTAAAGTTGTCAAAATACACACTATTTTCCAAAGATTACTTGTTGAGAGCAGCTGAACACCAAATATGTTAAAGAATAAGATACTTTTAGAATATAGTCTGTTTGGAGAGTCGTGATTTGGCCTTGAACAGAAATTCCCTGTTCCAAAAGAAAAATCAGGGAAAAAAAAGTTAGAACATCCAATATTCAACATAGGAGCATCTGATAGCAATTTAAAGGTTCATGTTAATAGCAGAAGAGAAAACTCTGAATAAGTAGAACAGAACAAAGAGGTATAGTAGTTCTATTAATGAAATTTATGCCAAATGAATCTTTTAATGGCACTCTTGGTCTAATGTCTTTTAAACACCACAACAACCTTAATACAAAGTTCAACGGGAATGATACATCTTAACTGGGATCAACGTGATGAAGTATTCAGATTCTTCAGGTACCATCGCAGCATGTATATTAGCTTAGGAAACAAGAGTCATGCCATTGTAAATGCCACGGGTGAGCACCATTTTGCTTCCTGAAATCACCCTCAAGATGTAAATCTAATTAAAATAGATGTGTAGATTGTATAATGGGCAAGTTAATGGACGGAACCATAACTCATACTTCAATTTCTAAACTTAGTTACACCAACAACTCTTAAGGCTTTAAGCAGGAAGGTTATCCATTTGAGACAAGGAAGATATGTCTGTGTACTGGCCTGCTTAATGTCAGTGTATTTATCTGCTTAAGAGATTTTTCCCTAGACAAATAGTGGGTGATTAAGGAGTAAAGCAAGAGACAGAGCAGCAACACCAATATTAATATAAGACACTGAAGGCTGATTACCATTCTTTTTCATAAACTGTTCATCATGTTAAAAGAAATCAAGTAGTAGACTTGATAATATTCTAGCTGAATATAAGAAAAAAGAAAATAGTTACAGGAACCTAGAAAACTTATTTATATGCCTTTCTGAGTTAAGCATACAACTGATAATATTACCCCACAGCAGCTCCAGGAAATAGAAACGATACATCAATAAATGCATAGTAAAAGAATACAACTCTATCCAAACTGAGCCCTTCATAAAAACCAATTTAATAACCCAACGAAATGAGATAATATGCAACAACAAACCAAATACCTTCATATATGCATCAATGTCTGGATCCGGAATTACTCCTGCCTCTTTCTCTCTTTTACTTAGCTCACTCATTATAGCTTTAAAAGTAAGAAAAGCATTTAAGGTTCTGTAATTTCAGCACAATATATATAACAAGGAAAAATGAACCTTCTCGGAAGCCAGGATACCTGCTTTGCTCCCGACACCCTGACAACAGGATGAAAAATCCAGTGTCTCCCTGACAGTCATTTCTGGAATATGCATATCGTATTGGCTTATATAAGCAGAAGTCTTCTGGGGCACAAATTCTGTTAATTTTGTATCCGTTGTATGAAATCTATCCAGAAACCTGTTGAAAGAAAAATATTCAATTGATACAAAAGCAAGAACTGAAGAAATTTGGATGTATCAACCACAGATGCTATATAATTTGTTCCCTAATATTCTACTGCCATTTTTCTCTCTTAAGCTGACAAATGACAATTGGTGTCCTAAAACTTGATCATCAAATTTATCTTCTTTGTTTTGATGACCACCACTTGCCTTCTACAGAAGATGAGAAATATAAGATCACTTTTTCAATAAGTTCTATTGAACCTTTCAGCTACGACCTATAAGAAGGCCCAGGTGAATGATTATTTCAGAAAAGTAAATTAGTTATGTGCATGAAAATACACATGATTCAGAGTCCAGAAAGATATTATATCAAACTTCATTCCTGGTAGTCCTAGAGATTTGTTCTATAAAAGCACATAAAGCAAAGCCTTCAATCAATTGTTTTGATCTTTTCTAGAGGATTGATTTTCCTTTTCTAAAGTACCAAGGCAGAGAGTGACCTGAAGAGATTTGTCAAAATTTCCTGAAAGAGCTTTAAGAAAAGATGTTTTCCTGCAGCCTGGAGGACCTAATAGAAGGGTCATTCTGCAATAAGAATGGCACCATGCAGTGAATTCAGAAAACTTAATTTGACAGGCAACAGAAGGGTCTTAAAAGAAAAGCAGGTCCTTTCCTAAAGTGATGCAGGTTCTTAAAATAGTTATGGTACATGAATAAGGAGTGATGCTCAAAGGCATGAAACAAAGTTGCAAATGTAAATGTGGTCTTCAACTTAGTACGTATCCTCAGTTATAACGAAGACTAAGTACAAGTTTAATCATAAGACTGTTGTATGCTCCAGAAGATTCAATCAGTATAAGTTAGCATTTAAACTTCAGATTGACCAAACTCTAACAAGTTTATCTAACTTACAAGGTACATGTACAAACAAGTGAGCCAAAAATGCTTATTGCGCATATTGATCAGCACAAAGAATGGAGTTAGTTGCAGAGAATGTTGATTTGTAAACTCAACAAAAGCAGTACAAACTTCTCGTTAGTAATAAATGCAATAGTTATTAACACAACTTTGGAGATTGCGATCACTTATGTAATCCAATGACCAAATTCTTAAGTCAAGTAAATAACACCTGAGGCTACCACCACATCTGCAGCTGCAGAATTGTTACAACATTTAAACACTGCCAGAAGGACAGAAGTGAACCATTGCAAAACTAATTAGAAAATATACATGTCGACCAGCAATGTACTTCTATCCAATGTGGATAGGTAACTATCTAAGTGCATCTGGCACTTTGCAATTCAGTAATATGCATTTAACCAGAAATGTTCATTTTTGTACCTGCCAGGCTTGATAATACCACCAACATCAGCAAGTATACAGATCCTGGATAATTGTGATTTTATACCAACAATCCTTGCAAGGTCCTAGAACATAAAGTCACTCAGCAGAAATTCAAAGACAGGGAAATATATTAGTTGTGCAAGGAAATTCTATATATGTTGCTCGTAATCATTATGAAATTGAATGTTTAAAGCATTTGCTGCCAGTTTTAACAAAAGAAGCTCAAGATGTGGAGGCCTTCACAAAGTTTAGGACAGGCTCAGTAACAACGGTCCATGGTTATTACTTAAAGAAGGGAAATGTGTGAAAATGCACATTCACATCTTGCTTAATTGAATAATGTGCTTAATGACAATAGGATACGCTGGAAACAACATTTTGATTTTAAAGCCTGTAAAATGATGCAAGGATCCATGTTGAAATAAATGTCAGGTATATCCATCATTTAACCTGAAAAGCTAGAAACCCATTAATTTTAGAAATATAAGCTATTCCATTAGAATATCTCCAGGCATGCACTATCAGAACCATTATTGCTTCAAGAGATTGCAAATACTTACTAAAATCATGCTTTTAAAATAATTCCAGAGTGTGGGAAGGGCTTCCAGAAACAACTTCACATTCTGCTTCTACATGGAGATTCTTGTATTTTACTTCCACAGTTGGCCACGCTACACCAATTCTGCAGGAATCAAAATGAAATGACAAAGCTATTGTCATATTAACCTTACAAACAAATTATCTACACAGAATAGAATATTGAAACTCGACTCCCAGAATTGAAAGGATAATCAACATTTGGTTTTCAGGAACCAGCAATCGTACTCAATCATGTTGAGACAAGGTAACAATTAATCAATCGTAAATGCCAATTTATCGTACTACGTGTCTTCCATAATTCAAGGTCCAAATGCATGATATAGAGACAAACTTGATTACAAGCTTTACAACTATGAAAAAGGATGAAATCATACTTGTCCATTCTCTTCCTGATTTTGTGCAACAGTGTAAGGTTGTCATGTTCAATGTGTCTAATGAGCTTCTCAATGAACAAATGCTTTTCCAAAGGGCGAAGCTAAGTGACATCGACCACTTTTTTCCTTTAACATCACCTTCATTATTTCCATTGATTTCATCAAACAAACATGATCTCAAGCGTTCCATAGTAGGCAGCTTCTGAATAGCGGCCCACTGCAAGGCACTTTCTTCATCTAGATAATCCTCATTCCTAAGACTTACTAAAGCAGTGATAGAATTTAAAATGTACATATTTCTTATTAATATTTTTCTAATATTAAATTGATTATAAGGTGAAATTGTTTGGTTTGATATACCAGGTATGAAAATAAGAAAGTAGGAGGAACATATGTTAAAAGGAGGGAAATTGGAGCAAAAGCATGACCAGGCACTGATGGGTTGGACGAAATTTTGATCAAGAATAAAAATTTTATGGACGAGATTTTCATCGAGAAAAGGAAATTATGAGTTGTCAAATTAGAGAAGAAAAAGGAATAAGGCAGCAAGTTGTTTGGGAACAAAATCTTTTATTTTAATTAGGAGTATTTTTTCTATTGTTATTATATTTCCCTTTTAAAGTATAATTATGTTTTTAGTAATAGTTATCATTACTATATGTTAGGAGGTAGCTTTTATTATAAAAGGGCACCCTAAAGGGGCCAAAAACACAAAAAAAAAAAAAAAAGAAAAAGGAGGCAGCCACCTCTTCCTCCAAAAACACGTTCTTTTCTTTCTTTATTTTGTAATTTTTAAGAAAAATTTTAGGATTCATGTGTGTCACCATGTGTGGCTAAACTCTATTTTACGATTCAGAAAGATTGATTTTAATTGTAATTCTTTGAGGTTTTGTTTTTAAATATATATTCTTGTTTTTATTCAAGTACTTATTAATTCTTGATTTAATTCTTATGAATAATTGGTGTTAGTTAATCGACAAATTAATTAATTATTTTTATTCTTGTGCAATTCATAGGTTCATTGATTTGTAATTATAAATGGATGAGTAATACAAGTAGCAATTAGGTTAATTATGTTTAAAACTTGAAATATGCATACTTAGAAATTAACGAGATAAGATTAATTTACTACTATTTCGGTTCTTTAATTTAATTTATTTTCATAAATTTTAATGTTATTATTAATTTAATATGGAGCTATCGTGTAATCGATTGATTGTAAGTTTTGATTTGATGTCGATCAATTGATTGTAACTTTTGATTTGAGTCTTTGGGCTCGGTCAATTAATTCTTGAATAATTGTAATATAATTAGCAAGAGCGACACCCAATCAAAACTTACCGTCGATTATTTGGATGCGATAACATTCCATATCAAATGTGATAACATTAAAATCTATGAAAGCAGTTAAACAAATTAAAGAAGCGAAATAGCCGATGAAATTAATCTTATCTCGTTATTTCCATAAACTAAGCATGCATATTTTAAGTCTTAAATATAATTAACCTGAATTACTAATTATATCACTCATTCACAACAATTCTGGATCTATTGAGACTAGTGGATTGCGATGAATAAAAATAATTAATTAATTTGTCAGTAACAACATAATTATTCATAAATTAAATCAGAATTAACAAATACTTGAATTAAAAGCAGAATATAAATTTAGAACAAAACCTCACAATATTACAAATTTTTCAATTGAAATTAATCTTCCTTGAATCGGAAAATGAATTTAACCACTCATGGTGACACAAATGAATCTAAATTGAAAAAACATGTTTTGGAGGAAGAGGCCTTTGCCTCCTTTTTACTGTAATTTGGCCCTTTTAGGTTCCATTTTATAACAAAAGCTAACTTTTAAAATATAGTAATTATAACTATTACTAAAAACAATTCTACTCTAAAGGAAAACATAATAATAATAGGAAAAATACTCCTAACTAAAATAAGATTTTGTTCCCTAAACTTGCTTCCTTATCCATTTTCTTTTTCAATTTGATGACTAATAATTGCCTTTCTTGATGAAAATCTTGTCGATAAAATTCTTCTTCTTGATTAAAAAATTCATCAGCCCATCGATTGCCTTTAATCTGGTCATGTCAAATAATTGGAAGTCTTACGGTCACGCTTTGCTCCAATTTTCCTTTTTATCCTCTTTTCCTCCAACTCTCTTATTTTCATACTTAAAACAAAAGTATATCAAAACTAAACAATTTCATTTATAATCAATTTAATATTAAAAATATTAATAAGAAATATGTACATTTTAAATTCTATCAAGAAGTAGTTTGGAAACTTGAACCCATATGCTTGAAACTTGAACTAAGACGCTCAAATGATTCTCTTAAGCTTCTTTAACTTCTGCCAGCTCAATACTTGGTGATTCTACATCATCTCTCCCAACTAAGTCAGCCATTTTAGACCCTATAGTGTCCTTGCTTGAAACTTTCCCTTATTTATATGGAAATTGGAGAAAGCTGAATAAAACTTTGATCCCGAAAAACTGATACGGTCTGAAGACAATGTTCCTGCCGTTTGAAATCTTAAGAAAGTTACTTTCTTGAAATTTGATATCTTTGGAAAATGACCTTTTATTTGAGCACACTGCCCACATTGATAATGGACACGGAGAAGATGGCCCTTCTTTTTCCATCAAACTTGTCGACATTGGAATAAATTCATGGATTCTGGTATTAGATTCAGCCCTTCGTTTACAGAATTGAAACAACGCATGGCAACTATCTATCTATTTTAATACCACACAACATGCGCAGAATTTTCTCTGAAGAAATTAAATGATTCGTTCAAATCTTTTATTGGGTAATGCTTGTTTTGCATAATTTAAGATTCTTATACTTCGCCAGGGAACTTCAAAGCATCAAAAAACCAAAAAGGCCCATCAAATTTAACTCAGTCCAGATTTTAAGGACAAATACCTCGCCTCAAAATCGAATGCATTAGTCCACTAATTACAACAGCTGGTTAGAACGTCAGTCTTCTTACCACGAAGTACCAGGTTAAAATCTCAATCTTTGCTCTCCTTTAACCCGACACAGAGTATCCCTCGAAATCGGACAATAACAAGTTGATGTTTGTGAGAAACCCCTTCGTGCATTAATTCATTCATGCCAAATGGTAAATGTGTAATCAAGAATGCATTTATATAGAAAGATTCTTAGTGTTTGTGGCGGTAGAATTATTTATCCAGAAGACAAAACTAGACACTTGAGGTATCTTTCATGGCCATGACCATCCTCATTCAGAGCATATCAACTGACGTGAATAATGGCAAACACGCCAGCGGTTTTGATTCTTCTTCAACATTTCTGTATTTTTTTATACACAATGATATTATTTTCCAAATGTACTAAAATTGTCATTCATATTCAAAAAATTACGTTCTTAATAATGGTAAAAAAGTTTCATTCTTGTTCTAACCTATGAACAATATAATTTAAAAAATTCTTTTAGAGTTTTTTCTTTCGTACTACTGAAAGATTCCTTTTTATATCTTGTTTTAGAAGAAAGTTTACAAGTCTGCATAAAAGCGTTTCAAAACCTATTTTTACATTTTTAAGATAGTAATTGTGAGATAAAAATATATTAGAAACTAAAAAATGTTTTAAATAGGGCAAAAATGTGTTTTGAAAGTGTAACCATACAAGTTTTAAATGACTCCGTTTTATTATGCTTAGCTCATATTTCAATTCCATTTATTTAATATCCTTTGGTATTAACTGTTGAACATCATTATTCATAAGATAAAACAAAGACATTTATTTAACCTTTTCCAATAATTACAAGATGTTTAGTAGATATGTAGCAAAGGAAAAAAAAATCAATGAACAAGAAAATACTATATGTACTTGGACTATTTTCCATGATGAAAATGATTTATATGATGAAAATGATATGATAATATTCGTGTATTACACCATTCACCTCTTCTGGTAGTTTAACTTCCCAAGGCAGTAAGCAAATACAAAAGCAAAGTAATAGGGAACAACAAGGACATAATGGCTACAAGAGGCAATTGGTTGTGATGAAATCCAAAGTAATCTCTCAAAAACACTGCTACCGTTTTAGTTTCACCAAACACCTCAATCTCTTGCTTGATATCTCCATATTGTGATGTGAGCATGCCATTTAATGTCCATGCTGTAGGGGTTATGTAATACATCCAACTCCACCATTTTGGGAATTGCTGCAAGTTAAAGATTAAGACAAACTTGTTAGAATGGCATTGTGTGCGAGGATTTCCTGAACTCAGTACTTCAAACTAGGGTGTAAACAAGTCAAAAATAAGCCGATATCAGGTTACAGAGGTTTAGTTTGATACTTTTAACAAGTTTAGGTTAGGTTGGAGTTTAGTTTGATTATTACGAGTTTTTATCAAACTACGAACAATTATTAAATAGATGGTTACTTACCGGTTGAGGAATCAAGTATCCAGCAAAGAGATTGAAAACAATGAGAAAAGCAGCTTGCAGATTTCCAGCCACAAAAAAGTTTGGTGACATTGCAACTATCATCATTCCCAGATAATTGAAGTATAAGAATGCGCAGAACATGGCATAGAGGTACCAAAAAATCTTGTAAGCTGACAAATAATAGCCAATCATCGGATATGTTATGACCGTGAATTCAACTGCTTGGGCGAGGATATAGGGGACTTCAATGGCTACCTACAAAACCCGGTCGAAAACAATCTGATTTAGCAAACACTAACGACGTAAATTTGCTTATACCTGAATGAATGTTCACTTAAGAATTGTACCTGGGCAATTGCATAAGCCCATGAAGTGTACATTCCTGCAAACCTCTCTCGATAATAAACTGCTCTCTCTGTGTTGATGTATGGAAAAACTGAAGTGCAATTGTTCACGCAGAAGAATACAGCCATGTACATTGCACCGAATACGCTGAATAAGCTTTGCTGATTATCCCTGTTCAATGCAGGGATGCAAATCAGTGATTGTGAAGAAGATGAGGAATCTCTGAAGCTGTATAACCATAGAAACATATAGTGCATTCACGGGAAAGAAGAGAAGATTTAGCTTAAATGAATAAACTTACAGTTTCTTCCCTTGGTTCCAATACAAGAATCGAAAAACAACGATACAATGAGCATGTACAGAATCGCATCAGGTTGTATGGAGGACTTCTCCAGTAAGACCAATGGTGTTTCCAGAGGCAAGCTTTGAATTGTTCCCAATTGCTTTGTGAATAGCTGGTTGGAAATCCAAAGCTTTAGAGCCAGGAGAAGGTTTGCTCAGCCCTGCTACGAGTTCTTCATTATTCCTGCAACCATTAACGTTATCAAATATAATTGCAACAAGAAGGCAAGAGAAATGAGTTAACAACTAGAGGTAGAAGTAAGTTCCAAGTTCTTGTTTCTGTGACTCACGCATACAAAGCCGAATGACGGTATATATCAGCAAAGTCTACTCAAGTTCAGCTTCTGAAGAAGTGGAAGTGACCTCTAACATCCATGTAGCTGGATTGTAATTGCTCTTGATTTTGGCACGCCTGAGATACCCTGTTGAGAATCAACACAAAATTATAGCATTTTGTGTGGATGTGGAGACCATATCCTGCCACAGCAAAAATATGACTAAAAGCTATTCAATGGGTTTCTGAAACTGACCTCAAAGTATTCAATTACTTTACAGGAATTCCAGCCTAGTGGCCCATAATACATCATTCTTCCGCCTGGTTTCAGAAGAATCAACTACAAAGTGGCCCGTAATGTCAGTTCTTATTGCCTCAACTTCAAGCAATGTTTGAGTAATATTCAATTAAAGCCATTTGCATCCGGTTCTTTCTAGCTTCTTACCTCATCGAATGTTTCAAATATGTCAATACTTGGTTGGTGGATGCTGCTAACAATGGTTCTTCCACTATCCGCCACATTCTTTACAGCTCGCATGACAATTACAGCTGGCCTTTCACGCAATTCAGTAGTAGGCACGTCAAGGAAGATAATGGATGGATTGGCAACCAGCTCCACAGCTATTGTAAGCCGCTTGCGTTGCTCAGTTGACAAACCACTAACACCTGGAATGCCAACCAAAGAATCTTTGGCGCCATCAAGTTCAATGGTCTCCAGAACTTGTTTCACAAAATCCTAGGAAGTCAGTGAATTTGTAAGTGAAAAGTTCAACAAACAGAAATGTACAATATTTTTATGGTTAGTGTTCATACAGATTTAGTTTTTGCATCAATTTGAGGATCAAGACGTAACCAAGCGGAAAAAACAAGTGATTCTTCTATAGTTATTTGAGGAGAATGTATGTCCATTTGCTCACAGTATCCCGAAATCCGAGCAAACGTCTTCTGGACTTTGGGATAACCTCCTATTTTGATTTCTCCTTCCACAATGCCTCTGGTCTTTCTACCAGCAAGTACATCAAGAAGAGTAGTTTTTCCAGCACCACTGACGCCCATGAGGGCTGTGAGAACTCAGGTTTAAGTGCACCAGTAATATCACAAAGAAGCTGCAGCCTTTTTTGTTGATACCATTCTGCTTCATTCCTGAAACTCACAAATGAATAGCCTGACAGGATTTTGCTCCAACCATCATGAAATCCGAAGCTTATCAAAAATAAAGTGAGATTGCTAATGATTACCGGACAGGCTTCAACATAGTACTGCAGATCTTGAAATACTAGAGTCAGGGGTTCAAAAGGTAAAATTATTTTCCTGCAAAATGGGATAAGAAAACCTCTCTAGTACTTAAGGATCAATTTGCCAAGAAGCACAATCTGCAAGAACATTGAAGAAACTGAATTAACCTCTTTGAGATTTTTCAACTGTGTCAGCTGAAGAGCTTCTTGACCTTTCCTCAGCATGTGATGTGCTGAAGGATCTTTTACTTCTTTGTGTTTGAGACAACTTCTCCCGTGAAATTAGAGCACGAGAACCAGCAGCTGGATGCGTAGCAAGAAATTACAAGTCATTACTTATTATATTATGGTTTTAGCATTTCAGTCTTAGCTTTATAAGAAGATAAACTTACGATGTAAGAAAGTTAATGCCAAGGTAAACCCAATGTTAAAAGTAATGCAAATCCAAATAGAGCACCAACTGAAATCCACAAATAGTTTCGGTCGAAGACTAAGCCACGAGCCTCAAGTGTTTCACGTCCGACTGTAGAATTTGATGGAAGCATCTGGACAGAAGGAGAACAAGAAACAGGACAAAGAATAAAGCGAGGTATGAGCACAAAGCAATTTCATGGAATCTATGGCCCTCCCAGAAATCCAATGCACAGCTTCCTCTACATATATAGGAGAAAAATCCTTACCCTATTCCATCGTGGGGCAAGAAACTCGTTTACAGCTAAGCCAATCTCACTATATGTCATAGGAGAAACCCAAAATCCCCACTTTAACCATATTGGCATGGAGGCTGCAATTGAAGTGTCTCCTCATTTCTTTCTGCTGATCAAAAGTTTCTACATGCAAAGAAAGAATGAAAATACCGAGAAATCTTACATCTTGGGATTAGGAACCCACTAAACAAGGACATCAACAACATTGATAAGCTGCCAGCTAATGAAGTAGCCGTCATTGTCCGACAGACAGATGCCAAGAAGCGGAACATAGATATTGAGGCGAAGTGAAGCGCAAATAATAGAATCAGCTGGCCGATGTACCTGGGATGGAAAGAGGCATGAACTTTTTTTGAGAAAATCCTGACGAGTCTGATGGTTGTGATTGTTAGTAAGTCAAGCATTTTATAGAACGGCCATGGAAAACCAAGTTACTGTCCAAGATCATCACGTGAAGGGGAAGATTACTTGCCAAGAACATTGTAAAGCATCATTTACCTTCCTATGTCAGGGCTATATCCAATGCCATAGTATGTTATAGATGTCCAAACCACAGCTTCCAACAACGAGAGAGGAATCTTTAGAACAGCAGATGGGATTGCATATGCCCAAGCAGGGTAGAAGTACAAATCTCTCTGTTTGTAGAAAACTGGCAGCCTTTCAACAGTCATTGCCAGCTCAGGAAATCCATCAACAACAAGCATTACCATGGCAAAGAACAGGGCCCCATGTAGTAATTTGCATGGGTAAGATTGAAATCTGTCCTCCTCCTCAAAAATACGGTCATTGTCACAGATGCAATTACGAAAAGCTGCAATGGTAAGTCAATTATGAGAATATATTAAAACAATCAATGATAAGTGAAATCCCAGACATTCTTCTTCAACCTGAATAGTTTTATGTACATATACAGGAGAGTTCCTCTTCATCAGAAGCAATTCCCTTGATATACAAGCCTTAAAGAGTGTCCATTTAGGAAGTGAATATGAACTGAAATTAATAGCATCTTTACTGTCTTTAGATTTCTCAAATGGAAGAGAAATTTGGGTATTAAGCATTTTCCCAAAATCAGATTCCTCAAATTTCCTTGACAAAGTATTAACAGAATTGTAGCTGTAACTCTCATTGTCTTCTTTCCAGTAATGTGCTTGATCTTTTTCTGAAATAACCTACAAAGAGATTATAACTCAGCTGTGGAAGAAAATGACAGTCAATGAAACAAATGCGAGCAAAGATGTGCTTACTTCTTGAAGAAAATCGGCTACACCCTTCCTTTCAGGACATCTAAACCCGCAACTCTCAAAAAATTCCAAAACATTGTTTCGAGGTCCGTGATATATAATTTTTCCCTTGCCCATCAAAATGATATCATCAAAGAGATCAAATGTTTCTGGAGAAGGCTGAAGAAGTGAAACAAGTATGGTAGCACCCCCAATATGTGCTAGATGCTGAAGGCAAGCTAGAATCTGATGTGTGGTTGAACTGTCCAAGCCATTCGATATCTCATCCAAAAATAATGTTTGTGGAGGGCCAACAATCATCTCCTGCATAATATATCAGTACAATGGAAATCTCCTATAATTCTTCTGCAGCTCTATTTTAGGTGAATTTTTCGTTACTGTTAAAGTTCTTGCTATTGGAATGACTTTCTAATTAATTTTTCCTAAATTCATGAAAAACTGGCTATATGTTACAAAATAACAATACCTGTCGTCAACCTTTTCTTTTCACCACCAGAGATACCTCTTCTGAGGGCATCCCCAGCGATTATATCTGCACAAATATCCAGTCCAAGTATCTAGAAAAGAAAATAATCTACCAATGTATCATTTTTCATTTAAAAGTTATGATTTACAGACAATAAAGGGAACATTTGAATAGAGAAGATACTTTTAGAATATAGTCTGTCTGAAGTGTTGTTCTTTTTCCCTCCACAGAAATTGCCTGAGAAAATAAGCAAGAGATTAGTACACATGATACAAAATCAACTATGTGAGAATTGTCTTCAATGAACTATCAACAGAAAAAAAATAATATTTCTAGCTTTCCATTATCAAGTTCAAATTTTGTTACAGAATCAAAGAAAATTTCTTCAAAGATTCTTCATGATACGACAGACAATTAATTGTGCTAACTACCTTCATGTAAGTATCTATATCTGGATCAGGAAAAACTCTTTTCTCTTTCTCCCTTTGACAGAGCTCAAGCATAATCTCTTTGCAAGAAGGAAAGGCAAAACGATGGTGTCAACCATTTACATTAGGCAAACATGCTCAATGAAGTAAAGAGCTCTCTGTGCTGTAAGACATACCTTCTTTTCGCCCAACACCCTGACAGCAAGATGAAAAATCAAGTGTTTCTCTAACTGTCATTTCAGGGATATGCAAGTCATATTGGCTGATATAAGCACAAGTTTTTGAGGTACAAACTCCGATAACTTGTATCCATTGTAAGAAATCTCCCAGTGATCTGAACTTTTACATTATTACATAAGTAAGGTGCAAACAAACTTTAGTCGTGCATAAAATAATCAAAGAAACATAGTCATTCCTCTCCCCAGAAAATAGAATTCTTACTAGTCAATTGGTCATGAAATAGGTCGAGAAGAAATTTTAGCATTATATCACAGCAACTAAATTAACAGCATGCACTTGGTAAAACATACAAATGACCCCCAGCATATGTAAGTTCACATATCAATGCAAAGATAGCCCTTAAACCACTTTTCCCTAAAAATTAACTGTTTTCCTTCCTTTTAATTTCTGGTGAGCAACTTCTGGTAACTCATTGAAGCATTACGAAGATAATTTCAAGTTTATCCTGTAATGCATCTAGACAAAGCATAGCATTGGCGACCTTGAGAGAGTTATCAAGCCTTCCTGAGAGCGCCTTCAACAACGAGGTCTTCCTGCACCCTGGAGACCCAAGAAGTAGTGTCATTCTACATGAAGAATTAGCTTGGATAAGTGCAAGTGTTAGAGCATTTGGCTAAGAAGTAAATTGTGATAAACAAATTCCTTTAAAACAGGAAGTTAGCTGTGGAAGACAATTTCGAAAAAATGTGGTGAAAGCCTTTCAAATAATTCTGGAGTCCATAATGATGACAGTAGCACTTGAGTGCTAGATTTGTCTACAGGAATTAAAAGTAGAGATTGGAGAAGCAACTAAGGCTAAGCCTTCAAGAACCGTGCTTCTCCATACTCAAGAAGCATTTCAAGATTACTCTAAGCACTGCTTACAAAACTACAGCAGCACCTGCAGAAGAGTTTACTGCGTGTACCTTCCTGGCTTGATCACACCACTAACACCATCAATGATGCTGATCTTAGATGTTTTTGCCTTTAGACATAGAAGCCTAGGGAGGTCCTGTTGAACAAAATAAGCTACTCCATCAATTTTTAAAGAAGAGCTAGAGGTCAACGGGAACATGAAAGCAAGAATGATATACTACAGAAAAACATGGACTATGTAAGCAGTTTTAGTCTAATGAAATAGACAGAAACCAGAGATAAGCACATTCGGAAGATTTCAGGCTTTCAGCTATTGGTTTCCTTGTGGTCAGAATTACGCAGACAAAGCAAGCTCTTATGGTTCTCAAAATTCAGAAATAAAAAAATCTATAAGAATGAGAAATACCATGCTCCCAGAACTTCAGTAGGATCATGACATTTCAAGCAATCAAAGTGAATTATGTTCTGTTTTCCATTTGACAAGGCTGAGAGGGAAAACATAACCACTAAAAGTTGAAAACTGATGCTCATGAAAAGAAATTTGAAAAATTACGTTTTGTTTTCCATTTGAAAAGGCTGAGAGAGAAAACATAACCACTAAAAGTTGAAAACTGATGCTCATCAAAAGAAATTTGAAAAATTACTTTTGTTTTCCATTTGACAAGGCTGAGGTAGCAAAATGTATGTATAAGTTACATAAAAGAATTGATAAGCCTTCAGGTAGAAATTTTTCAAGAATGAAACCGATACTATATTTATAGATACTAACCAACAGGCTGCTTTTGAAACTATTCCAAAGAGTTGGGAGTGGCTTCCGTAAACTACTTCACACTCTGCTTCAACATGAAGATTATGGAATCTTACTTCCACTGCAGGTAATTTTAGACCAACCCTGCAAAAAACAAATGAAATCATGCCATGTCCCCATACAAACAGACTCTTCTTGAAGAAAAAAAACAGTTCTTTCTCATTGGAGAATAAGCTCATGACCGAAATCAGACATATAAGGATGAAAGTGAAACTTTTAACCAAAAATGGAACTTTGCTTTAGTAATTCATCCAGCAAAATTTGATGTGCTAATTTGCATTTTAATATTTGCAGAATGAAAGCGTCTAACCATGCCTGAAAAATAGACCATGTTGCTCTTAAACATGCAAAGGGATTGTAATTTCTCACAAGAAAATGAGGGCGAGGGGGGTAAAAGACCTACTTATCTATTCTTTTCCTGATTTTCTGCAACAACTTAAGGTTATCATTCTCAATATGTCTAATAAGCTTCTCAATGAACAAATGCTTTTCTGAAGCATCAAGCTTCGTAACATCAACAACTCGCTTAGCATTACTCTCGACTCCATTTCCATCATTGACATCAAACAGAGATGACCGTATCCTTTCAAAGGTTGGCAATCTCTCAATAGCAGCCCAGTGAGAAGCAAATCCTCCATCAAATTCTTCATCATCATCCTCATTACTGAAAGCTGAAGACCTGCGCTGGTGAAATAATTCTATTTCTTCCTTCGCCATAATGTACAATGTTTTAGCCCTTCAAATATTATAGTATACTACTAGTTGGACAAAAACTGATAAAAGTTCATACAGATTTCTTTGGTGGTTGGAATATAAAGACTGAAGTGACATAAAACAAGGAAGGCATGATACACACTCATAGCTTGCTTTACATTTAAATAATGACGTTGGGGCTATGTGTCCATACAAATAAACAACGGTGTAAAAATGCTGGAGGAATTGAATGATAGACATCACTGCCCGAAGTTAGGGACAGTGTGAATCGAAGACTGAATTTTCAAGCAGATTTGATAGCTGAACAAAGTTAAAGTTTTACTTCATAATCCAAGTTGAACATGATCGAAAAGTTTAGGAAGATTTTGGTGAAAATTAGCTTGATTATTTTCAAATCAAAATTAGTCCAAATAAGCATTTAGACAGTAAAACTTCATACATTTAGATTACACACAAAAGATAACAGATACTCAAACCATTGGTACTATATGGTTTCTCCTCTCCACATATGAGGGTAATCTAATTAATATATATAAATATGTAGGATCCCTATAGTTATAAATATATAAATAAATAGGAAGGAATTGTTTGATTCCTCCATACTAATAGCAGTAGAATCCCAAAACAAAACATTAACATAAAAGGAAAGACGAATCGAATACATGCTGTAAGAGTAAAACCAAAAAAATTATGAGTTGCACAATTGGCACAAATGTTTCTTTAACACATGGATCATCATATGCAACTAACCAATTCGGTCTAACTCAATTGGCCACTAAGGTGTCTTTTAAAGGCAGAGATACGTTCGAACCTTTCTTTTCTTTCTCTTTCTTCTCTTCCTACTTGTTCAATCTAATTGATATATATAAATTGTTTCATAAACCATATTATGAGGCGAAAATTTACGTAAATAAAAGAAAATGATATGCTAGTCATCCTCACACCCTTATTCTCACCAAGTAAATATTAGCCGTTACTTTGTTGAATCAGTTGTTATGGCCCCAAAGCCTGCTTACAGATCATTGTAATACGTAAGTAATCATGGTACATGATAACTCTATTTTATATAGAGTTTTCTTATTAATTTTGGTTAGAAATTGGCTTGTGTTTTAATTTGTTTTTACATATTTTGGCCAAATTATCCTTTGAAAACTCACTCATCTTCCGGAGTTCATAACTCTTGATTCAGATGTCCAAATGAGATGATTAAAGATGATATGGAAAGCTGAGAAAGAGAGCAAAAACTTTCATGAAGAAAGTTTTCAAATTCTGAAGCAAAGGGACCAAAGCGGACAGAAACTTGAAGAAAAATGTTCGGCTTTTTGGTTAGCTCTTTGGCTACGGGTTTTCTGATTTTAACAGCAGTTTGGGTACTTTTTTTTCAGCATCAATCAACAACCCAAAGTCTCCATAAGAAATCAATATTCACACAAAGAGAAAGAGCACAGAAGCAGGTTGTAAAGCAAGAAAAAGGCTGGAACACAAACAACATATCTCACGACCTTTCATTTGAGGGAAAGAGAAACATCTGCACATGAAGGCTTTGAGACCAGCTGCCATCTTTTATTTTTCTGAAGAAAGAGTGCATGAGGACAGCAAGAAAGTCTCTCCAAAATGCGGTCTCACATGGGCAAAAACAAAGCTCGGAAAAATCGGGCAAAGACATAGAGAGAAACAAACAAGCAATGAGCATGCACACAAAGAAAGAAAAAGAAAAGAGAATCAAGTCACATGAATTGCTAACTACAAGAGCAAAGCTTCGGCTGTTTTATTTGCTGGAAAAGAAACCAAGCACATGGCAGCAACAACACCTTCGGCAGAGCAAAGAAAGAAGAGCAAATCCTTGCTTATAAATAAGAAAGCTTACAACGGAGGAAGACATTCCATTTCACATCCCATTTTCAAATAATCCATTCTTAGCACATCTTTCTTTTCCTTTGTTTGTTTTATTAGTTTAGAGTAGTTTCCTTTCTTTCCTTAGCAATTTTTCAGTAGTTTAGATTCCAAAGAAAGATTCTTCAGCTTTTTCTTGATTACATGTTGTCTTTTTCTCTTGGGTTTTCTTGAAAGAAATGTGACCTTTCTCGGTTGTTTTGCGTAAATTTTTCAGCCATCCTTTTGTTGTTTTCTTCATTATTTCTTCATTGTTTTGTTCTTATTGTTTGCGTAGTTTAGCAAATAGAATGACCACCAAGCTTGAAAGATAAAGAAGAAGCAATTTGTTGTTTTGTTCCTTGAAGCTACGGTGCAAGAAACAAACCATGCAGAATTCTTGGTCTTCAAGTCTCACGGGTTTTATCTTTTCTTATTTCCTTTAGTTTTGTTTAGTTTAATTTAGTGATTTTATTCATCTTTCCTTGTTTTTGTGTTTAGTGTTATTTAGCAATTTTAGTACTTTAAGTCTTGTATTTTGTTATGAAATCTTTGCCTACCACCTACGGGTTTTGTTGAAGTTTATTTTTATTTTTTCTTTTGCAATTATGTTTAAGAAATTGGTGTTGTTCTTCTATTTTAATATGAACTAAATTCTTTTCTAGGGTTTCGATGTAGCCTAACTATGAAGTCTTAATATTTTCTATTAATATAATTTGATTTAATTTTCTAATGGTTGAGTATTTATCTTTGTGCTTAATGCTTCTAATTACTTGATCACTAATTAGATGATTTGTTAATCATAACGAATTGGAAGAGGAGTTATGTGTCAAGTTCATTGAGATAAATGCCATAAATTGCATGTAGGATAGGAATATACCTTCATCGTTTGTGTACTTGCTATCTGAGCATCCAAAGAAATTAATGACTTCATAATTCTTGCAATTCACATAGGAATATAGTGAAATAGCAATTATGAGGACTTTATTAGATCTCGGGAGGACTAGTAAATAAATTAGGGAATCTCACTATCAACCAAGAAATTAAATTAGATTATAGAAATAGATGAATATTAAGATGGAATAGTTATGGTGAAATCGAAACTCAAGAGCTTCACCCAATTTGATTTAATACTTTACTTTGCCTTGCTTTGTTTTAAATTTATTTTTTTTATTCAAGTTGTAAATTTAGTTTTAATTTAGTTTATTCATAAAATATCTTTTATCATTCAAATAGAGGTAGAATTAACTAAATTTCGTGGTTGATAAACAATTAATTCTTGGAACGATAAATTTATATTCACTTTATATTCTTGTTAACGATCACGTGACTTGCGTGTAAAATCGACCAACAGTACAACTTGCCATCATTTTTGTTGTCCCACCATTGGTTGCCATGGTTTTTTCAGAAGACGACAGTGATTAGTGAACCATCAGAAGAGAAGACAGCGAATTGACATCATTAATGTCTTGTTCAAAGATTCCGAGGTCCCAGAATATATTAATGATATAGATAGGGCATGGATGTATATTTGTTGGGGAAAAACACAATTCCACATAAACCAATAAAATTCTAGGAAGGAAAGTCATTGAAGACGCACTCAATCGACATCTTTGCTCAAGGATCTTGATAATTCTAGGACGTAAACTACCAACCCTCTTGAAAATGTCCCATAATAAGGTAAAATATGAAGAAAAATATTATTGTTGAGAGTAATAAGATGGGGCTTCTGCATGCCTGTTAAAGGATGAATTATCAATTTATGCCCAATGGCATCATAATTAAAGAACAGTACATCAAGATCATGACAAAAGGGAGTCTTCATTTTGTGATTATCACTATTCATGGACTCAATTTTAGATGATTTGAATACATTGATATTGAAATAATATACATATATATTTATTTGTCATATTTTTTTATATAATTTTGAATATTTAAAGGGTTGGTTCTCCTTTTATCGTCTTGACTTTTCTTACTTATATCATTATAATTGAAAATGGGTAATGTCATTTTGAGAGTAATTTTTTACGTTAATGAAAATTATCGAGATATTTATATAATTAAATATAATTTACGTAATTATAAGAAAGATAAAAATAAAATAAAATTACAATAATTATTATGAGTATACTAAAAATTCTTCTTCTTCTTTTTTTTGATGATTTTTATGATGCAATTAGGACTTTTGGCAGAAACCAATAATAGTCCTTTGTAATTGTGGTGGCTGCTGGACTGACTGTACAGTTATATATATTGTTTAAAAACAAATGAAACAATAAAAGCAATCCATTCCAATAAGAATTCAATGGATTAGACAGCCCATCGAGTCATCGACTGCAATATACATATATATACAAAGTCATACAAAGGACAAAATGCGTACATACAAAGGACAAAATGTGTCGCTTTTATGCCTACATAAAATGCAGCAAGGCAGCCCAAAAACAGTGATTCAAAGTTTAAGTGTCGTTTGTTATAAATGGTGGGTTTAGAAATAAAAATTTATGGAATAAAAAAGTTTAAAATAAAATAGAATGATAATAATTATGTTATTTGGTATTATTTTGTAATGGAATAGAATAGATTTTATATTAAAATTAAAATTTAATATTAATAATAAATTTATAAATAAATTTTATATTAAAATTATAAGAAAAATATTAGTATTTTATATTATATGATATTTAATAAATTATATCTTATTCAAAAAATAGTCAAAGTCATTTCGTTTTGTAAAGAAAAATATTTTCTATAATTTAGTGAATTTTTTTAAAATAAAAAAATAAGCAAAATAGTGGTTGTAAATCATGCGGGATTTGCAACCTTGCCATGTGGCGTCCATTGAGCGCGCGTCACATCAATTGAAATTTTTTTTCTCCATCATTAAACTACGTAGTTTTGAGCTTTTTCAAGCTACGTCGTTTTCTTCTTCCACAACCCATTTGGATGAGTTTACACAAAAGGAGGACAGGATGGGTTTCACGTAAACCCACCCCAAAAGGTTACAAAACCCAAAATCATGTACTAAATATCCCATTTAAATTCAAAATATTCCAAATCCATGCCAAAATCACATAACAAACACCACCTAAGAATTCTAAAGCACGTAACTAAAAGCCGTCCATCTTGATTAATGGTCACCGACGTCAGACTCAACTGTCCCCTTAAATTAAACCCAATCATCCACGAAACCCTGCATTGTTGGCTTCTGAGAGAGGATGAAGAAAACGATAAAATGGCAACAGAAATATCAGCAAGATGCTCTTCTTCTTCTGCACTCGGAAAAGCTAAAAACATCGTTTCTTCTTCTTCTTCTTTTAATGAATGCAAACAATGATGGACCAACCTAGGACTAAGATTGTTAGAATATATTTAAAATATTTTTTATAAATATATTAGGTAATATTTATAAAAAAATAGATAATATTTAATTTTTTATATCATATTTTATTGTTATATTTATAGAACGTTTGTACCGAATTATTCACATATTTAGAAAATACAAAAAAAAAAAATTCTCTCGATTTCCAACATGGTATAGGAGCTTCCCTCCAAAAAAAAAAAAAAAAAAAAAAATCAACCTCAGACAGCTTGATTTCGGCTAAGCTTGGTTTCAAACATCAATTTTACTTTCTGTGACAATTTTATGTTTTTTTCTTCTGGGCAAAGCATCTTCAGCCAAATCAATTTTTCTCTTGATTGTTTGCAGCCTTCATCATTTTTTTTTTTTGGCAGCCGATTTTGGCTCTCTTTTCTTGTTTTGGCCAAACTTGGAAGTTTCAATTTTTATTTATTTATTTTTCATATTCAATTGACTTTCAAATTTGTGACTCATATATTTTATTTAATATTGTTTTGGCCTCAACCTGCCCAAATCTTGGTGTTTATCGCCAATTGTGCTCTAATCATCGTCAATCATTGCTTCTTGGTCTTTTGCTAATCTTGTTCCTGTTCGTCACTTCTGGCTCTATCATTTGCAACAACAACCAATCTATTAATTCTTATATTTCTGAGTTAGATGTTCTCTGGAATCAATTATCTGTTTGTAATTTAGCATGGCTCACTTATAAAACTGTCACTATTTTATGACCGTCAACGTATTTGGCATCTATCTCGACTCTTCAAAATGAGTTTGAACTTATTTGTACTTCTCTCTTACATGAAGCCCTCTACCTCTCTAGTCGCTTTTGATCTTGTTTCCAAACTCAAGTTTGCTTTGCCACCTTGAGTTTGAGGGATGTTAAAATATATTCAAAATATTCTTTTATAATAAATATCTCATGTTAGAATATATTGAGAATATTCCTTATAAATATGTTAGGCAATATTTAGTCATAATTAAACAATATTTAGTTTCCTTATATACATGTTTTATTGTTATATTTATAGGGCACTTGTACCAAATTATATCACATATTCACAAAATACAACTATTCTTTTTTTCTCTCTCTCTCTCTCAATTTCCAACAAAATAACACTTCTTAACAACATGTGCACTCGGAAAAGTTAAAAGTTCTTCTTCTTCTTTTAATGGATGCAGACAATTATGGACCAATAAGATAACATATTTTAACAATTTGTGCACTCAGAAAAGCTAAAAAGAGGCGCAGGGCGTATGCGAGTTAGTAAGTTTGGGGTGGCGAGAAATCCTCCATAACGTGTTCAAGCCTCGCGTGGCATTTTTCGTTAAAATATTGTGAAAGTGCATGTTTTGGTTTGGCCTATTGGTTTTCTCCTCAGCCTATGCCAACTCGCACATCCTCGATTTACATCCGCCTTGCTAAGAGCCCAATGCAGTGGGAGTTTGCGCTGCGGGGACTTTCTCTAAAAATAAAGAAAAGCTAAAAGAGTATTAAATATGATGCCAATTAGGGTTTTTCATTCTTTTTGGCTTCATTTTTGCATGGACTGGTGTGGAATACTCTTTTCGTTCTAAAAGTAAAATTTGTTTCAAAATTTTCTTAATTAAAAAAAAAAAGAGTTTGCTTTTTACTAATAATATATATGGCCAAAACTTTAAAAATAAAATAAAATAATTATATTTTTAATGATATATTAAATGTGTTGTGTATATTATGACTAAAGAAAATTTTTTGACTCTAGACAATTTCATGTGAATCTACAATGTTAAGTCAATACTGAGTCAGGCTAAATTGAACAATAGGTTCATGGGGGTTGTCATGATTCTCTTGACATGAATCGAAGGTATGAAATTTTGATTATTTAGGAGTATATATTAACTCTTTCATCTTAATATATAGCCAATTTTTTAGGCCATTTTCCCAAGATATTCTTAACAGAATTATAAGTACTGCGTAATTAAGTTTTCTCATTAGGTTAAATTTTCTTAGGTCGTCGAGGGTTTGTTCTTGGGTACGTATTTTTGAATTTCAATCCTTCATTAATTTATCGTTCATTTGTGACAAATAAATTATACAATTTGACCCAATATTGGAGATTGAGGAAAGTCCTAATTCCACATTACCAAAAGTCGATTTTTCGGTAGAATGGGATTAGATTTTAAAAAAACCTTCATGCGTACATTTTTCATAAAAAAAAAAAAAATCTCACTTTTGAATAAGTATAACTTTATTTAGTCATGAGTTATTTAAAATTGAACTTTTTTTAAGACAAAAGTTTTCAAAATTAAACTTTTTTGTTAGAAAAAATGGAGGGTGTATATAGTATATTGACAGCAATACATGAAAGGCATAGTGTAGGTAGGGGCTTACACCTCAAATCCCATATCCTGGCGCAGAAGAAAGAACTGAGAATACAATACATCAAGTCGGCAAGTTGCGTACAATAATGAGCCAAAAGTGTGGGGGTGGGTGAGAAAGCTATAGATAGTTTATGTGTGTGACGCCATACCAAGCCTTAAATCTATTCTCTTTTTTTTGCATGGGTGCGCAGCCCTCATTTTGCACGAGGTAGCCTATGGTGAAGCCATACGACTTTAGTGGTGAGAAAAGTAAGGTCTTGTAGTGGGTCATAAAATTTGTTAAAGTATGTTCTTTGTAGGTAACTTTGTTTTTGTTATTTTGTAAGTTTAAGGTCATGCGCTATAAAAGTTAATCGATTTTTTTTTTTTTTTTTTTGTGTAAAGTGTCATACGACGTTGTTAATTTGTTGGCAATACATTGTTTTATTATTTCTCTAAGTGAAGAAGTTTTTCACCATTAAATTTTTTTCATATTTGAATTTTTTTGATCCTACCGTTCTGAATGTTTCAAGTATATATTTTGTGATGATTTCATAAGAATATTAAGGTTGTTTAAGAAGGATTGACATTGTAAACTTTTGTTGGTGAGAGGACTGTTGGGTGGGGTTTGCAACCCAAACTCGACTTGGGTTTTTTAAAAAGAAAATCGTTGACAAAAATTTGGGATTCTCATACTAAATTATATTGATATGATTCTAATATACTAATTTTCAAGCACCCAATAATCTCATGTCTTCTAAGATTTTTTTATGAGAATTCACTTTAATTATTTAATACACTTAAATCTCTCATATATATTTACTCATTCCTTATCAAAACATCATTCCTCTCAATTTAGGTGTTACCTCTACCCTCAACCTACGCCAACCCATCATCCCAAAAATTGTTCCCATCAGGCCATAGTCCTTTGCCCACAAATAATTTCCTCTCCCAAATCAATCAAATAATTTCATCACAAATGGTTTGTTTTAGTTAAAGCTTGCTTTGCCATTAAATCAACCTTTGTTGTTACCTTTGTAATTTCCTCTTCCAAATTAATCGTATTTGTTTAATTAAAGCTTGCCTTTGCCACCAAAATCAAACTTTGCTACAAAATTGAAGATGTGTGTGGCAAATCCATAACTATGTATAATCCCTCAAGGCATGAAGCAAATTAAGAGGTGGTGTGAGCGAGAATGATGTTTTGGTGGAGAATGAGTGAATGAGAGAAGTGGAGGTGATGGAGAGATATAAGAGATTTAGGTGTGTATTACTGCAAAATAATTAGAGTGAATTCTCATAAAAAAATCTTTAGGTGGCATGAAATTATTAGGTGCTTGAAAATTAGTATATCATTGATAAATCTTTTTCTCAATTATATTACTTTGTCTCAAAAAATTAAATTAATTTTTTCCTTAAATCAATCAAATCAATTGTGCCATTTTTGTGGTGGGACAATGGGACATGAACATGTATATCCCCGCCATTATTGATTATCCCCAGTTCCTATTCCAGTCAGACAAATTTGGAGTTCCCTCATACACAATGCATGGAATTAATTAACCAAAGTACGACATTAATTAATGTTTCACTTTATCTGAATTCTCAATTGTCACGAAAAGTTTGCTAGAAAACATAAGTAATGGCCTTTGATTGTATTGGTTGGCAAGCCTGCTTTGCATTGTTAATTGGATTCTGAATCAACATTAGATATGACTTTGAGTGTACGTAATAAATTAACATCTAAGAATTCTAAGTGGATCATTACCAAATACCAACACCACCTAATTAAAGAGACATGTGGGCTGACCACCATTACCAGTATCACCTAATTTTTTTTCCTTGGGAAAGTATATTATGTCATGTGTAAAGTAAGATGAAATTTTTATAATTTTTTTTTTGAATCAGCAAAATATATTGCATTTTGATGAATTTTTTTTTAAAAAATCTGTACGACATGTTTGGACAGAATTTTAAAATATATATTTTTTAATATTTTTTTATCTTATAATTATTATCTAAACGCATTTTAAAATATTATATATATAGGTATATATTGTGTCTCGTATGATACGGTATAAGACTTTCATAATATAAATATAGATTCCTAAGAATGAAACAAAAATTAAGAATTTGAGAAAAGAGATCAGAAACCTCTAGTCCACAAATGCCTTAAGACACTCCCAATAGTCATTGGATTATTTCCAATAGTTTAATAACTTTAATACCACCTTATATATGTGTGTATTAGCAATTCTTTTTATTTTAACCTTAGAAATTAATAAATGGTTAGTACTTTCATATATACATAAGCAAAATTATGTTTCATTACTTTCAATCCATTTTTTGTGATGAGAGTCTCTAATGACCATAAATTGCATATATGAAGATCAAAGATGTACAACAAACTAGAAAAGTGAAATGATACAAATTCAAAATCTAATATTCCCTCAATCTCCCCCATCCCTCAAGTTGAGATTAGCATAAAGCAACTTTTGGGTAGCCATTGAATATTGTATAATTATTTAAATCCTGATACTTTTAAAGGGTGTGTAATTAAGAGTAGTTAAAGATTAAGTCAAGAAAAAAAATTATACTTAGTAGTCTATATTTCAATTTTTTTAAAAGAAAAAAAGATCAATTAAGTAGGTGAGAATGAGCTTTTTACTATCAACTTTACCTAAATTCATTTGCAGCAAAATCCACTTAGGTTAACTAAAATCCTTTGAAAAATTTAAAATTGAAAATTTTAAAATAAAAAAATAATACTCCCTCCATCCAAAAAAAAAAAAAAATAGTTTACTTTAATTTAGATATAATTTTTTCATTAGTTATTAATTACAACACATTTAATACATTACTAAATATATAATTTTATATTTTTATCTTTAATTTTTAATTGTAAGTATACATAATTATTATTAATAAAGATATTTTTAAAAATTAGCTTAAAAATAATTTTTTTAAAATTAAGAAAAAATTTAAAAGCGATTTTTTTTTTTTTAGCCACGGAAAGAGTAATAATGATGAACATTATCATGATGTACGGCGAAGTGAAGCTTTGGGGCATCATGCATGCATTGTGCAAGCATGATTACGGTGCTTTATACTTGGTGAATCCGTCATGGCCCAAAGAAAGGGCCCAAAGTGATGCTATTTTCCAAACGGGCCTCCAATTTTTTGTCAGGAACCTGGGCTATTATTCAGTTGTAAATAAGTCAGGGACAAGTCCGTTTAGACAAAGTATTTCTATTTTCAAATGCAAAAAGTTATATTTGAATATATAAAAATTTTGATAGGTATTTGTTGATAGAAAAAATATTTTAGAGGGAAAATTTTTTAAAAATTAAGTGAAAGGAATTTGAGTGGGAAAATTTGAATTCTAAATTTTGAAATGAAAATGTGTTTAGATAATTTGTTTTTGTTTGAGAATTTTGTCTATTTTTATTCCAAATTAAACTTTTTTGGAAAATAAAAAGTTCATTTTCTCTAAAAAGACTCTAGAAGAATTTAAACATAAAATATTTTTGTTGTGCGATAATATGCATTTGGGTTCAGTTAAGATGGAGGTTTTGATTTGCGAAATTTCCTCTGGCGGTATATGTCTAGTTCAATTTGATATGGGTTCACAATGGGCTATGGCAATCACAAAAACTCTATAGCAACAAAATTTCTTACTGATTTGAAAATGGGTCAAACTGTCGTAGGCATAGTTTTTAAAATCTTGATTCCATCACATTAATTCTATAATTTAAATTTATTAAAATGATTCAAATTTTAACTACAATACTCTATTTATTATGTGAATAAAATATAATTAAATTTACTTAATTTTTTTTTATATATTTAGGTACAATTAAAATTTATCATTATATAAATAACTTAATTAGTTTAATCATACTTCTATTAGCTTTTAATAATAAATAAATAAATTGAACATAAACATCTTTCGATCGCGACAGGAACTAAAATATTGAGAAAATCGTATAAAATATTATAAGAAATAAAAATTAAGTAAGATAATTTAATTATAAATTATATATGAATTTTTTACAAATGTATTTATATATTAATTAATAATTTTTTAAAAATAATTTATAAATTATATTTTCTCAATTTTTCTAAGATCCCACTAATCTGATCGTAATACTTTAAATCGATTATGTATAGAATTTCAATCCTATAAATTATTAATCAAATCCCTAATTGAGGAAATTGGGAGACAACTACAAGGACGGGGTGTGGCTAGTTCGCGGATTTTTCTGAAGTGCCGGCGGAGAGAGTATGGCAGGTTTTTGGGGGAGTAGAGTATTCCAGAGTTTTGCTTCCTCCTTCGTTGTAGTTTCCTCCCGCTTTCCTCCCTTGTTTTCCGATTCCTCCTCTATTCCTTCTTCTTGTAAATTCAAAGGATACTTGGGAATATACTCTTTTTATCATAATTTTGTTATCTAAATTGTTGTTACCATTTAAATTCCTGACACAAGCCTCCAATTCTTTTTTTTGTCAACTACACATAATAATAGTCCGAGGAACTAAAATCAGCCCAAGGAATTTTTTTGAGATCAAATTTCTAAATCCAAATTTAGAATTTTGTGAGATCTGTGTATGTAAATTGTATTTTAAAATATATTTTTATATTTTTTAAAATAGAGACTCTTAACCAAGAGAGAGAGAGGAGGAGAGAGGGAATAACAGACAAGTTAACTCATATAGAGTGAGGATGAGGGGAGGGGACTCCTCCCATGTTAATTTTTTTGTTTTAATGTGTGCTTGAGGTATGACATACATGTTAACAAAAAGAGAGGGCAGATGAGAGGAAATAACAGAGTAAATGTTCAAACTCCTTTGATCTCTTGACCTTAAAATATGTTGGATAACTGTTGGAGTAAACCCAACAACTATACTACACAATATTGAACTTACATATGAGTAACGATTTTCTTGAGTCATGTTAACCTCATGTGCCTTTCTATGCTAACTTGTGTTATTTCAAAAATTTAAAAGAATTTGCATGTTAAAATGTAATTGTACGCCTTTTCGATATAAAAGTTGTAAAATGTAAATTATTCTAAAAATATAAAAAGTTTTGAAATTTTGAATATAAACTATTTAGAATGGTGACAAGATAGTTTCACAGAATTTAGTAGTTAATTTGAATCTAAATGTAATTCAATTGTTTTAATTTTCAATAATAAATATTGAATAAATAATTTTTTTTTTAATTTGAAACCCTTATGTATGAAATATGAAGAAAGGTTAATAGGAACAAAATAAAAAAATATAACAATGTATATTTTATATTTATTGATATGAAAGTGGTAAAATATAAATTATTATAAAAATAAAAAATTATATTAAAATTATAATAATATATTTTAAAACACTGTCTAAACTCATGACGAATAATTTCGTTGATGAAACATTGTTGACTTAAATTGCCATTTTTCCACGAAAAAAAAGAAAAAAGAAAAAGGGTACAATTCTGCAGTGTAATTTTCGTGGAAAATTTACAAAAATAACACCTTTGACCATTGACTTTACAAAAATAGTACATTCCTTTATTTGTTTTCTCATATAAAGACTTCCATACAAAAAAAGACTACAATGCCCCTCGCTTCTATTATAGAACGCAAAGAGATAGTACTTCACCCCTTGTTTTTTTTTTTTCTCAAAACCCGTTTCATCGATTCAACAAAATTTGTTTTCACACCCCACTATTCGTACACCCTATTTCATGAAAGCCGCAATTGTAAAGAAAAAATTGCATTAGCGATATGTTATGTTAGTTAGTTAAAATTTGCACTAGTTGAACTAGGTTTGTGAATTTGAATGAGATAATGGTCGAGTTTTAGGTTAAATTTTAAGTCGAGTACTAAGTTAGATCAAATTTAGGTCCGCTCGACCTAATACTAGGTCAAGTTTTTTTTTATTTTTTTTTGAAAAAATAAATTTCACTCGACCTAGTACTAGGTCGCGTATTAGGTTGAGTAATTTTTTTTTTCAAAATTTTTTTTTTTTTGGAGAACTATATTAGGTCGATCGTTTAGTCGAGTTCTATTTTAGGTTGAGTAATAAGACTAAACTGGTCGATTAATAGGACGATACTATGAAGCCAACAAAATGTTGTGCATAAGGACTAAACTAACCGGGCAACAGGACATATTGATGTTCAACATATACCAATGACTTATCTTGAATAATAACAAAATGTTCCACAGACAAAAGAAAAAATGACAATTTCTTAAAATGTTCCTTAAAATAAAAGTGAAGACAAATACAAATTGACATTTGTTTTTTGTCAATTGTCTTCAACTGCACTATATTCATCCTCTTCAAAAACATTTCCTACTTTTTCAAAAACATTTTCTATGGCATTTTCTAAATGCTGAATTTTGGCCTTCAACTTCTCAACACAAGCATCCAAATGTTTAGCGGCCTTATCCAAATGTTTGACGGCCTTTTCCACGCGGCCAGTGTATTACTGGCTTCTCTCTGTTATCGTCACTATTTTGGGGGCAAGAGCATTCATTCGTTCATGCATATGCTAAGCTACAATATCTCATTTCTCCTACAAGACATGAAAAAAAATACAAAGAACATGCTTGATTCATGCTTGATAATTTGCTCGACAAATTCAAACATTCAACAACACTGCACTCTATCAAAACACTCTCTATACGCATTTGTAAGATTAAAATGACAATTTGTAGTGAAATTTTGACTGACCTTGTGAGCCTGCACTTTCTTGCTCGAAGATGATGGTTCTCCTTTTATGCTTGCCATTGAAACGGATGATATGTATTGTTTTGAAGATTTGAAGTTTTGAAGTTTTGAAATAGAGGAATGGAATGGGTGCTGTTTCAGTAGAGGAATGGGTGTTAAGAAAATGAAGAATAATGAGGAACTGAAAAAGACAGGTTTCAGAAATGACGAAGAAGAATTGTCGCTTTACAAAAAACATAAAGTTCTGATAATATAAAATTAATAAATTGGCTCGACCCTTTACTCGACTAATAGCTCGACCAAAAACATAAAGTTCTGATAACATAAAATTAATAAACTGGCACGACCCTTTACTCGACTAATGGCTCGACCAAAAACATAAAGTTCTGATAACATAAAATTAATAAACTGGCTCGACCATTTACTCAACTAATAGCTCGACCAAACACAGAAATTACTGAAAAAAATTAAAAACTGGACAGTTGGCGAACCATTAACTCGACTAAAGAATCGATTTAAAACTCGACTTTTTAAGAGGTCAAGTAACGCTCGATCTAGGGCTTGACCTATCATCGATCACCGTCCAACCAATTTCTTGACAAAATTTAGTCAACTCATTTCAAATACGTACATACAATATCAATACACACTATGTACGAAGAATAAAATGATAAATTTATCGACAAAATGGTGCTGACCTCGTTATAATGTGCTTCTTTCTTCTTCTCCATCATGGCTACTCTCTTAACGATGGAAGATGATCATCCTCCCTTTGTGCGTGCCTTTCTAAATATTTGGAATGGGTTAACACGACAGTTTTGAAGCAAGCTATGAAGAGAAAATAAGAAAGGTTTTGGAAGGATATGAAGAAGAAAATAAAGAAGGTTTTGGGAGGAGAAGAACAGTTCTATTGCTAAAGGATTGTAATGAGGAAATAAAGAAAAATTACGGTTTTAAATATGTCTTTTGGTTTCTCGCGGTTTTATGATATAAGAGATGGGCATTATAGTCTTTTTTGGGCTGAAAGTGTTATAACAGAAAAGAAAAAAAGAAATGTAATATTTTGTAAATTCAATGGTAAAATGTGCTATTTTTGTAAATTTTCCAATTTCCGTTGGATTCTTCTAAAATTACTTCCTAACAGAAGAAAAGTTATCTAAAGAGAATACGACTTCCAGCGTGTCAGCGCCGATGAACCAAATCACGGTGGATCCGAATCGAAATTTTTTTTTTTTTCAAAGAAAAAAATTCCTTGCTTTTCAAAAATCCCAAAAAAATTTCTACACTGAATCCTGATCAGAATTGGGACGAACTCTCCAGAAATATATCCCTGGTGCTGATGGGAATTCTTGTCTCTTTCTGTTGAGCTAATTCTTTTGTATTCTGCTCCTGCGTAATATTCCCTTCAGGTTTGTTTAACAACATTATCTGGTTTACCACACCATTAATAATGTGATCAATAGAAACCCTTTCAGCTTTTGATTGAAATGTTTTGTGGGTTTTGCTTGCCTTGCTAGTTTCAGTTTATCTTTCCATTCCATTGATGAATTCTTTAAATTCTGTAGTTGATCAAGAAAATGTTTTAATTTTAATTTTGATGCTTTAGGTTCTTGATTTGTTTTTCAATTTTGGAATGTTTGGGTCTATAATCTCAATCCGGAAAATGTTTATATGCTTTCAGGAAATTCGATTTAAGGTTCTTGCAATGCATGTAGTAAATTGTGGTTCTATAGCTGTTAATTCATTATTTTAGTTGGGGTGGAGCTAAACAAAGAATGGGGGAAATTTTGCTGAATATTTAAACTGAGTTATGGAACTCAAAAAAATAAAAATAAAAAGGTTTGAATTTCATTGTTTTATTTGGTGAAGTTAAATTCTGGTGTTGTTCAGTAACAATTGGGGTTCTGCTGTGCTGTGATGCTCAATGTACCAAATGTGCAGTGATCGCGTGGGTTGGTAGTTTTCTGCTTTGTCCTTCTGGGGTGTTTGAGCATTGGTGGGTAGAGATGGAAAAGAAAATTGTAGATGATCATGAAATTGGGACAGTAGCTCCAGTGAGAGTTGATAGGTTTGGATTTGTAAAGCAGGAGCAAAACACACCTGAAGGTTTAATTAGGAGCCGATCAGCTTCCGAGTTTGAAAGGTATGTCCTTATGGCAAAAGGCATATTGCATTTTCTAGCGAACGCTCTTTATCATACTTGTGATATTTCAATTTTGTTTTCCTTGTTAAAGTTGCTGGCTTTCTCCTTATTTTAGAAGCTACATCTATTAATCTGCCAATTTGTCTCCTGAGTATGAATATTGAGCAACTAATTAGATATTGCCCTCAAGAAATGTAAATTTTTTTAACTCAAAAGTTGCAGAACATTTCATATCTATTGATGCTTTTCCTATATCCAAACCGACAAAACCTGAGATGACTAACTTTTGTAGGCCTAAATTATCAAGTAGAACACGCTGAGAGTTTGGGTAGCCTGCCCTCCAATCTTAATTTTATTCCTAGCCAATCATACGTATTTTTTTATAAGATTAACTTGTTCCTTTCTTTACACGGCCTCTTCCTTCCCACTTGCATTAAACTCGTTAGTCTGCAAATGAGTTTTTCTTGGCATAAGCCATCTGTGGACATGTTTATGCCGTGATCAACAGATAGTGTATGTTCAGTTGGAGGTTTAAAGAATGACTATGCAAAATAGCCTATGCTTGTTACTAAACTCATACCTGCAGTGTGAGTCTTCAAGAAGATTGATGCATAGTTTTTCTATTTATAATCCTGCTGAATCAGCAAATGATTTTCAGGGAGGAAAGAAGGATTAGAAAATGGAGGAAGATGATTGGGGTTGGAGGGAGTGACTGGACGCATTATGTTAGGAGGAAACCTCATATTGTCAAAAGACGAATAAGGAAAGGAATTCCTGATTGCCTAAGAGGGCTTGTTTGGCAGTTAATCTCAGGAAGCCGGGAACTCTTGTTAACGAATCCTGGAGTATATGAGGTAATTCATTTATTTGTTTGAGTCATGCATAGCCTTTTATTAATTCTAATGAAATCAATGCCTGTGCGATTGTTGTGGTTGTACAGAATGTATTAATTTTCAACCATGTAAACACAAGTTGAGACTTCTATGAGAATATATGAAAACTTTCTTTTATTAATCAAGAAGGTTTTGATTCTTTGGCCACAAAAAATAAAAATAGAAAGGAGAGTTCCCATTTTGTTTACTTGTGTACATCATTGAGTAGAAGTTTTTGTTTTTAATTCCTCAAATTGTCAGAGATTCCTCTTCTTGCCTCCTTGCTTGAACTTTTAGGATACGCTGATTTTCACTCTACTTGCTTTCCCATGAGTTCATAGATTTAGTCTTTTGAGGGCCGAGTAAGTTGAATGCATCAATAGTGATTATGATGTCAGACGTTTAAGTTGATGCTAATTAAGCCAGAATCACCTTATCCCTGCAGTTACATCCTTTTTAATGTGAGTTGCTTAACAGTCAAATTTTGGTAGTTCCTCTAATGATTTCATGAATTCATATTTATTTTTTTGTCACCACTACTTAGAAGTCTTATTTGTTGCAGCAACTGGTCATATATGAGACTTCAGCTTCTGAGCTGGATATTATACGAGATATTTCTCGCACATTTCCATCACATGTTTTCTTCCAGCAGAGACATGGGCCTGGTCAGAGATCCCTTTACAATGTATTGAAGGCATACTCTGTATATGACAGGGATGTTGGATATGTACAGGTTCATCTCATCACCCCTAAAGTTATTTAATTGCTTCTCTTTGGCTCAAGAATATGAATTGGCTTTTACTGCAGGGAATGGGATTTATAGCAGGTCTACTGCTGCTTTATATGAGTGAGGAAGATGCATTCTGGTTGCTGGTGGCCTTACTCAAAGGAGCTGTGCATGCTCCAATGGAAGGTTTATACTTGGTATGTACTAGAACTTAAATATGAATACATATGTGTCATAAAGAGAATGATTATACTTGGTATATTCTAGAACTTAAATACGAATGGATATGTGTCCTAAAGAGAATAACCATAGAATTTAGATATAGAGATAAAACCTCTGTATCATGTACATAATGTGCCATTAGTTTCCAGGCACTTTGACTCCAGTGTTGGTTGTGTACTTGGGTATCAGCAGTTATTTGGCTTCAAGTGTCTGATGGTGCTGCAGTTTGTTTTAACTTTTAATCTTTTTCCGATTACCCTTTATTTGGTTTGAACATCCCTTGTCTTGCGTCTATTTAGCTTGGAGGAGGCAGATAATGCCCTGTGTTCCAAGAATCTGATCTCTTATGCTTATGGTGCAGTCAGGACTGCCTCTTGTACAGCAATATCTATTTCAATTTGACCACTTGGTGAAAGAGCAATTACCAAAGTTAGGGGAGCATTTTGCTCAAGAAACGATAAATCCTAGCATGTATGCAAGCCAGTGGTTCATTACTGTATTCTCTTATTCATTTCCATTCCATTTGGCTATTCGCATTTGGGATGTGTTTCTTTATGAGGTTAGTAATTTGTTGCTGATTGTTTCATGTTTTCATTAACCAATTGTAAAGAACTCATCAAAACTCTATTGGCAGGGTGTTAGGATTGTTTTCAAAGTTGGTTTGGCTCTCTTGAAGTATTGCCAGGATGACCTGGTATTGTTTCCTTTTTTTTCTCAAAACTCAAGAATTTGGTTTTGCTTAATACATGCATATGCTGTTGAGTATTCCCAATCAGGGTAGACTCATAGCCTAGGTTTGACAGTTTTTTCATACTTGCATGTTGTGACAGGTGAAACTACCTTTCGAGAAACTCATACATGCTTTACGTAATTTTCCAGAGGATGCCTTGAACCCAGATGTTCTATTACCCCTAGCATATTCAGTGAAGGTTCTCTCTCTTTCTCAACTATGCTTTGTACTTCATTTGCTGTGAAACAAAATTTTCTGCTACTTCTTGTTGGTTAATAGGTTATTGGCCGTCTCTGTGTTTCATCTCACTTTTATGCTTCACACTTAATTGATTCATTTTCAGGTATCTAAAAGTTTGGAGGAACTGAAACAGGAGTATGAGAAGCAAAACCCAAGGAAAGGCGAAGCCCATGTGAAGCAGGGAAAACAGCAACCCTGAGAAAGGAACATCTGAACTGATATTATAACTTGGTACAACTTTGTAAATACAGAATTATTCTTTAATTCTTTTGGATTCTGAGATTGGCATCCGGTTTCTTGACTAAAAGAAAGAGGAAAAGAGGAAAGGTATCTGCATTTACTAGTCTCCCTTCCCTAATTAGCATTTACCGTTGGTTGGTTGATGTGATGATCCCAATATAAGATCTAATGCGAAGAGATATCTTGTACAGTTAACTGTGATGTAGGGTGAGAAGAGAAAGCAAAATTATTGAGCGAAATTGCTTGTAGATGTTAGCAATGGAAGAACCAATTTAGTAATGTGTATTTTGTGTTATTTCCTCGACACTAGCCTTTGATTTGGTTTCATTCATGAAAGTGAGCAAAGCTAATCCAATGGGACTCTGCTTTCTCCCTCTCCTTAAATGTATTTCCTGACCTTGTCATGTGCTGTGAAAGCTTCCTTTTTTATGTTGCATTTCTTTTATGAAAGTTGTAGGTTGCTTACTCTTATATCTTATCATGAGATATCAAAAAAAAATTTAAACTGTACCTGTTCTTATTTTAAAATGTGTTTTTGCACTACCTCAAATAAAGATTGTGAAGTAGAAGTTTTTTTCGAAATGTAAAAAGTTATTTTCAAAAATACAAAAGCACATTTTAAAAGGCTGATTAAATGCACGAAAAAATTATTACTAAATCAATACATAGATAGAGCTAGTGAGTTAGAATACATGCTGATTAACATCCTCCCCTCTTAGTCCTAGGTTAACTTTACGGAGGGAAATATCTATACATCAAATCCCAGACCAAAAGCAACCAAATTGTCAAGAGCTGCATTTCCTATGCTGATATCCATATGTCGGATCTGGGAAATGTTTCTTTCAAGGTGATTGTTCAATATTCTTTGGAATGTACCTGCGTTAAGATCAGTAGCCAAGAGCTCTCCTCTAACCTGCTTTTATCCATACCCACTGGTAAATATGCTTCCCCCCATTGAGAATGACCAAAGGCTAAACCTATGTTTCTGATGGGTTGTGTATGGATTTTGTGAGCTGGATAACATTTCAATTTCAAGTGTGTCCCATCTTACCCATGATGGTGTTTGAATATCCCCTTATTGATAATTGGATCAAACGTGGAGAGCTCGCATAAGCATAGAATGATAGAACACCTTGGCCATTGTCACTCATCTCTACCATATGCATCCGTTTGTGCTCAGGATCCTCTTTGCACCATTCATCTCGAGGGCCCGGGAGAGGCTTCATGCTTGATGATCTTGTTTTTGCAAGAATGATCCAATTGAATACCTGGTAGTTTAATCTTGGTGTTGAAATTCGACATTCAACCATCCACTAAAGAAGATATCAAATTGATTACGTGCAGTACGTGTGGAGAGTTGGAGAACTTTATCAAAATCAAAGAAGATATCAGATTATTGGATAAGTCATCATGAACATCATTGAGTACCTGTATGCAACTGAATAATGTTCATCATCATTCTGCTCTTGCCCACAGCAACACGTTTGTGTTTGTGAACTTGGCCCTCTGCTACCCAAAACAATGATTCGTCTTTCGATGCTTCCATTTGGATGAAAGTCTAGCCCATACCGGAATACGTACGCAATATTGATCCTCAATTCGTGATAGGCTTAGTAATTGGAATGGCAAGCGAATCCAAATCGGGATTAGGAAGCAAACTGAATAATGCAATTTGCATTCATAAGCAGGTTGCAATTGAGGTTTTGGTATAACTTTAGGAGCTATCTTTTGAATTTTTTAACCACTCTAGATTGCAATTGAGGTTTTGGATATAACTTGAAAGTTTAGTCAACTCGTTGAAGTTGGCTTTTACATTATATCCAGAAACATTAATATCACCGCAATCTTTTTAAATTTGTTAGGTCCTTTCTTTGTATAATCAGGTTGAAAGGCTGTTAATCCTAATAATACTAATATACAAATCAAATGGAATAGCGGTTTTAACTTTTTATGGCTAACACTTATAAAGTAATTATTTATTAAATGAAATAACTATCGTTTTGGGAAAAAAAAAAAAAAAGAAGAAGGTTGAATTGAACTGAACTCAACCACAAAACGATGAAGGGATGATCCCTCTAATATTAGTTCTTTTAGTCGGACTGGATATTGTACTATTAAATGTAATGTTATTATGTTGGGTTGACGAAAAAGCCAAAATTACCGCTGGAAATGCGTCGGGCAAAGCAGAATACACTCCACGCCTTCAGCAATATAAGAAGCACGCTTTTAAGCTTTGTGTAATTACAAAGCTAACATTAGCTGAGCTGGCAATAGTTAGTTAAAGACTGATGACATGGCAGGTAATTAGGTTAATCATTGTCAGATAACTGACTATTAATGGTGTCATTGTACGCAATCAGAAAAACAGACATGGAATAACAAGCTCGTGCTTCTGCCTCCCATATTCTCTCCAGAAACTCCCTTCTCCATCTTCTTCCTTACTTCTCTGCTCTCTTTTCCTTTCTAATTTTCCAAGTTTGCTACCTTATTCATCAATTCCACCTGGGACTCTGACAAAATGCTTTTAATTTGGGCAAGCAATAACTGATGAGGCTGCCCAATCGACCACTCAATATAATATATGTTAGACCACTTAACATATATTAGGATCAAGAGAACAGGGTTCGAAACTCAAATTAGACCACTTAACATATGTTAGGATCAAAAGAACAGGGGTTCGAAACGAACCTCACTTCGCCATCCCCTTGTGCTCCAAAAAAACAAATTGGGTAAGCAATTGAAATATCACCGTTGTAATAGCACATAGAGCTGGACACAATTGTAATAGTATCACCGTTGTCATAGAACATAACACAATTATAATAGTATGGATTTGTCAAAATAAACATTTGGGTAAGCAATTGAAGAATTTGTCAAAAAAACATTTTTCTCACAAGGCTGGAATACATGTCCAGAATGAGATTTTTTTTTAACAAAAAGAGATAAGAAGGAAAGTAATTGCAAGAACCAGCAACACAAAGCAAAGGGGCAATTCATTCATCAAAGCCAATAAAATGGATTATATAAAGCTGAATAATGTCCTGTTTCTGTACATAGCCTCTTTTCTGTCTGTCCAGGTTCACCACCACCACTTTCATACATAAAACAAGTTCTCTCTTTAATCTACCTTACATACAAGAAAATCAAAATGACCCATACAAGGAAATGGAAAGACTTTCACAACTAAAAAAATAAAGATGGAAGGTTAAATATGAAAATGAACAACCACAAGAGGGCAAAAAAAAAAAAAAAACATTTTAAATTTGCTTAATATGTCTATACCCCTAAAATTCAAGTATCATAGAGTTCAAGATCATAATAGCATGCTATGCATCATCAGGTTCTTGGTTTCGTAAGCAATATATTTATGCGCATATGTTCCAGATTTTCAGTTGAGGTTCCCTCTTCTTTGGTGGTTATGTTCTGTAGTTTCCTTTGCCTCTGACCTTAGTTCTGGATTGTCACTTCTATCTGTGTCATAGTTCTCCCTCTGAGCTTCAATCTCCGTACTGCCTGCTAGAGTTCTTCTATGCCTTCGATCCTGGGAGATCAAGTAGTTAACACTTACTATTTCAAAGTTTAACACAATCATGTCTTAAGGGAAGAATAAACATCTGGATCAACCAGATGTGTACATCAATTCAACAATGAAAACAGACTAAATAAGACATGTAAACCAAGGCAGCAAATTCAAGTCACGTGAAAGAGAAAATCCTCATTCAGTAGCTGAAGCTACTTCGGCTCTGGTCTCGCATCTGAGGCGACATGGCTACACATACTATGCAAACATCAGAATGGATCTCGGTTTTTAGGTTCTTATCTAATATAATTCCAAATGATGCTGAACATATTATCACCTTTTGAAGTCAAACAAAGTTCTAGATTTGAATTTACTTCACTTGATTATGCAGTATCTGTGTTATTCGAAAATATAATACAAACCTCTCTTGGTATTGGATATTCTTCTGATTCAAGCATCCGAACAACTTGACTCATCCTTGGTCTCTTGTCAGAATCTGGATCAACACATCTCAAAGCAGTCAAAAGAGCTCGCTTCAGGGCTCTGGTAGATGGCCTTGATTCAATGTTGGGATCCACCACCTCCTCAGATCGCCTGTTTCCAACCATCATTTTCAACCAATCAACAAGATTCACCTGCAACCATTACAAGGGTTGATATCAAAATGAAAGGAAAATTTTTTGTAAGTGTTTCAATGCCCTCACTCTGTGACTGAACTTTATAATCAAATACCAACAGCATAAAGAACTGAATCATTTAAGGTGCAAAATGCAAACCATAATCCAAAGGAAGGAATAAAAATCAGAAAGCAATGAGAAACTAAGTTCCAGGCTTGGTTGTGTTTGTGTAGCTTGAACAGAAATTTGATTAAATTGGTTTACTTAGGTTCTACCTCTTGCTCTTTCTGGATGAGTCAATCGAAGTAAAGAAAAGAAGATTTTGCAAGGAGGAAAATAAAATAGTTGCAAAACAGCCAGAATTCTGATTGGTCGCTCTGATCTTAGCTACAATATCCATCTCTTAAAACAATTGCAGTAGCAAATTCCAAATTCAGATGATCATATAAATCATGTCTGAATAACTTCCCAAAACGCATGATTCTCTCAATTCCAACAGCAGAGCAAGTCCTAACACATACCTCTTGTGCAGGCCTAGCATAGTCTACAGGATCTCTTCCAGTAATTGCTTCTAAAAGCACAACGCCAAAGCTATAAACATCACTCTTTTCATTTAGAAGGCCAGTATTCGCATATTCAGGAGCCACATATCTGCATGAACAGAAGAAAATGAAGAGAAAATGTGCTTCCTCAAGTTAGTAAATGAAACAGCATTTCAATCATCATTTTCAAGAGCAAACAGCACACAATCACCTGAGCTGTGATGCAAACGAAAAGTAAAGGAACACTAACCCAAATGTACCCATAACCCGAGTTGTGATGTGACTTTTCCCCGCACCAAGCAGCTTAGCCAGTCCAAAATCAGAGACCTTAGCATTGAAATCATCATCTATGAGTATATTGCTGGACTTTATGTCTCTGTGAACAACTTTTGGCTCAATTGCTTCATGCAAGTAGGCAAGACTGCAAGAATTGCAATGGACCAGGTTTAATTGGACCGACTAAATTGGAAACAAAACGCCAATGAGTCAACTTACGCCTTAGCTGTGCCAAGTAGAACTTTCATCCTGGCCTCCCACGTAAGATATCCATGGTGGCGCATAGCTCCATGAAGCCATTGTTCTAAATTGCCATTCCCGACATACTCATAGACTAACATCCTGAGATATTAATAATCAATGAGATCGTCTCATCAGCAGAGCACATCACCAAAACTATTAAAGAAATCCTAAGAACACTAGTCCACCCCTGTGCTACCTCTTGACATTTAAAACTAACGAAAATTCTTCTATCTAGCTTAAAGAAAACTTGAACGGTTGCTCTTGTTGCTGCCCAATGATCAAGACAATTTTTAAGAAAGTTACACTTTAGAATGAAAAGTAGATTTTAGTCCCTGCATCTTTAAAAATGGTAGCCTGAAGCATAATGCAAATAAGGATTTGGAAAATACTAGGCACATAAGGAACTATTCCCACTAGCAGGTAGGCCATTCTCATGCATTAAACTCCTGATATCCCACGTCACATTTTCATAGTAGCAACACTCGTGTTAAGACATTTTTAGAAAATAACGAGTAATTACAAGAATGTTGTCACATTTACCTATGAGTTCCCTCAATGCAGTATCCCAGAAGTCGTACCAAATTTTTGTGTCGCACATGCCCAATGGCTTCGACTTCCACTCGAAATTCTTTCTCAGCTTGGCCACTTGTAAGAAGAGGAAAAAAGGTGAAATAATTACATTGAACCAAAAAAGATTTATGGGAGGGAGAAATGCAGCAATCATTCAGTTATGATTTAAGCAAGTACTTCGGTACTCACAGGTTGTTGAGGAGCTTCTTAACCGCCACAGCAGTAGCATTAATTAACTTTCCCTTGTAAACAACACCATATCCACCCTCGCCAAGAACATTGTCCTTTGAAAACCGGTTTGTTGCAAGCTCAAGATCTCTTAACGTAAACCAATGCCCCCAGCCTAAATGAGAAAATTCTGGGAGGCCAGTCAGAGGAGAAGGGGCAGTTATTGGATGTGAAGCTTTGTAAGTACCAAATGTTCCTGAGCTGCATTCCTCTCCTGATTGTGACCCACAACCATCTCTGTCAATATGATGAAAAGAGCCTGATTGACTGCCATAATCTCCATTTTTCATTTTCCCCATTCCCAGATGGACCAGAACCTTGTCAGATTCTTTATCACTAGATTTGTCATGGATGGTAAGAAGAATCCCTTCGCGTGGAGAAAAATCATTAGCTGATACTTGCTCCACTCGCACTTCTTTAATTTCTTTCGAAACTGCCGGTATTTGACTGATGGGAATACGTTCGTTAGCTTTTTTAGACTTCTTCCTTGAAGAAAGATAATATGTCAGTGCAAGGAGGATTACTACAATCAATGCCCCAACAATGATTCCAATCAGTTCCCAGACCTTCAAGCCCAAAATGGAAGTGCTTTTTGACAGTTGAGTATTTAAATCAGAAGCCATACTGTTGGATGCAGAAAACCTACAAATTAGCTCAAGAATCATCAACTTTCCAAGTCTTCAATGTTGCATATTCATTAATCGATTGCGGATAGTAATCACCAATGTCAGACAAGAAATTCTATTATTTTTCATCTTGTAGTTCATTGTGGTAACTATCCAACAAATATCTCATCTATGGAACAAACTTCATTTTATTTGAGCCACTAATAAAGTCCAACAAGTACAAATCCTTTAGAGTCATTTTGCAGGAAAAAAAAAGACTAGACAGAAGCTTTAGGAAACAACACGTTATGAAAGATATACAACAAAATAAAAGACATGCTCTTTTCTCTCAACTTATAGATCAAGAACAGAAAGTAAAGAAGATGAATTGAACAAGCACATTTCTCTCTTCCAAGTCATTTAATTCTTCACAAACATAACCCAAATTTCCTCATTCACTCCCCATAGAAATAAGTAGTAGAAACAAATTACATTTTAAACTTTATAAACTCAGAAAAAGGAGAGCAATGTGGTCAAATTCTCCAATTTGTTTGGCAAACTAATTGTACACATACCTTCTAGGAAATGAGACTTCAATTGAACCTTCAGAGCACAGATCTCAGAAACCCCATCAAAATGCTACCTTTTTCAAAGAAGCAAGCATGCCACGAGTCAGATCTCAGACCAAGCAAGTTCAGAAGTTCGATAGTAATATCAGTACAGCTCCTACGAACCCCAACTCAGAAACATCAATCAAAGACTCATTTTTTATGGAAATCCCAACTGGGTTTTCACAGCATTAACAAATGCCAGTCCAAATCTAAGCTGAGATTTACCTTTCCAACTCCACCAACTATCCTCCTTTTCTTGAAAATCTTTTAACCAGATGATAACAACAAAGGGCTGTATTTGCAAAGAGAGTACAAATACATAGAATGGGAAGCTATTAATGAGAATGATAAATGTGATAATTGCAGGGTTATCAGTTATAGAATATGAATAGGATAAAGAAGGAAGGATGGAGTTATCAGTGGTAGGTAGTGAGAAAAGCCTTAGAATTAGAAGCAGTAAAAGGTAAGCATGGAGAGGTGCAAGGTAACCCCTCCTGGAGTTTGCTGGCACTTTTCAATTTCTTGCGAAGATGACTGATTATCAGAAGAAAAAAAAATGTTTACTACTTAATGTTAGATGCATTGGACATTCACGATTTGTCATGTCACTTTTTGGTTTTTCATTTCTCTGTTTATCTCCGTGGGAAATCTAACCGTTGATTACATTACAATATTGTCAATATATTTGTAATTGTTGAATGTCAAGATGTTTTTTGTTGGTCAATAGTCAGTTAAAAAAGTTGCATAAATAAATGAAGGAAGATTTTGAGGAGCAGTTAAGACTTAAGACTGTTGTTACAAGTACCGATGGGATGAAGGATGTGGAGAAATGATGAAAAGGTGGTGCAAAAAAATGGCTGCTTTGTAAAATTCTGTTTTAATAATATGATAGCTTTTGTTCAAAAAAAAACTTCACCATACCACAATTTCATTACTCCCACAGTCCACTTAGAAAGTTAGAATCTGACTAATGACTGTTACCATGTTACCCGTGGTGGGGGGAATGTCAAACATGGAGTTTGAATTTCTGTTCTTTTAGTTTTAACACATGTTAAATAACTATTAGGACAATATCAGTAGTTATTTTATTCTTCAGTGGTTATTTTATTCTTCAATGACCTTGAAATGTGCAGTTAATTCGGTTCTATCTTTTTCTTCAATGAATTTAAATATGCAGTTAATTTGGTTAATTCAGTGGAGAAAAAGCAACAGTGTCTTATGCTTACAATGCCCCTAAACTATGCAATAAATTTGGTTACTTCACTGTAGTAAAAAAAACAAAAGCTGCTCAAAAGCATGACCCTTGAGTTCATTTTTTATGATGGGCAAATTCTCAGGGTTACTTGTGCAATTTGGATAATGTTTAGTGTGTTGGCTCCAGCCATTATCTGGCATGGTTCCATTGTGATCAAGGCATTTTAAGGTTAGAAGATTGTATCTTTTTTGACTAAAATTTATGTAAGAAATTGTTTTGAGAAAGACTGATGTCCATATTAGCAAGTTGACCGTAAGCATATTCCATTGATCCTTTCTGATTTGTGCAACTATAAAAAATGAACATATTAAAAAGAAGAAAACATTGAATTTGAAATTTTGGACTTCAATAATCATGGTTTTTGTTCACTACTCTGGAAAGGGAAATTTTTGAAGATTCTTGAATAATCTCATTACAACACATGGGGTGAAAAGAGTGCATGCATGGTGCACAACATATGAAACTTTTGGGATTTTGTACCTTAAGAATTGGGCTAAAACAGCAAACGGTGATCATTATTTATCAAGCAGTTACTATGAGTTTGATCCTCACTCGTTTCTGCAGAAGGCTAGCAACTCAGAAAAATCTAGCATGCATGTTCTGATCCAAATATAAAAGATAGACGAGGAGAGGAGGAGCTTGAACAGCCCTTTGAACTGTCAAGACCGACACAAGCAAACAACTATTTAGGTCAATCAAGTTATGTATTTTGTACCCTACAAATTGTATAGAGCAAAAAATTATATATGCTATTTCTTTTATTTTGGATTGTTGTTGAGCCAGTTGTGGGCTGCTTGTTCAAGTTAATCAAAATATATTCCCTTCATCCTTAAAAAATTAACTTTCAAAAAAAAAAATTGTTTAAAAAAAAAGAAGAAAATCTATTAATATTTTTATTAATAACAATTATGTATGATGTATAACTATAAAAATAAAAATTATATATTTAATTTTGTATTGAATTTATGGAACCTTATGAATAAAAAAATTACTAAACCAAAAGTGATTTTAAAAAAAAAAAATCGGAAGGATATATCATTTGGGACCCAAATCCAGACCATTTGCTTCTTAATTTGTTTTTATATCATCCTTTGTATTGTGTGGTCATTTCATTTTAGAAAAATTTCCCAAAAAAGAAAATTTTGAATGAGAATCCCAAGTTGGTATCTGATCATAAAGAAGCTACATGATGATAAAACTGAGTAAAATAAGATGTATGTGAAAAATATTGGTTAAGTAATGAATGTTACAAAAGCCTAATTCCCCAAGTTTATTCAGGAATAGTAGAAAGGGAGGAGGAAAGAAGCACTAGAAATGATTTTCGAGATTGCATACAACTTTCCTTATATTTAATTGTTTATGTACAAAATGAAAAGTTGCCTAATTAATATTTGAAAGGCTTTAAATTTGCAAATCAGTCGCCTGAAAAATCAAAAATCAATTTGCAAAACGGTGAGCATTTGAAAAGAGTTTTGCATATGTGCACGTCTATGATTGATTTTTCTGGTTGGTATATATTAGGAAAGAAGTAAAACATAATTATTACCATACACTAACTTACTCTTTAAAAACACCCTTCAAGGAAAAAAAATAAATAAACAAAAGGGAATAATTCTATGAATCTAGGTTTTACAACTTTGAATTTTTTTTCTAAATTTTCAGCTAATGTATTTTTATAATTTTAAAATAAATTTTTACATTTTTAATATATTTTCCATTTCACAACCATACTATTGAAAAAACGCAAAAATATATTTTACAATTCAATCCATATGCATCTTATATATTTTTTGCAAAATATTTACATTTTTCTAAGTTTGTGAAAAACCCTTTTCTAGTTTCTTAAATTTCCAAGCTGTCAGACATGCATGCATAAAACTGGGACACAATTAAAATAGTTTACCTTGCTCTTTAGGTTTTGTCCATGTCCTTTCAAAGTTCAACAAACAGATTAATCTGACATACTTTTTTCCAATTTTTCTTTTTTGGGTTTCAGGTAAACTAGCTAGATTCTCTAGATTGTGTGCATCTGGCCAAGTTTGGGGTTTAAACGTTAAAATACTGCTGTTTTTTGTCGCCACAATAAACCACTACGTGCGCAGATCTTAAACTAGTAATGGTTGGTTGTTGGTTGGGTATACATTGAAAGGTAAAGTAATGTTTAATTTTAGTTCTATTGTTTAATGTTTACTCAATAAGAATCTCGTGTCACATGCAGGGCATTGTACTACATTCTTTTCATGTCTCTCTTTTTCTTTTTTTCTTTTTTGTTTTTCAGCACTCATACCAAATAAGAGCAGCTAACGGTCGTCACGAAACTAAAGCCAAGTATACAGCGTGGTTTCAAACCCTAGTAGAAAGTATGAAGTCTTCAAGACTTATCAGTTGCTCCATCGGGGTGTACATACATTCTTTTCGTGTCATTGAGTTGAGAGGCTTCTTTGGTTTTCATTGGATATATGGATTTCTTTTGAAGTTTGTGAAGTTGTAAAACATACGTTTATAGGGCTAAAACTACGGCTAAGGTTATGATTTTCAATCATTTTTTTCCTCTTTTGATCAGTATCATTAAGGCATCTAATTGGGTAACTTTCTAGACAATCATATGTTTAGAGGAAGAAAATACACCTAATGAAGTAATAATGCGTTTTAATCGTTGTATACTATCAACAAATTTCACCATTGGTTATGTTAAGCATTTTTTATTTATTTATTTATTTTATGACTCGAAAACTCCGCACCAAACGGTCATTTCAGACCTCCTAGCACGAATTTGCCAGAGAGACTCTCCCCACATTACCGCTAAACTACCCCATGGGGGCGCATTTTCTAATTTCATTCTAATGTACATAGAAGTTGTATTATGAAAACTTCACCTCCTAATTGCATGAAGTGAAAATTTTTCATCTCAATAAGTAATTCGTAAAAAGAAAAAAAAAAACCAAGAATAAACAGAATTGACTCATGAATGTTCCCAAAGTTTAGAAAGGGACTCATGTCGTAGCTTCACTATTTAGCAATAGCAAGGCAATCCCTTATTCCCTTTAATCAAAATTGCTTAACCAACACAATTTGACATGTGTGAGTGACCTATTTTCTACGTAATTGCTTCAACATAGATGGGATCACAGACCAAATCAGATAGAGAAGAAATATCGCCGACCATATTTAATTGATTAGGATTGAACGAACTACGTACTATGGAAAAAATATTGTGTCTATTAGCCGTATCCTTATTTTTACTACAGTAAGTTAATTATAAAAAAAAATTTCTTTTATTTATACTCTCTATTATGTTTATAGGTTGTTTTCCTAATTTGTACGTTATCCCTTCTAATTATCAAAACCACATCTAATGCATAATCATCAATAACCATCATTAACTTGATATGATTACTGTAAGATTTTATGATTATAATCAGTAAACAACAGCCGTTTTGATTATTAAATAATATTCAATTATAGAAATTTCCTTGAAACTTTTTAATGTCTATAAGATATTTTTCAATCAATTGATTTTTTTTTCTTTCTTTGGGGTATTGTAAATCTCATGAATTCATTGTGCTCTTTGCTTAATTGAGTAGCCATATGAAATGAAAGTGATGGACTCGTTACGTTTGAAAGTTTTGATGGGAATATCACTTTTCATCTCTCCCTTTGCTTCTGTTTTGGGTCAAGCAAGCCCTGTTCAGAATGGAATTATTACTAATTTTTTAAGGAAAAAAAAAGGTTGAAAAAGGGTATTCATTAGTTGTGTAATATTCAATAACTATTATACAATTTAACATAATGCGATAATAGCAACGCTCAATGAAAAAAAAAATTACTAATAAATAAATAAAACTTAATAATAAAGTATTGAAATTAGAATTTATGGGGGCATTAATTAATTCTTAATTACTTCAATTGTACTCAATGAATACTTATATATGAGGAATCTATTAGGAATAAAATTTGAAATAATTAATTAATCAACCAATCCGAATATTACTGAACATCCCAAAAGTTTGATCGAGAATCCTTGCAAAACATATGAATATAATGTTCAGACCACGACGATTGTATTTTTCATTTAGTGGAACAAACTAATTAAGAAAAAAATAATAATTTTGGCATCCTAAATTATGTATATTTTATTTTGCCAGATTTATATTTTTATCATAAAATTAGTTGGTACATTAGTTCCACCCAATATTCTCTCACTTTTAAATATTTTGGTACAAAATATATATACACGACCATATGACCATTATTTTGGTAAACAAAGCATTGTTAATGTCTATTTAATAAACATTTTAAGACATATAACGTTAAGCACATGGGTTGTTTTTTTATCTTTATTTATAAATGTGTAATCTTCAAACTTTATTCAAAACGTAATTACTGATATTAGTACGAAGTGGTACCAATATAAATATTTTGTTTTCAAGAGTGAGACAAATCATAGTAGATTCGTAATTGTTACTAATGTAGCGTTTATATGGCATAATATTAATGAAGATACTTAAAATGAAGGTATTGTTTAGTGACTTTTACCATATAAGCGTCGCTGTTAGTCACTGAAGAAATTTATTTTAATTTTTCACTTTATAGCCTTATCATTGTTTAGGGAAAAAAATCTAATGACTTTATTATATAATGTTTTGAGATTGAACTACTATAATTTGTCACACTGACTCTATAAGAAAAGAAAAAAAAAAAAATTATAAAGACAAACTCAATTTTTTTTTTTTCTTCAAAGAAACAAAAAAGGCAACAAAAAGATTAATTTAATTATTGGAATGTTTGTTTATTAAAGTGTAAATAACTCCCAATCCATATTTATAAATACGAAAAAATCTCATATTAAGATTTGAAATCGTATCACAAATCTAATGCATAAATATTGGTGGGTTCTCCATACTATGTATTAAAAGTTGTCAATGTTCTGTTTTGTGTCCACTTGTATAACAATAGTAATTAGTTTAGGGCCTTCTCTTTGAACTAACTTCATCTATTCTCAACTGCAATCCTTCTAATTATCAAAACCACATCTAATGCATAATCATCAATAACCATCATTAATCTTGATATGATTACTGTAAGATTTTATGATTATAATCAGTGAAACAACAGCCGTTTTGATTATTAAATAATATTCAATTATAGAAATTTCCTTGAAACTTTTTAATGTCTATAAGATATTTTTCAATCAATTGATTTTTTTTTCTTTCTTTGGGGTATTGTAAATCTCATGAATTCATTGTGCTCTTTTCTTAATTGTGTAGCTATATGAAATGAAAGTGATGGACTCGTTACGTTTGAAAGTTTTGATGGGAATATCACTTTTCATCTCTCCCTTTATGCTTCTGCTTTGGGTCAAGCAAGCCCTGTTCAGAATGGAATTATTACTAATTTTTAAGGAAAAAAAAGGTTGAAAAAAGGGTATTCATATAGTTGTTGTAATATTCAATAACTATTATACAATTTAACATAATGCGATAATAGCAACGCTCAATGAAAAAAATTACTAATAAATAAATAAAACTTAATAATAAAGTATTGAAATTAGAATTTATGGGGCATTAATTAATTCTTAATTACTTCAATTGTACTCAATGAATACTTATATATGAGGAATCTATTAGAATAAAATTTGAAATAATTTCAATTAATCAACCAATCCTGGAATATTACTGAACATCCCAAAAGTTTGATCGAGAATCCTTGCAAAACATATGAATATAATGTTCAGACCACGACGATTGTATTTTCATTTTAAGTGGAACAAACTAATTAAGAAAAATAATAATTTTGGCATCCTAAATTATGTATATTTTATTTTGCCAGATTTATATTTTTATCATAAAATTAGTTGGTACATTAGTTCCACCCAATATTCTCTCACTTTTAAATATTTTGGTACAAAATATATATACACGACCATATGACCATTATTTTGGTAAACAAAGCATTGTTAATGTCTATTTAATAAACATTTTAAGACATATAACGTTAAGCACATGGGTTGTTTTTTTATCTTTATTTATAAATGTGTAATCTTCAAACTTTATTCAAAACGTAATTACTGATATTAGTACGAAGTGGTACCAATATAAATATTTGTTTTCAAAGTGAACAAATCATAGTAGATTCTCGTAATTACTAATGTGACGTTTATATGGCATAATATTAATGAATACTTAAAGTAATTATTGTTTAGTGACTTTTACCATATAAACGTCATGTTAGTCACTGAAGAAATTTATTTTAATTTTTCACTATGTGTATCATTGTTTGGGGAAAAAAAATCTATTGACTTTATTATATAATGTTTTGAAGTTCGGAACTACTATAATTTATCACATGACTCTATAAGAAAAGAAAAAAAAATTATAAAGGAAGACAAACTCAATTTTTTTTCTTAAAAGAAACAAAAAAAAGAAAGGCAACAAAGATTAATTTAGTGTTAAAATGTTTGTTTGTTAAAGTGTGGGGAAATAACTCCCAATCCATATTTATAAAATACGAAAAAAAAATCTCACTTAAGATTTGAAGTCATTGTCACAAATCTAATGCTAAATACTTGTTTTTTCTTATACATGCATGCCCAAATAATATTTAGAACAGGTTAGTGAGTGAACTACTCAAGGATATCAATATAAATGGAACAATTCAGAGTGAATAATTATCATCATCATCATCCTTCTAATTTCAGATCTCAAAGAAGTTTTGTTGGGCAGTCCTCTCCATTATTGACAACCATGCACACATTTTGTCAACAATCAACATCTAAAATAGACAGGGAAAAAAATTTGTTGGGTTGAAGAAGGGAAAGATTAATGTATCAATCATATCCAAAATCAACACCAAATGATTATCCAAAATCCCTTTTTTTTTTTTTTGTAGAATAGTGCAAAATGATTAACTGTAGTTGACACAATATTCTTAATCATGACATTAATTGCTAATAATGGACATCAGATATTGATTGAAGTAACGTGGATTGGATTTCTGATTACTTATTGGTGGATTTGGCTTAATATTATATGTGGTTGTGTATAATTAATTTCCATTCTTTTGTGGACCTAAATTATTAATTTTGGTTGCATTATTAGTGTGGAAGATCAGCTGTTCTATTTCAGACGCTTCTGTTTCAATGACAACCATTAAACCATTAGCCTAACATTCTTCAAGATTTGCATTTTGCATGGTTGCATAATTAAGATTGGAAAAAGGCCAACCATATAAAAGATGAACACTTTCTTTAATTTATTGAAGTCTAAATTAATTGCAGGATTCACAAATGTCTTTTTGGACAAACACATTGCTAGACTAGATAGTATGTACCAAATTTAGTATACCTTTTTGTTTTTGGTGTTATTGTGCAAAAATAATACTAATAGATGTAATGAGTATCACTATTTTTGCTTAGCTTGGCAAATTAATCATAAAACAAAAATGAATTTATACAATTTTAAAATATTACTCTCTCAATTTTGAAAAAAAAAATTCATTTTGATTTAGTACAACATTTTTTAAGTTACATGATATAACAAAATTAATACACAATCAAATACTACCTTCTTTCCAAAAAAATAAAAAGAATTCATTTTTGATTTGATATAACTTCTTTTAAAGTTATAAGGTATAATACATTTAATACACTATTAATTTTATACTTTTATATTTTTATCTATATTTTTTAATTTAAACTATACCTTATATTACAAGTAAGGGTAGTACAAGAACTTTACATTAAAAATCATTTTTTTTTTTTGGAGACAAACAAAATTTTTGAATCTAGACTCTTTTTCTGTGAGATGGAGTATATAATTTTCTATTATTATTATTATTATTTTTTAATTTTATTTATATATTATCATTATTAGTAAGAATAATATAAAATTTTCACATAAAAAATGGATTCTTTTTTTAAAAAATAAAATTTTTGAAATCGAACTTCTTTTTAGAGTAAAGTTTTTTTTTTTCCAAATTATGTTAGTATTTGAGACTTAGCAATCAATTGAAAGAATAAAGTAAAAAAAAACACTTTCGTTGACCAGAGGATAAGAGAAAAGAAAAACCAAAGGCGTAAAACTAAGTTTCGACTAAGACTTCGAGACGATAGAAAGAAATGATAGTCGATCATTAACGATTCTGCTAGAAAGAGTGTTTTGAACCCATTGTCGAAAAACTGGAAATATGTGTTGTGTAGGGCTGGGGAAGATTTTTTTTTGGGAAAAAAAAAATCACCTCACAATTTTTATCTCATAAATATAAATACTACTTTAGAAACGTGAAAATACGAAATGACATGGCAATCTACATGGGTCCTAAGGCCCGTGAAGTTCCCACATAAGCCCAAATTCTATTAAGAGCATCTACACCAGCCCCGTCGTGGGTTGGTCTTTCGCCTCAGGATCGGCAATTTGCCGACCGAGAACCTCTCAACAAGCAGTCTTACATTTTGTTTGTTCAGAATCGCGAACGACGGCCTATTTTTTTTGCCAAATTCGCCAAAACGGCGTCGTTTGGCGTCGATTTAACGCCAAACGCCATCGTTCTTTGGTTTTTAAAAAATAAAGTTGGCCGGCACTGCAGCGTATTGGCCTAATCGTAACGCGCCCAATGGGCGCCACGTCGAAGGAGAGTTGCAAACCTCCTGGTTTGCAACCCCTTTTAACCTCCTTTTTTATTTTTTTAAAATTACCAACAGAAAATATTTTTCTACAAAAATGACATGCACTTTGACTATTTTTGGAGTAATATATGATTTTCTTAAATATAATATAATTAAAAATTATAATATACTTATTAATATTTTATAAATTTTAATATAAAATTATTAATATTTCTATTAATTTTAAGTTTAAGTTTAATAATATTAAATTTTTATTTTAATATTATGTAAAATTATTAATACATATTTAATAATTACAAAAATTTTAAAACAATTAATTTGACTATAATATTATATAAAATTATTGAATGTGATTATTAAAAATTATATGTATTCATAGTTAAACAACATAAATAATTACAAAATTAAAGAAATAATCAGGTTTGTCTAAATAAAAAAGAATTTTTTGTAATTAATTGATAAATAATGCTAAATTTATAATTTTGAATTTTATATAAGAATTAAAGAAACAATTTAATTTTTATTATGTTAATTATAAAAATTTATTTTTTTAAAAACAATTCATTTGTTGTCTTCTTCCTAAATGTTGAGATTCATGGCTAATTGCACCAATTTTTACATTGAATTAAGAAAAAAAATATAAGGTATTTAATAAATAATATAAGTTTTAAAATTTGGATATGGATCACTAAATAAAAAAAAATTAAGAAATTTTTTTTTCAGTATTAACTATCCTTTAGAAAATCCAATTGCACTAAATATTTTCATGGCTAATTGCACTAAATATTTTATTCGCCTCTAGTTTTTCAGTATTAACTATCCTTTAGAAAATTTATAATTTTGACTTTTGGTTTTTAGTAAGAAAAAAAAATACATCTTGCTTTAAATTTTAATTTTCTTAAACCTTAGAGACATTTTTATCTTAATTTATATAAATGGTGTAAATGAAGGTAGAGGAGAGAGAAATTTGTTGCGTGAATAGTAAAGACTGATTAAGCAGCTGACTTTTTTTTTATGATGGTTATGCAATAGTAAAGCACTGCTCAAAACGATGTGGTGCGATGTGGCATGTGGATCTTGGGCCCGGTTGTTTTTAGGGCTATTGTGCATGCCCTAAACATGGCTCCAATGGTTTTGGATGACACATCAAGGATCCAGCCCAAAACGATTCGGAATTCCCAAAAAACGACATCGTACCATCCAGATTCCCGCTAAAAGGTCACCTATTCAAATCTCTATCTCTCCAGTCTCCCTTTCTCCCTAGTCGAATCCCGGAAATTTAACGCCCACTTCTTCTGACACATATCCATCATCAAAGTCCCGTCAATGGCTTCACAGAAAGGTAAATTTGGATGCCCTAATTTCCACACACACACACACAGTACCATCCAAGTTAACCTGCATTCACAATCACGTTTTCTTTCCAGGTGACATGTGGGCGGAAATTGCAGAGGCCGGCCAGGAAGGCAATTACAATGATGATCTTATGAAGTCTCAAGAACAGAAAATCGCGGTGGTTTATCGAAGGCAAAGAGGAAAGAGTAGACGCGAAGATGTAGTAATGGAAAGGTTTTTTTTTTTTCCTGTTTGGAGTTGCTTTCTTTTTCAAATTCTTAATTTTTCTCTGATGTAATATTATTCATTTCGATTTAATATACGTTTCAGGAGGAGTTCGAATTCGAATCGGTTGACTCTTGTTCCGATTAAACGAGTCAGTTGGAATCGTTCACTTTCCACCAGGTTTTTTTCCTTGCCCTAATTTCCTGAAATCTTCCTGCTTTATAAATTAAGGGAATTAGGGTTGCCAATTTGTTAGCTGCTGAAGTTCCTTTTTGAGTGATATAGTAGGGAGTAATTTATGAATCAAAACCTTAAGACTAGGATAGGAAAAATAAGGAATCTTGAAAAAAAAGACGTATAAGGACTAACTGATCCACAAGTGAAGAATTTTGAAGTATAATGTACTTAAAAAGAGATTTTATCTAGTTTGGAACTTTATGCATTTACTGCTTTGGTATAAACAGACTAGAATATTCTGTCAAGATTATTGATCGGTCAGCTCAGATTTTTACAAGGATTATATATATTTCTTCTTCCTGCCCCTAATGTAAGCCTATGGAATTTTGTTTTCTGAGAACACAGTACATACTAAATAGTAAATGAAGTGATATTAAACATCCAGTTTAAAACACTTGAATGTGGCAGGGAAGGACAAGCATCACTGTTGATGTATTTTTGGAGTACCAACCTCAACAAAGGAAAAGTAAAAGGAAAGCAAAGCCACCTCTTCCCAAAGTACAATTTTCTAGTCTTACTGCTTTTCCCTGGTTATTTCCAAAGCTCCAGTCAGAATTTTACATATGACACTCATTATGCAGCTTATGCTCTCATGAGAGGAGCTGCTTGCCTTGAATTACTTAACAGAGAGTCAGTTCCTTGGGGTCTAAACATTTTCTTGTCTTTTCTTTGGGAAAAAACCTCATGTCTAGCTCCCTCCTTCATAATTACATTTAAGTTTTTTGTTCTTTGCAGACGAGAAATGTACTACAACCCAACTTTGATAAGGAGATTGCATACTTTAAAGAAGTTGATTCCTTGGAACTGTTAGAGGAAAGCCCCTCACCCAAGAAACCTAGTACATGGATCATGGGTGTCCCAACTGAGAAGGTTGTTTTGCCACATTTGTCTTCAGTGTTACAAAAATGGCTAATTGCTCAGAAGCAAGGGTGTGGGCCTCCTCCTTCTTTGGCAAGGATATTAGAAACTCCGGCAACTTGTAAGAAATCTATAGTTTCAAATTTTAAGACAACTGGAGATGTATCTTTTCAAATCCGTCCCAGTTGTCATTCTGTTCGGAACAGAATTGACTTCAGTGCTGTGAGTGAAGATGTCTCCACAAGGCATGTCTCATTAAAAAGTATTAACACGGGTTGTGAAGACATTGATTTGGCAATTGGTGAACTATCCTTGACTTCAAGCCCCACTTCAATGGATGATCAGAGCTGGGATCCCCTTTTGGCTCTGTTGACAGCTTGTGGCCAATCAGCTCCTTCAACATTTTCGGATGTGCTTTTGACTTACTGGTAATTATTACTAGCTTTTCTATTCCTCCTATCATTGGTTGAGATCTTATTTTATTTTTTAATTCCACTCATGCTATGAAAGAGTTAATTTTATTGTTGGAAGAAAAGAATCTTGACAATCAAATTGGCAATGAAATACACCTCTGCCTCTCAAATACGGCAAATGCTTTTTGCAGTTTGCTTCAAACTTGAACAAAGAATTAATTTGGGTTTGGTTAGTGTTTACTAAGAGATTTCTCATTTCTAACTAAAGTTTATTTTTTAAATCCTTTTTAAGACAGATTCACCAGGGTCTTCATTGTTATGCTTTTTGGTGGTCTTTGGTTATGCCTTTCTTAGTTATGCTCAATTTTGGAGGAATATTAGAGGCTTGATATTTTAAAAGTTTTTGATGTAGCTACAATTATAGGACATTCAGCCTTCTCTTATTCATGATGATAATAAGATAGAAAGACTTATGAAAGGGAAGAAAATTTCCCTGAAAAAGTCATAGGAGGGCTTACACCAAGTGGATTAGGGAAGTCTTAGGTGCTGTTTGGTATGTGGGTTTGGCTTGGGATTGGAATACTTTAGAGTCAAATGGGATGTTTGGTAATTGGTACATGGTTTTGGGTTTTGTAACCCTTTGGGGGTGGTTTATGTGAAACCTACCCTCCCCTCTTTTGTGTAAACTCATCCACATGGGTTTTGAGAACAAACGACGTAGTTTTGAGCAAATGGCTCAAAACTAAAACTACGAGTTTTAATGCAAAAAAAAAAAAAATTCTACATGACAAAGTACATGTGACGCCACACATGGCAAAGGGAGTAAAGTTGCAAACCTATGGTTTGTAACTCTATTTTGCTTATTTTTTTATTTTTAAAAAAATTTCACTAAATTATAGAAAATATTTTTCTACAAAATGACATGCACTTTGACTATTTTTTGAATAAAATATAATTTATTAAATATTATATAATGTAAAATATTAATATTTTGTTATAATTTTAATATCACATCTTAATATAAAATTTCTTTATAAACTCATTATTATTAATATTAAATTCTAATTTAAATATAGAATCTATTCCATTCCATTACAAAAAAAAACCAAACAAAAGCATTATTATCAATCCATTCTAGTCCAGCCCTCTCCATTCGACAAATCCATTCACGTACTAAAGCCACCATTTAGACCAAACGCCCTTAGAGTTCTTAAGCCTTCTTTCAGCCTCTTATATTCTCCTAGAATTATCACAAATGCAACTTGTTCTCCTACACAAATAAATTGGAAAGTGGGGCATCGGTAACTATTTTTCTAGTTATTAGGCTTGTTTATCTTTTGTATTGGTGTTATCAAAATACAAATAAGTGCAAATCAAACTCACGACGCTAAATTGCCATTGAACATAGTGAAACAGAAACAATAAAAAAGGTTGGTGAAGGAACATATGGAGAAGCCTTCAAGGTGGGCAAGACTGTTTGCAAGATTGTTCCTTTCAACGGAGAATTTCGAGTGAATGGGGAATTGCAAAAGGTAATTAGGTTAACCATATTCGTTTTTATTCTTATGCAAGTGGATGCAAATTTTTGCTTTTCCTTGCTTCTCAAGCTTAAACTTTCAGATAACAGAACTTCACTTTGGACAAGACCCCTATGTCTTCTTTTTATTTTATAAACATGCACCATAAAAGACATTATGAGCCAATTTGCAAGTTGAGGACATGTATGGTGCTTCATTTTTTTTTCTTTTTGGGTTTTCCAAACATAAAACATCTCAGTTATTTTTATTTATCTAGTTTTCTTAATTTTCTTCATATGCAATTCTAAATAGTACTTTTTTAAAGCTTCTTTCTCATCTATTTTGACATGCTTCAGAAAGCTGAAGAGCTACTTGAGGAGGTGATGCTTTCCTGCACTCTTAATCAGTTGAGAAGATGCATGGATGATGTTTTCAATTCATGCACTTCCTTCATTCAAACAATAGAGTAAGTTCATCCATCACTAATTGCTCATGTGTTCTCAGTTTTGTACATAACAGTATGTGAGTATTTACACTATGCAGAGCCTGCATTTATAGGAAAAAGTAATCTTCTGCTGATAGGGATGTAGGAAGAAATTATTATTTTGCTGAGCTCAACTGTGCTACACAAATGCAATTATTTTATAAGAATGACTTTCCAAATTTCAAGCCACATTAATGATCCTTGAACACTAGTAGTGTAAAATTATTCTATGAATTTTCTGCTTCATGAGAATCAAATTCTGTCATTCTGGCCAGTGGGTTTCTGAAAAGTGAAATCGATGGAAATCATGTGGTTTTCAGTGTTTTGATTTCTGAAATTCCTCTTTGTACTTCTTGAGCCAGCAATTAAGCAGTTGATATATGGACTAGGATGTCTGTTATTATGAAATTAACTAGTATGGCTTTCACTTTCACTTTTTCTTGCCAGTTTGCGGGTGTGCCAGGGTCAGTATGATGCAGCTTTGATAAGAGCCTGGGAAGACTGGGATGGAAAGCATGGTTCAGAGAATGATCACCCAAAGCAGTTTCCAGAAAACCAGGTTCCTTATCTTCTCAACTTGATGAACTACCCAATTTACTGAAATAACAAAGATTATGCTTTGCTATGCACATTAATTGATCCCTCTTCAAATTTTTTAACATAGAAATATTTCTTTTATTTGTATGACAACTGATTATTTGATCATAATCCAGTAAGATAACTTAGGAAATTTTGGTCAGTGCTATGTTGTATTTGTACAAGAACATGGAGGTCAAGATCTTGAAAGCTTTGTGCTTCTGAACTTTGATGAAGCCCGTAGCTTGCTAGTTCAGGTAAGAGATTCTTCTTACATGTTAGGGTTTATTTCATGCCTTTCTGCCTGCTGAATAATTTATAGTCAATTCAACTTTGCAGGTTACTCTTGCACTGGCTGTAGGTGAAGCTGCATATGAATTTGAACACCGAGATCTGCACTGGTCTGCTTGTCATGCGCTTGATATACAACATATAAAGCTTCCAATTGATTTACTTACAAGCTAGAATTCCTTTCTGCTTGTTGCAGGGGAAATATTCTCTTAAGTCGGAAGGGTTCTGAAATGCTTTCTTTCACACTCGAAGGAAGAAAACTTGATGTCAGAACATATGGATTGTCGATATCTATAATAGATTTTACCCTTTCAAGGATCAACACAGGTTGAGATTGAATTCTTCTGTTCATGCTACTTTGTTTTTCAGTTTACTAGATTTATCTCAACCTATTGCAATTTTGCTTCACAGGTGAAGATATACTTTTTCTGGACCTTTCATCAGACCCGGAAATTTTTGAAGGTCCAAAAGGAGATAAGCAAGTAAGCTTTTGTTGTGTATCTTATTGATATTTTTGTTTTGTTTTTAAGGAATTATCATATGCCTTTGTTGCAGTTTGACACATATCGGAAGATGAGAGAAGTTACTGATGAATGCTGGGAGGGAAGGTACTTAATTCTGATAATTTTGTAGAATATTATTAAATGATGCAGTTACTTCTGAAGAAAAACTGGACTGCAATTACAAATGTACATTGGCTATGCAAATTATTCTTGCCTGTGGATTTTTTAATTTGATGACCAAACTATTCTCATGAGATTTGCTTGTTTCTAGAAGTCATAAAACTCTTCTTATTTTACCAGTTGTGTCCTAAAATAGTACTCCAGAAATATTTTCCATTAGCTGTGAAAGCCAGGTTTCATTTAGATTTTCTACGCTATTGTCAGATAAAGCGTAACTAGCTGGATACTATATTTATGCATATTCTTTTTTCTCCCTACGCTGAATGAATTTGGATTGGTGAGCTTGCAATTTAAAGAACAAATCTATTTAAAATATTTGCTTTAGCCAACCAGTCCGTAATCACAAACATTTTCAAGTGATCAGTTAATAACTACAGCTGCAAATACGCCTCAGGTAACCCGGTGAATCTTGGATATGTTGTTACTTGATAAGTGAATCTGCATTATCTACTTGTAAAAGGATTGGACTAACAGATTTTTGTCTTTTGTTGTCATTTATTTAATTGGCTCTGGATATTTTTATATCTTCAGAAGGGATCAACTAAGTTCATGTGAGAAGACTTTAGATTGTTTTCTGAAGGTTAAGGTTTGTCAATTTGAATGGTTTTACAGTTTCCCAAAGACAAATATCTTGTGGTTGCAGTACCTGGTTGACATTTTGCTATTAAAGAAATCGTATGTAAGTCTCTTTTTCGCATGTTACTCAACAGTTAGTTCCTTTTTGTTCTTTTCAACTGTAGGACTCACATTTATGATATCAGATAGCTGTATGTTTAATTTAAGGTCGATATGTCTTTTAAGTGTTTAACTTCAAGAGTGACTTTTGATGATAAGTGTTGCCTCTCAATATCATTATGTCTTTTAAGTTAATGAATGCACAAGCATTTTCATAGCTATACAATACATGCTTCCTCCTAAATGATGCTTCCAGTGCACTCCAGAAGTTTATACAAATCCTGCACAATTATATATGTAAGTAAGAAACTACTGATTCATTTTCTACTTAAACAATGTCGCAGGATCGAACATCTAAAAATGAGAGAGATTTACGTTCCCTGAAGAAGCGTCTAAATAGTTATGAATCTGCAAAAGAAGCAATAGAAGATCCTTTCTTCAGTGATCTATTTATCCATCATGAAGAGTGAAAGAAGTTCAGCTAATATATATGTGTGTGCGTGTGGAGGCCTTCTTTAGCAATAATCTTTCTCAAGGTAGTCTGATTACTTAAGATTGATCAGTCAAACCAACTTGGTTTCTGCTGTTATAAGCATCACGTGATTACTCGGTGTTTGATTAAGAAAGATATTTTCTTCAGTTCCACCTGTTTTTGGAAGAAATACTTGTGCATCATCATGTAAAACTGTAAAAGTTTGATTAATTTATAAGCAGCCCTGGTTGATATCTAAACATTGCCATTGTCAATTGCTCTTTGTGTTTTTTCCAATCCTTTTCTCCCACTCCACACTTCTACATCACATTCATCACTTTTGACTCAGATTTGGGAGGGACTTAGTTGATCCTTTCCAACAATCTGCCTACCCAAAGTTAGGTTTTTATCAGAAGTGTTCTAATTATGAGAATTTTCCTCTTAAATCCTTGAACATCAAGGTAAATCTGTGGCGTTGTCAATGATTGTGATATCTTAATTAAATTTCAGTACATTGGAAACTACAACTCTATGATTAGTGTATAACGTTAGGAAATATTGATCGACTTTTTTTTTCCCTCCACCTTGTAACATGTGCTTAATTTATATTGCTATTAGTTTAGTTGAAATACTAGAGATTAGTAGTCCATCATTCAACAATCTCTCCTCATTCTTATACGAAGTTTATGAATAACCTTGAGAATAATAAAATCTTTAATCTTTTCAATGCCACATTTCTACACAAACAAGAGGGCTACACAGCCAAGCCATTCCTCGTATATTATCCACGAGGAGCTGCATGATATGTTCCGCAAAATGTGGACATATTGATCCTGCAGCCTTTCTTCACCTTTTAGATATCTTAATATTAATACTCTTTCCATTCTAAAAAATAGTTTACTTTAAAAAAAATTGATTGTTCTAAAAAAAATATACTTTTAAATCAAATTTTAAAATATTTTTACTAATAATAAATATGTATATTCAAAATTAAAAAGTAAAAGTAAAAATATAAAATTATACATTTAGTGGTGTATTAAATGAGTTATATTTAATAATTAATTAAAAAATTGTATTTAAATTAAAATTGATTTTATTTTATTTTATTTTTTTGGGTACGGAGGGAGTAACACGCAACAGAATAAAACACGCAGAATGGAACATGCAGTCAAAGAAAAGATCAAATCCAGAAGAATGCATGGTCATCCATATGTGCTCAAAATGGAGATTGATCAACATACTGTAAATTATGTAATCCTTTTTAAATCTAAATTGAAAAAAGCAAGGCATGAATCCACATATAGTGCTCAGTGCTTTTTATCCTCCTTTTCGCCGTGATATCAGACTGATGAGCTTTTCATTTTCTTGATACTGTTTCAGGATTTTAATATTTCTTCATGCTTTCGGCTAACATGCAACCTGGTCAGACTGAAGTACTTTTGATTCATTTGATTAAGGAGAAATGAGAGATAAATCATAAAGCCACATGGGTGGACCCTGTGGCCTGCATAAGATCCCAGTGATGACACAATAGCTGTTCAACAATATGGGATAAAAGATGAAATAAATAAAGTAGCCGCATTGCATGGTTTTCGTATCAAGCTTTCCTTAAATGCAGCTGATGCTGACACTGAAGGGAAAATATCACCAGTGAAAGTAGGTTTTTAAAAAACAATATATATATATATAAACATGGTAGGCAGTTAACTAATGAAACTTAATATGGACTGAGTATTAGCTATTGCGCACTAGGCAGATATTTGTCATTTTTTAATCACAATCATAGGCTGATAAGCTTTTGATTTCAACTTCCAAATGGGATTTTAAAATGGGCAAGTTAATTAGGAGAAATGTATTTTGTTAGATGATTTCATGGGAAGTTCATAGGATCCTTTTTTAAAAAGTCTCATATTAGAGAACATGAGATGGATATACCTTAACATATGATCTATTTGGGCTCTATATGATCATAGATTATGTGAATTTGCCATTGGAATCTACTGTAATGGTTAGAAACGGGCTCCATAGTGCAAATTTTTGCTTCCATTTTTAAGAGGAGAATTTTGGCGTTCACAAAATCCTTCCCCTCTCTCAAGCAACAAAGGGCAAGGAAAAAAAAATGCACATTTTGATTCTAGAGCTGCTCTTCAAAGGAAATGGTGCTACCAAACAGGCAAGCAAAATACTCCTACTCCAATGCCATAATGCTATGTTGTTTCGCGAAGTGAATCAAGTGAGAAAATCAGTATTTATACTCTGCAATATTTAAATCAACCTGTGCTAAAGGATGAAAGAGAGCCCAGCTAAATCGTTAACTAAGAATGACACAACAACCAAAACCCTTTGCTGAATTTTAAACCACTAGTCTTGATTTTAATACCAAAAGCCCAGTAAGAAAGTTACCCTAAGATTCACTTGACACAAAATAAAGGGTGCCTACAAGCTATCTGGACACAAAACAAAGAGCAAATCTTTAATACATATACTGATAATTAGGGGAGACAGTTCTGAACAATGGAAAAACTTTCCATGCATCTACTCGCATTCATAGTCATATAAGGGCAGAAATGAGTTAATTGATGTATTTTTATTGGACTGGTCGGGACTAACAGGACTCAAACTCGCAGCTTCCGTTTTGACAAGACGGTTCTCTAATCAATTGAAATATAATTCCAAAAAAATATCCAAAAATCAGGATCAATAATTATAACCTTACGTATGAACAATTAGAGGAACTATTGGGTAACAATTTATAATTTAGAAAGAGTTTATTTTCATGTAGAGGATAAAAATAAATAAATTATATGATTAGTTACTATACTAAAAATAAGAATACAATGAAGGTATAGAATATTTTTTTTCAAAATAAAAATGTCTACCAACTAACCATTAGAACTTAATAATGCATAATCTGATTAAATATTCTCATTATCCATCTTCTCCTGATACCTAATTTTATCATTTTAACTGATTTTTCATAATCTGGTAGTGAGGATTCAGATACATTTAACAAAATCAGGGTGTGGTTGTTGAACTCCACATCATCAGCATGTGTTAGTAGCTTCGATGTGACATAATACTGCTTTTTTGCTTCATGCAAGTAGACAGTAGCCCTTTTGCATGTTCAGATTAATTGATTCTACATTTTGCAGAAATGATTCACCCGCCCTTTTTGATCGTGGATGCATATGCTATTTTCAAATGATTGTAACCCCACTTTGCTTAGAACCAATTGCATTTTGTTTCAACGTAAGGTACTAATCTTGTGCAAAGAAAGTTTCCAAAAACAATAGTGACTCATATGCTGGTTTTGGTTCTTTCTACGGTGTGTTATGGGGGCAATCCATTTTCCCAAGTTCATTCTTCGTGACAAAGTAATCACTTTTTTATCATTCTTCCATTGCAATATATTCCTTTCTCTTTTACTTTTTCCTTCTCAGCTTTATATCTTCAGCAACTTTTTTACTTCTCTCTTTTTCTAAAATGGTTATCTTATCAATTTCCCGGGGGCATTTGTTTTAAGGAGCAGCGATGGTCCAATTTATATTAAAAAGCCATTCTGATCTCTTCCCAACAGAAGAAATTCCTCTCTTGCTAATGGCTTCAAGAGGGTCTCAGTATCTCTTCTTATTCTTCCTGTCTCTTGTCTGCTGCTCTTTCAGTGAGTACTCGATTTTCTACTGTTCTGTTATAATTTGCTAAAACTGTTTGCCCTCTCAATTCTGTTTATGATTCCATTTGTTAGATTCCCCTATTCATTGTGCCAAGTTGAATGTTAATACTATTTCTCTTCTCTTCATTCTTTGCGTGCTTCTGTAAATTTGCGGCTTCAAGTATGGGATTCACATACGGACATATATTTAGATAGTAGATCTTAGCTGAACTTTATTCATTACTTGATTCTCTTGTTGACTTAGAAGCTGTCTGTGATTCTCTTTATTATGTTCTTGCCAGCATTTTGGGGTAAAAAGAACAATATGGTATAATCCTCTAGCTAATTAAGTTGAATAAAGTTCATTTCGGTTGGTAAAGTTACATCCTTTTCGATTAGAAAGAACAACGTAAAACCATATTTCCCTACTAAATCCATCAACTAAATCCTTTTGGAGAGACTGAAAATGTTCAAAAGTTTTCATTTAAGACAGAAATTTCGAGGACTTCTTCTGTTGCAAAATCCTGCATATTTGCAATTTGACGACTCAAGGATGAAATGGTCTAAGATTGTCTTCCGACAATACAAAACTAGCATGAGTACAACCCTTTACAGACCAGAAGTATTCTCTGCTGCACTTCTATTCCAATTCCTTAGATTTGTAATAGGAGACATGGCAGAGCTGCAGAGGTACTTAGACAAATTTTTTCTGATTAGTTATCAATAAAGTACATGGTAAATTCAGCATAAGGGCTCAATTGCTGCATATTTCTTTACTTGTGACCTATAGATCAAGATATTTTGGACAACCAATAACTTTCTTTCCTTTGGTTTGAGAGGTACCAAAATCAAATGCTAAAAGTTTATGGACCCTTAGTTTGACAGCACAAGAATAACAAGTTTGTAGCAACTAACCAGCAAGACACTTGAATACTTTCCAGGTATATCTGCAGAAAAGCTGCGAGGTGGAAATGAGCTAGTGTTTCATTCATCCCGCAGGGAATTATTCTACAGTTTCCACCATAAAGCAACGCGGCATGACATGGTCACTCCACCAGTTACTTATCCCCCAACTCCAGTCACCAATCCTGTAACAACACCAACAATTGTCCCCCCAGTTGTTACTGTTCCTGCTACAAATCCCATCGGAGCAACACCAAATCCTGTACCTGTCCCTACCCCAATTCCTCCCGCAACCCCTGTCCCGGTACCTGGCACGAATCCTGTCACTCCGACGGTACCAGTTACCAATCCAGTAACAACCCCAGTTACCAACCCTGTGACACCACCAGGCACTCTTCCTGTCACCCCACCAGGCGCTGTTCCTCTCACACCACCTGGGGCTAACCCTACTCCTGTTCCAGTAACTCCAAATGCCCCAGCCACTCCAGGGCAGAGCTGGTGTGTTGCTAAGGGTGGAATACAAGACGCTACGCTTCAGTCAGCACTCGATTATGCTTGCGGAATTGGGGGTGCAGATTGCTCAACCATTCAGCAGGGTGGAACATGTTACAATCCTAATACACTTCAGAATCATGCATCAGTTGCATTCAATAACTATTATCAAAAGAATCCATCTCAAACAAGCTGTGACTTTGGGGGAACAGCCATGACAACCAACGTTAATCCAAGTAAGAACCAGAAAGATTCTTGGACAGTTATTCTTGTTCATTGCTTATGATGTCAGGTAATAGTAGAGTAAATCAAATCCTTTCCCTCAAAACTTTCTTGTGTTATTTGCAGGTGTTGGTTCTTGTGTGTTTGCAACACTGTCATCCTCTACAGCATCACCAGGGACACCCGTCCCAGCCACAGCAACTTCATCAGGAGCTACTCCAGTTAGGTATATTCAGAGTTCCTAATTTTTACCTTAATCAGGCATTGGTTCCCAGAAATAACTCTAGCTACAATCGTTATTTAGACACCTCTCTTTTGCAGCTATGGTAATCCTCCAACTGTTTTAAATGCAAGTAATCCCGCTCCAGGTAGCACCACAACAGGATTTGGAGACGGCCCTTCAAGTTCTAGTGCCTCAACATCCACCTCGTACCATTTTCAACCCACTATTGGTTGCATTCTCTTATTCCTCACAACCACCATTGCGTGGATCATGGTCTTCTGAAATGTAGAGGCGGGCTTTCCCAAACAAGTTGATGATTTAGAAGCCAACTTATTTTCAGGGCCAGAGGTTAGAAACTTAGAATAGGTAATATATCAGGTTTGGGCAATTAAGTCTATGTACAGTTCTTAGAAGGAAATGAAAGCACTAGAAGAGAATTTTGGAAGACTTTGTGTAAACACCATACACTACCGCGTAACTCGATAGAGAATTAACTGGCTTTTAGGCGCAATATAGATATATAAGTCGTTCATACGTTTGATGCAACCTAATAATCAGACACTGGAGAATTGGAGGCCATATGGAGAAATGGATATCACCAATCCCAAAAACTCCAGCTTGTTTTGAAAAGGATAGCATATCTTATGGGTCAGTGGCTACCCACCCAAGTCAAATTTCCAAGGATTGTCAAATTTTGAAGTAGCAGAATATTCCTTGGAACAAGTTTTCTCAGTTTGAAATAAAAGCTATTAAAGATTGAGAGAAAACAGAGAACAATTTTAATTCCAGATCAGAAGAATCAATTAGTCTACAGCGAAACCGGCCCACATTCAATACACGAATTGAGCTTTTTATTAGCCAGTGCTTCCTACGCTTGTTTTTAAAAACACAGCTGGCCCAGCCATGCAAGATAAAGACTTCCTTAAAGTGTAAATTGAAGAGCGACTTTATAATAATGCTTTGCAGCTCATAGATTAGCAATGGCTACCAATAAAACATCATGAGACAACGTATGAGTTACTGTGACTTTCACTTGAAATTTCTTAGTACAAAACCAACTATTGCTGATTCAGTACAACCTTTGAAGTTGGAAAATGAGGATTTTGCCATGCAAATACACGACCTCTTGAATATCTTCTACAAAAAGAAGCACCTACCGGGGCTACTGCATCCCTAATATCTTCCACTAGACTTACTAAGCATCTAAGCTCTTTATACAATCCTAACTAATAACCAAATCTTGTTTTTAAACAGCACAATAACTTTATCGCTTTGAGAATAATACTAATACCAGCATTGACATTGAAGCCACAATCTTGAACCCCGAGGTTTCCCAAAAGTTCTGTTTGCCAACTGTCACAGGTTCGCTCTGTTGCTTAGTTGCCAGCTGATCTCTGAGTTCTTTCAGAGCTTTGTCCCTCCTCTCTCCCATCTGTACGACATACATAGATGATTAGAAGTGGAGCGTCACAGATTTACAAAATTTATTGAGGCTGCATGCAATTAATTGTTCCATTAGATCAAAGTTCCTTTCAAAACATGCAAAAAGGTAGTTGCAGCATGCAGAACTCAAACGCCAACAGAGGTTCAATCCTGATAATTTCCAAAGTGAAGGAATAACATGCAATTCTTTCTGTACTGCTTTGGGAAACGCTGTAAAGGCGCAAAGGTGAATTAGCATGTTAGCTACAGCATACATACTACATAGTTATCTTACAAAAATGCAGCAAGATATCGTTGTTGACAGATATGTTGTCAAATCCTACAGACAAATCAGTGTTCAGGGAAATTTCAATGCATCATAAGTATAGATCACAACAGTGAATTACCCTTTGGAGTTTGCGAGTCTGAGCACGAGCTTCATGGAGACAGAACTCCAACTTCAACACCCTTTTCTTCAATTCCTGATCAGTTCTACGATGTTTCTCTAACTGCTTGATATAGTGAGAACAATGTTAACATTGTTTACAAACAAATTTGCTAGTATGATAACAAAAAAGAAACAGGAAGGCCGGGCAAACCTGGGATTCCAGTTCCTCAGTTTTCAGCTTCCAGTGAGCAGACATAATCCGTATTTCATCTCTCAACTTCACTATTTCTTCATCCTTTGCATTTAAAAGCTTATTCATCTTCTCAAAATTTCTTGGGGAAACTTCTTCTAATATCTTCCTCAGTTCAGAGTCCTTATTTGAACCAGATTTGGCTAATGCTTGCATAATATCATGCTCAATCCTCATGACTTCATCTTTCAATTGATTTTGGAAAGATTCCCTTGCTTGAAGATCCTTCTGTAGGAGATCTAACTGCTCTGCCAGCTTATTGACACGAATTTCATGCTCCCTCAAAGAGATATTTTTCTCATCTAGTTCTTTCAAAAGCACCAAACACTGCATTTGTGCAGACTGTGCAGATGCAGCACTTGCATCTGCAGTTGCTTGACTCACTGAAAGCTGTGATCGAAGATCATCCAACTCCTTAAGGTACTGCATTGGATTTAAAAAAAGTAACAATCAATGATATGCAGTAAATTCACCTTCAAGGGTGAAAACAGATATCCAACTAGCCACCTCAATTAGTGCCAAAATAATTGCAAAATTGCCTTCTACCGCAGGAGCTTTTTGCGTTTATAAATGATACAGTAATTCAACATGCAATTAAATAGGGTAAATGTAATATGTTCAATCCTAACAACTATCCTATCTAAAGTACTGAGCTGTTAAAAGGTATGATGAGGTGCTACTGTGCTCCTTTCTTTGTGGTTGGGTTTTAAACTGGAGCTCTTCATTTATTCCTTCTCTAATGAGCAAAACATTCAAAATTTCAAGCCTACACCTATTTTATCCTCGCTAAACCATGTGCTTTTAAGTATAAACTGTAACCTTAACACATAGAAATAAGTAAAGCAAAGACAGCTAAATAGAAGTTTTACGTCCATAGTCCACATGGACCACATCAACTAAAATAATTGAGGATTAAAGGTCTCTTTAAAAGAATCCTCCTAGAGCCCAATAAATACACTACACTATAACTGGCACTACGTAAGGTATTCCGAATAAAGAAAATTAGTCTAGTCAATCAATCAATCAACCAATGCCAGGAGAATCAAAAGACAGCCTTAACCTGGAAAAATGAGAACAAAGAATATTCCATTGACCAAAACAAAAAAATAATCCTTTCACCACAAAAAACGAAAAGGTGATGATCACTTAGAATGGATAAAAATGAAAATTTTCCTATACCCGATTCACTATTTCACATTGTTTATAAGAATTGAATTAAAAAGTACAATTCCGATACTTCCTCAGAACATCAAGTTCCTTGACGATAAAATTCAGGGGAAAAGGAGCACAACTAACAACATGAAACCCCCACCACTGCAAGGTGGCTTTTCCCCAAAAAAAAATGTAGCATTCCCAAGTCTTCTACCTGGAATATATAAACAAGTGTACCAAAGAAAAAAGATAAAACTTTCTTGTTCTTTTGGAAACTCACAAAACAGTCTCATGAAAAAGAGTGTCTAAATTGTTAAACCATGTTGCTTACCATTTCAATATAATGGCTAGTGACATTGAAGATGTGGACCAAGTTTCAGCTGCCCCGTAACCAATTATATGATAGAGTACCCCCAAAAAAACTAAAAAACACACGATTTTGGATTAACAAATGACTGTCCATCCAAATTCACCCGCAAATGGCTTTCATTTGCAGCCTCTTACACTAAAAGATGCTAAATCTCCAAATCAGTTCTGATACACAAGAGTCGGGCAAACTTCTCGAACCATTCAAACTATAATAAAGTGAGACAACCATAAAAAACAATAATTTGAAAACTTTGACACTATTCAAAGTTCCCTATAACAACAAACAAGAAAAGCCAAAAAGTTACCCCAAAGATGAGTATCACATGTCTTACTAATGGATCTACTCCTACACCTGAAACAAAGAAAACCCTAAACCAACAAAATGCTAAAATAAAACAATACCATCAGATCGATCCCAATGAATTGCCAAAAATTAGAAAAACACAAACTCACCTTCAAAAGTCACAACCAAGTTTTGCCATCAGAATAGGCACAGAAAAGAATTTTGTTTTCACAAAAATAAGAATGAAACTCGAAGAAAGTGCACGATCATATGAATGAATAAATACTCTATTTAAAATAGCAACCTTCTCAGTAGAGGATGCTGAAGCTCGGAGCTGCCCGCCTCTTTCCTCCAAGCACTTCTGCAATCTATTTATTTCCTCTTCCATTTTCTTTGCTTTATTCTCGGCTTCCTGTAAATTCAATATCTGAATCAAAACTTTTTTCCAAATCCAAAATCCTCATTATAAGATCTAACTTTTTTGTAAAACCAAAAACTCAATAAAATAAATCAAGACTCTTCCAAAAAAACCCAATAAACAAAATGAAAACTTTTTTGCATAATCAGCAACTTAACCACTCCACAACATCCACATCACAGCTAAATCCAGCAGCTCGAACAGAAAAAAAAAAATCCATTTCGAGACATATTACAGTTCAACATGCCTGACGGGTTAGAGTTTCACGAACAAATGACTGTTCTTGAGAAGCAAGGCGGCTGCGAACATCCTTGAGTTCCGCCGCCAGCGACACCACGTTCCGCCGAAAACTCTGCTTCTTCTCACTCAGATCCTTTAATAAAGGATCTATCTCTCTCACACTACCAGCCGCCGACGATGATGAAGAAGAAGATGAAGACGGCCTCTCCGTCGCCGTCACTGACATCACTAAATCCGGTATAGTTAAAAGTATAAATCCCTCCCCCAATCCTCCTCTGCCACAAAAAGAATCAATAATTATTCAATAATGATAATGGAGACTTCCCCCAGACAACTTCCCTCTAAATTGAAGGCTTAAGTCTCTGCATGTGAACACGTATGCCTCCGCATTTATTTAGCTGATTATATTATTTTGAGAAATCTTGTATATAATTAATTATTAAAATAAATATTCCAGCTGCCCAGTCCCGTTCATTCAAATTTCAAACTAATTTGAATCTCTTTTCTCAAAACTTTGAATGGAGTGTGAAACTTTATGACCTGCTCGTGACTCAACCCGGATTGACAGTAAGACAAAATCAGTTCAAAAGATGAAGCTTTTAACTGATTTTTCTAACCCATAAGCTCTATTATTCTCTAATATTGGTTTCTATAAATCTCTTTTAGTAAAAATAAAACCCAACAAAAAAACAAAAAGAACACCCAACAGTTTGTTCTCGAATACTACAAAGAAGACCTGAAAAGGGAATCAAACAGTCAAGCTTTACATGCAAAAACATGAAGTTCCATTAACGGACAGGAAGAATTGATGATTGACTTTAAAGAGGATCACAGAAAAGGAAAAAAGGATCACGCAAACTCTCTGTGTACGAGATTCTTCACTTCCCAGTCAAACTTCATGGGATTATTTAGAGAGAGAGAGAGGATTAGTGTGTGTCTGTGTGAGAGAGAAATAGGGGAAACGCAGTGACGAGGAAGATGATAAGACAAGACAAGACAAAATCAAGGTGCGGATTTGTTTCCCTAATGAACTTCTTCAATTTCGTAATGTGGGCAGGGCGGATGGGAGAATTCGGAGCGTTGATTGAGAAATTGGGTGACGATCGGACGGTCAACAATTAACAGGTGCACGAGGTTTGAAGAGGACACATTAATTTATGCGCGTGGTCACAGGAGGAGGGAATAATATAGATGGAGGTTCGGATATGCTGTCTCGGACGTCTCCTTCTGAGGTGGAGGTTCGGAGATTCCGAGCCTCGGTTTTTGTGGTAATGACAAAAGCCGAGCCTGGAGTGGGGTAGGGAGAGTGATCTAAGCGCGGCAAAATCTTAAATTTTCAGCAAGGGAGTAGATCGGGCCACGTGGATGGCGTGGGCAGCGTTTGATGAAGACAAATCCATGATTTTTAATTTTTGGTAATTTGACTTGGATTTTAGAAAGTTTAGGGAATGTTTAGAGTGCGATGTATTTGAGAAAAGTTATATTGAAATGTATGAAAATTTTGGTGGGTATTTTTTTTATACCAAAAGTATTTTAGAGTAAAAAATAAAAATGAAGATTTTTTAAATTATATGAAAGGAATTTGAATGGAAAAATTTTAATTTTAAATTTTAAAATAAAAATGTGTTTGGAGTGTGATGTTTTTATTTGAAAAAATGGTCTACTTTTTCTATTTGCAAATAGAAATGCCTTATCCAAACGAATTTTTAGCGTTTGTTTGGAGCATGATGTATTTGGAAAAAATTGTATTGGAACGTGTGAAAATTTTAGTGGGTATTTTTTTATTCAAAAAAGTATTTTAGAGGGAAAAATAATAGGAAATTTTTTTTTAAATTACGTAAGAGAAATGTAAGTGGGAAAATTTGAATTTTAAATTTTGAAATAAAAATGTGTTTGAATAGTTTTTTTTTTTTTTGCAAATTTACTTATTTGCATATAGAAACCCTTAGTCCAAACAAACTCTTAGTTTTTGTGTTTTTTAACTTTTATTTCAAAAAAGTTAGATTGCATTTTAAACGCTTTTGAAAATTCATTTTGAAATATATTTAAAATATTTTTTAAATTAATAGTTTGAATTTTTTTAAACTTAATTTTATATGAATTATAAATATGAAAATATATTTTAAATTTAAATATTATATGAATTGTAAAAATTAAAATATATTTTTAACTAAAATATTATAGGGCTGTATTTTAAACTGAAATATTGTATAAGAAATAATAGATAAATGATATATTTTAAGGTTTCATTTTTTGTAAATAAACGAGGTTTGAAATTTGTTTCAAAATACTTTTTTAGAAGATATTGGACATATAATATTTTACACATTGAAAAGCGTGTATAAAATTAAAATGACTGTCCATACATAACCTTAACTTTTTTCCCCAACAAAAAATTTCTTAATTTTTTATTTTATTTTAAAATTTAAATTTCCATTTCAATTCTTCTTACATAATTTTAAAAATATTTTATCTCAAACATACTTTTTTATTTTCCCTCCAATATGCTTTTTCTTATAAACAATTCTCATCAAAACTTTTAAATATTTCAATAAAAAATTTCAAAAATATTATAATCCAAGCATTTAGAAAATATTATAATAGGAATGTGTTCTGATTATCTCTCCGATATTAGCATTTCATAATTATCGTATAATTAATTATAAAATGTTGCACTTTTAGAATAAATGACAAAATTTAGCCATTGTTATAAAATATACAAATTGTGGATGTCCATTTATTTCCCTTCTCTTGCTCATCATTATTTGTCTTGAAGACATGTAACTCCCACTACCTTATAACCCCATGATTATTTGTCTTGAAGACATGTAACTCCCACTACCTTATAACCTATGTAGCACCCCACCTTGTAACTTTTGTAACACCCCTAATTGATGTACATTATGTAACCTACATTTAGGTTCTTGTAACCTACAAAACTTTTATGTGAATGATGAATCCTAAACCTATATAAATAGAGGTTTAGTGAAGGTATGAGGTGATGAGAAAAGATAGAAAAATTTCACTACAATTTGTGTTCTTTACCTTTCTTCTTTACTATTATTCTACTTACTAGTTTATTACACTATAGAATAGAAGAAGTAACACTACTTTGTAGTATTTTTATAACACGTTATTAGCACGATTCTCTAGTCAATTTCCATTCCTTTGGGTAAGTTAGGTGAGATTTAATTTTTTTTATTAGTTATATTTATCACTATGGCTAATGTTGCAAAACTTGAGTTTGTTGCTCTTGATATTACTGGAAAGAATTACTTGTCATGGGTGCTAGATGCTGAAATTCATTTAGATGCAAATGGTCTTGGAGAGACTATCAAAGAATGGAGTAAAGCCACAAATCAAGAAAAGGCCAAAGCGATGATTTTTCTCCATCACCACCTTGATGAAGAGTTGAAAAGTGAATATCTGACAGTTAAGAATCCTTTCATCTTGTGGAGTGGATTGAAAAAAAAGGTATGAACATCAAAAAAAGGTCATTCTTCCAAAAGCTTGCTATGATTGGATGCACTTGCGCTTACAAGATTTCAAAACTGTAAGTGAGTATAATTCAGCAATTTTCAGAATCAGTTCACAAATGAAATTATGTGGAGAACAAATTACTGATGAGAATATGCTAGAGAAAACCTTCTCCACCTTTCACGCATCTAATGTTATCCTGCAGCAGCAATATCGTGAAAAAGGTTTTAAAAAATATTTTGAACTGATTTCTTGTCTTCTTGTTGCTGAACAAAATAATGAGCTTTTGTTGAAAAATCATGAAGCTCGCCCAACTGGTGCTACTCCATTGCCTGAAGCAAATGTGACAGCCCTGCAATCTAATCGTGGGCGTGGGCGTGGGTGTGGGCGAGGTCATGGCCGTGGCCGTGGCCGTGGTCGTAATAACTATGGTGGTCATACCAAAACTGCTACTCATAACTAGAAGTGGGAGAGTAATGATGAGAAAGATGAAGACCAAAACAAAAAGAAAGTGGATAATAAGTGCTATCGCTGTGGCATGAAAGGCCATTGGTCTCGTACCTGTCGTACACTAAAACATCTTGCTGATCTCTATCAAGAATCATTGAAGAGTAAAGAAAAGAAGATAGAGACGAATTTTATTAGTGATGATGTTAATTATGACGTTGGTTTTAGTGACAATGGTTTTACTGATTTTACTTCTTTGGATGTTGCTGATTTCTTTGTTAATCACCCTGAAGGTGATACTAGTCAACAATGATGGAAATGTCCAAGAGTAATTTTTATTTAAATAATTTGATGCAATAAACTTTTAATTTGATGTTTTAAATCTTTATTATTGAATATTTACTTTAATGCTTTTCTTTTGTGTTTCACAAAAATTGTATACTCATTTGGAATTTTTATTTTTGGTGAAGAAAATGGACGTTCCAAAGTTAAATAACAAAGAATTATGTCTTGCAGACAATGCAACAACACACTCCGTTTTTAAGGATAAGAAATATTTTTCTTGTCTAATTATGAAAGAAACCCATGTTAATACTATATGTGGTAGTGCAAAACTAATTGAAGGCTTTGGAAGAGCAATTATAATTTTGCTTGGAGGAACAAAATTTTGCATTGATGATGCATTATATTCATCAAAGTCTCAAAGGAATTTGTTGAGTTTTAAAGATATCCGCCGAAATGGATATCATATTGAGACTACAAATAAAGGTAATAATCAATACTTGTATATTATAAGTATTTCTTCTAAGAAAGTTGTATTAGAAAAATTACCTTCTTATTCCTCTGGGTTGTACTACATATATATTGCTACGGTTGAAATATATGCAACAGTAAACCAGAAGTTTACTAATTATGATGATTTTGTCATTTGGCATGACCGGTTGGGCCATCCCGATTCTATAATGATGCGAAAAATAATAAAGAATTCATGTGGTCATTCTTTGAAGAGCCAGAAGATTCTTCAATCCCATGAATTCTTATGTGCTACTTGTTCTCAAGACAAGTTAATTATAAGGCCATCTCCAATGAAAATTAAAACCGAATCTCCTATATTTTTGAAACACATACATGGAGATATATGTGGACCTATTCAGCCACCTTGTGGACCATTTCGATATTTTATGGTTTTAATTGATGCATCAACGAGATGGTCACATGTATGTTTATTATCAACTCGCAACCTGGCGTTTGTGAGATTGTTGGGAGAATTAATTCGGTTACGCACTCATTTTCCTAATTATCCCATTAAGACAATATCTCTTGACAATACTAGTGAATTTACTTCACAAGTTTTTAATGATTATTGCATGTCTGTTGGGATAAGTGTTGAACATCCTGTAACTTATATTCATACACAAAATGGTCTAGCAGAATCGTTTATAAAGCGCTTGCAATTAATTGCTCGGCCATTGCTTATGAGAACTAATCTTCCAATTCTGCTTGGGGACATGCTATTTTGCTTGCAGCAGCATTGATTCGCATAAGGCCAACAAATTATCATGAAATCTCCCCATTACAATTGGTTCATGGTCAGGAACCAAATATTTCCCATCTAAGAATTTTTGGAAGTGCGGTTTATGTTCCAATTGCTCCACCACAATGCACTAAGATGGGACCTCAAAGGAGATTGGGTATATGGTTATTAAACTCTCAATTTTACTTGTACGTTTTTACGATTTTACGAGTCAAAACCAAGTGTCCGAGTCAAAACGTAGGTAAAATCTTAAATGGGGTGAAATCTTACGATTTCACATTCTGGAACTTAGAATCTTACAATTTTACGATCCAATTGCTCCAAAAGAAAATGAATGACTTGGTTTTTGTGATGTACAATTTGAAGTTGAAGGATAGAAAAGTTCGAAATTTTGAAAAAAGCTTTGATGATCTAGCATCTGATGATGAGTGGATAACTGAGAACCTTAATGATGATGATGATCCAATTGAAATTAATCCTTTGCATGTTCTTAATAGTGCAGGTGCTCCTAGTGAAGACAATTTGAAAGACAATTTGGCTTTAGATGCTAGTGGCAGTGATGCAACACTTAATGAACCTATAGATCTTTCTAGGCGTGATTGATAATATTCTCTAAATGAAATTTGTGTACTTTTATAAGTTTAAACAGGTCTATAATTTATAAATTTAAGATATATTATATATAATATATATATAATTATATATAATATATTTATTAAATTATTTTTCATAATTGGTAGAATCTTACGATTTTACAATCCGATTTTACGATTCGATTTTTTGGACCCTCCACCAATTTTACGTAAAAACTTGATTTTAACAACCTTGATTGGGTATATATGTTGGGAATGAATCTCCATCAATAATTAAATATCTTGAGCCAATGACTGGTGACTCGGTTTATTTTAACCACTAAATTCAAGTCATGTAATTGTAATATAATTACGAGTATCGTCCCACAGGAAGGTGAACAATTACCGGTTGAGCAATATTTATACCTATTATCTAGATCAATATGTAAAAGAGAAAGTGGATGTAGTAATAGCAAAAATCAAACAATTGCAATATTAAACACGTTCAACTAAAAGAATTCAGATAAATAAACTTTAGGACTTGGGATTTCACCAATCATTAACTGTAAATTCCATTCACATAATTACTCTATGATAAACATCCTCACAACTATTCACATAATTAAACATTATCCCTTCTCAGAGTATAATATTACTATTCAAATAATAATTATGGGACTACTTTCGTGACTCCAAAATTACTATGGATGCATGACGAACAAAAGAATACTATGTTGCAGAAATTGAGAATTTACTATCGTAATTCACAATTTAAGTCTGAAGAATTCACGAACTAATATTGATGTCAGCTGTCGCCTCTTCATCAATACCTTAAACATGCAAATGGTGATCAAGCACTTACAAGAAATAATACCAAATCAATCAGATATTGGATAATACCACAATTATATGAATGAAAATTACGTAATGATGGTTACATCCCTGTCCTAAAGAAAATAACTTCAGCCACTAAACATGGCGTGCATGCCAATAAAATTAAGTCTAAGCTATCTCTATTGCTCTATTCTATTGTTGTCTATTCTGTGTTGTGTGTCTTTAACTAATGCTAGTCTCCTCCATTTATACTTGTTCTGGTCCATGAAGATTAGAAGTCAATATTGTGTAGAACTCGTTCGTCTGATCCGAATGATCTGATTTGCATAATCCTTTCCTTTTCCGTAATTTTGCCAACTTACTCTATGCTGTGGCATGAAAAGTTACACGCCATGGCATTAGCATCCAAGTCTTTCTTTTCTCCAACAAAATCGTGACTTTTCTTTTGACGCAAACAATCTTTTCGGTCTTATCTTTCTCCAAGCAGTTTTCTTCCTACAAAATTGCAAATCAAGCTAGATAAGGCTAAATTCTCCCATAATTGGATAAGAAAACGTGAATTATCTTAACTTAGGAGTTATCATTTAATTCACTTATCAACTGGAGATTTATTTACTGCTCGATTTGCTGACTGTCATTTTGATGAGTCAATTTTCCCAACATTAGGGGGAGGTAAAATAAAGCCGGACAAGAAAATTAATTGGAATAAATTATCATTATCTCATTTTGATCCTCGTACAAAACAATGTGAACTGGAAGTTCAAAAGATAATTCGTTTGCAAAATTTAGCAAATCAATTGCCAAACTCTTTTACTGACCTAAAGAAAGTTACTAAATCTTATGTCCCGGCTGTAAATGCTCCTATTAGAATTGATGTCCCTGAAGGACAAGTGACCACCGCAAATGAGTCTAAGGCACGCCTGAAGCATGGTAGACCAATCAGTTCCAAAGATAAAATTCCTCGCAAAAGAAAAGAGGGAAATGATTCTGATGGTCAAAACGAGGAAATTACAACTCCTGGAGAGTTTCCCAACATGGCTAGTGAAAAATTTCCAGAAGAAATTCAGGTACCTGAAAATACTGATAATCATGAGATCTCAATTAATTATGCTATGACTGGGAAAAGATGGAACCGATCGAAAATTAATGTCGACGATAAATTTGTCTATGCTGCAGCAATTGCTCTTATGAATGACAATAAGGATCATGAGCTAAGGTCTGTAGAATAATGCAGACGAAGAGATGATTGGCCAAAATAGAAAGATGCAATTCAGGCTGAATTGAATTCACTGGCTAAACGTAAAGTTTTTGGACTAGTGATACACACACCAGAAAATGTGCAACCTGTTGGATATAAATGGGTTTTTATGCGTAAGAGGAATGAAAAAAATGAAATTATGCAATATAAGGCACGTCTTGTTGCACAAGGGTTTTCACAAAATTTGGTATTGATTATGATGAGACGTATTCTCCTGTGGTGGATGCAACTACTTTTTGATATTTGCTTAGTCTGGCATTATGTGAAAAAGTTGAAATGCGTCTCATGGATGTCATTACTGCATATTTATATGGCTCACTTGATAACGACATCTATATGAAAATCCCTGAAGGATATAAATTGCCTAAAGGGCATGAACATAGTTCTCGAGATCTTTACTCGATTAAACTATGTAGATCTCTTTATGGTTTGAAACAAGCTGGACGTATGTGGTATAATCGCCTCAGTGAATATTTGCTGAAAGAAGGCTATAAAAATGATCTGGTATGTCCATATGTTTTTATAAAGAGATCTAATTCAGGATTTGTCATTATTGCTATTTATGTTGATGATTTAAATCTTATTGGGACTCCTGAAGAGCTCCAAAAAGCTGTTGATTGTTTAAAGAAAGAATTTAAAATAAAAGATCTTGGAAAGACGAAATTTTGTCTTGGTTTGCAAATTTAACATTTGGAAAATGGTATCTTTCTACATCAGTCAGCTTATATAGTTAAAGTGCTTAAAAGGTTTTATATGGATAAAGCACACCCCTTGAGCACACCTATGGTTGTAAGGTCACTTGATGTGCATAAAAATCCTTTCCGACCGTGTGAAATTGATGAAGAACTACTTGGTCCAGAAGTACCATATCTTAGTGCTATTGGAGCATTAATGTATCTTGCTAATAATACACGACCAGATATATCATTTGCTGTAAATCTACTAGCAAGATATAGTTCTTCACCTACACGAAGGCATTGGAATGGTGTGAAACATATATTTCGTTACCTTCAAGGTACAATTGATAAGGGTCTTTATTATCCTAAAACACTCAAGTCTGATCTTATAGGTTATGCAGATGCTGGGTATCTATCAGATCCCCATAATGCTCGGTCACAAACGAGTTATGTTTTCACATGTGGTGGTACTGCTAGTTCTTGGCGTTCTATGAAACAAACTATAACTGCCACTTCTTCTAATCATGCTGAAATATTGGCTATCCATGAAGCAAGTCGGGAGTGTTAAGATCTATGACTCAACATATTCGAGAGTCATGTGGTTTGCATTTGGACAAGGAAACTCCTACTATTTTATTTGAAGATAATGCTGCATGTATTGCTCAATTGAAGGAGGGATATATCAAAGGTGACAGAACAAAACACTTCTCTCCAAAGTTCTTCTTCACACATGATTTCCAAAATATTCGTTCAAGTGATAATCTGGCAGATTTATTTACAAAGTCATTACCGACTTCAACATTTGAAAAGTTGGTTCATAGGATTGGATTGCGTCGATTGAAAGATATCCAATAATGTGTTCAAGAGGGGGAGTAATCATACACTGTACTCTTTTTCCCTTAGCCAAGGTTTTTTCTCACTAGGCTTTTCCTGGCAATGTTTTTAACAAGGTAGTGTCACATTTTAATGTACTCTTTTTCCTTCACTAGGTTTTTATCCCACTGGGTTTTTCCTAGTAAGGTTTTAATGAGGCATTTTGCTCAAAGACGGACATCCAAGGGGGAGTGTTATAAAAGATACAAATTGTGGATGTCCATCTATTTTCCTTCTCTTGCTCATCATTATTTGTCTTGAAAACATGTAACTCCCACTACCTTATAACCCTATGATTATTTGTCTTGAAGACATGTAACTCCCATTACCTTATAACCTATGTAACACCCCACCTTGTAACTTTTGTAACATCCCTAATTGATGTACATTATGTAACCTACATTTAGGTTCTTGTAACCTACAAAACTTTTATGCGAAGGATGAATCCTAAACCTATATAAATAGAGGTTTAGTGAAGGTATGAGGTGATGAGAAAAGATAGAAAAATTTCACTACAATTTGTGTTCTTTACCTTTCTTCTTTACTATTATTCTACTTACTAGTTTATTACATTATAGAATAGAATAAGTAATACTACTTTGTAGTATTTTTATAACAGCCATATGTTTCATATGCCTTTTTCAAAGAGTTTTTCAAATAGTTATTGCTAACCAATTGTGACTCATGTCTGATTGGACCTTACTACTACAAGTGGCCTTTGTGCAATTAAAAGTATAAATAGTATGCATAATAAATGGACTCAATATTCCTTATTAATAGTAAGGTGCTAAGTAAATGTCATGAACTATTTGGTTCTTCCATTTTACAAGTTAAATTTTGTGATGAATTCCCCAATGATCATGATCAAGTGATATTAGAGTCATACTACTAAATTAAAAGTATGAGATTTTCATGTGAACAGCTATACAGATAAAGTATAAGATTTCTATGAAAAGTTTATATGGAGGTGTATGCGAAGTGTGGAGAATTGTCATGAACTACTTAGAAAGTATGAGATTTCGATGAGGGATTTATATGAACTGGCATGTGGAGTGAGGGGTTTATATGGATGTGCATGCAGAGTGTGGTGGATTATCATTAATTATTTGGTTACCACATGGAAAATATGATATTTTCATGAAATGTTTATATGGCATTAGAAACATGAACCAATTGGTTCCTATATAAAAAGTATGAAATTTTCATAAGGGGTCATATGACATTGAATTTTTTCACTTTACAAATTAGTTTTTGTGGAAAGTTCCCTAATGACCAAATTGATTATAAAAATAAAGTAAGAGGGCGTTTGGTTTGTTTAAAGGAATGAGAAAAATAATATAAATGATAATAGTGGAGAATGATAATGGGCACTTTCATTATAATTATACCGATTGGTTTGTGCTGGGGATTGATTATAATTACCAATAATAGTAAATGGATTTCTACATATTTAGAATTGAAATTTTAGTTAATAGTTACTAATTATGATATTTAATAATAACAATTATTAATTAATTAGTTAGTATTAATTAATTAATTATTATTGTATTAAATTAATTAATTATTAATAAAAATATTATTGATTAAATTAATCTTAAGTAATTAATATTATCAATTAATTATTTATAAATTAATTCATATTAATTATACATTAATTATAATAATTAATATTAATGAAGTAGTTTAACTAATTATTAATTATAATATTAAATTACAATATTAAGTAAAATACTGATTAATTAAATTAATCTTAATTAGTTTATTTATTATAAATTAATTTAAATTAATTATAATAATTAGTATTAATTAAGTAGTTAGTATTGGTTAATTATTTATTATAATATTAAACTAATTAATTATTAATTAAAATTATTATTGATTAAATTAATCTTAATTTAATAATAAACAAATAAAGAATTTGAAGTCAATCACTTTTATACCTCTTAAGGGGGCGCTTGGTATGGGGGTTTGGGAGGGAGGGAATGAGAATGAAAATATTCCTTCCGCTTGGTTTGGGGGTTTGATTACCCATGGGGGGTTTTCTCATACCTTCCAATATTGGGGGGTATGGAAGCTAGGGAATAAGAAATTTTTTAATTAATATTAACTAATTAATTAATAGTAATTATTATAATTAATACTAACTAATTAATTGAGTAATACTAACTAATTAATTAATATTAATTATTATAATTAATATAAATTAATTTATAATTAACTTATTATTATTAAGTAATAATAACTTAATTAATCTTATTAATTTAATTAATCATTCATTTACTTAATATTGTAACTTAATATTATAATTAATAATTAACTAATCTCATTAATTAATATTAATTATTATAATTAATATTAATTGATTTATAAATAATTAGTTTATGATTAATTAATTATTTAATATTAATTTAATCAATAATCTTTTATTAATAAATAAATAATTAATTTAATATTATAATGAATAATTAACTAATACTAACTAATTAATTAATGCTAATTATTACAACTAATTTATAATTAAAATTGGTAATTATACTCATTCTTCAGTACAAATCAATCAGTATAATTATAATGAAACAACCCACGATCAGTCCCCACTACTATCATTCTTATTCCATTTCTCATTCCCTTAAATGAACCAAGTGCCCCTTGAGTTTGGGGATATGAAGAATACCCTTCAATGAGTATATAGATTTAGTCTAATCAAGAACTATTTTCTTCAAATTTTACTTTTCTCGTTGAATCGTATTGTTTTGAAAGGTATGATAACAAAATATATTCAAGGAATCAATGCTCTTAACCAAACATTTCTATTTCATTTTATTTTCATTACTCTTTTCAAATCCCTTAACGAAGCACCTCCTAAATGTTTAACGGTCGGAATCAAAGTGAGTTGATGTTGGGCTATAAACCCTGTCAATTGGGTCAAAAATTAGGTCATGAAAACTGGATTGTACCCATTAAGCCTACCCAATAAATAAAGAAAGCCTGGCTTTTTTTCTAACAAGACGACAAGCATGCTCCACTGAAAAAGCTCATGAAACATGAGCATCAAGAATCCTTATGACGACGGCAAACGCCAATCAAACTTTAAAGGCTTATGAGAAGAACGTGGAGCACCCTTTCGGTTCACCAAATTAATGAATTTTCGTCGGCTAACAAACCATTTGGAGTAGTCAAGGAATGTTCTCACAATTTGGAAAAGGATGATTCCTCGGAATGCTTTTACTTGGTTGATGCATGCCCCTTTTCCATTGATGCCAGAAAATAGTCGTTTTGATTTTACATATTTTAATATATTTTATAATTTTTAATATATATTTCATTTCACAATTACTATTTCAAAAAGTATAAAATATATTTTGAAATATAATATATATGCCCACTTATAATTTGATCCACCACTCCCACTTGAATTTCAACAAATATTATCCATCTTTATGGCGTTCGAAAATGATCATTTTTATTCAATGTACTTTTAAATGGTTGAGAATAACATCCTAAAATGTATTTTTATGTTTATTAATAAATTTTTATGTATTCAAAATAATTTATACAACATTTACTTTAAATATACAAAAACAACTTTTAAAAAATAACTCAAAGTGTGTACGAAATGTACTTTTCAAATGTGTTTTTTTTTTGTTTTTTAATATAATCTTATATTTTTTTATTTATACGTTAAAGAAACACATTTTAAAATGTAATTGATATTCAACTCTAATAACTCCAGTCCTACGTAACATGGGAAATTCTTTTAACTGCATAATGAAAGAGCTCAATTAGCACTAGGGAGAGTGTATATAAAATGCACATTTAAAGTACATATTTATACTTTATAAGGCACTTTTATATATTATCATGTATTTTCTATTTTATAATCACCATTTTAAAAAATATAAAAATATATTTTCAAATATAATTCATATATATGCGGATGATAATTAGTACTTTGAAAAATATGAAAATACATTTTATACACACACATTTATATTCTAAAATGGAGACTTAATAGTGATCTACTGTCGGTAGGTTTTATTTAGGATGCAGGTTATCTTTTGATAAAAGTGTAATTTGTTGAAATTTTGAAACTATTTTTCTATACTTTTAGTATATTAATTTACTTTAAAAGTTTTTATTATTTTATTTTCTTTATTATCAATTTAAATTTTACGTTCAATTACAATTGATTGTAATATAAAATTAATCAAAATTTTTATTATACATGGGATTGTTTTTTTCAATTTTTATTACTATATAAATTTTGTAATTTAAGTACACTTATATATTTATTTTATATATATTCTTAAATATTTATTCTAATATTAAAAAAGTTTAGTTAGCCGTATATATTAAAAAATTATAAAAATAAATATTTAAAATAATCTAACTTGACCCTCATTTATTATTTTAAATACTTTGACTAAAAAAAATCAATACTAATTCAAAACCAATACTAAAAAAAATCAATACTAAAAAAAATATCACCCGATGGCGGATACACTCATACACCCCGGTAAGCGCGGAGGTAAGAAAAACTTGTAAACTTAAATGTTTAATTGGGAGTGTAGAACGGTTTTTGTGGAAAGAAAGCCATGGCAGACCGGAGCATGTTAGTCTTCGCACGTCAATTCCCACGACAATCACCACTATATGATTTTATTAAATGGTCACGAATGACTTCTTGCTTTTTGCAAGACTTTATCTACTCATTCCACCATTTCTACCAATTAACTAACCCCGTTCAGGCCACTCCCTACGATAAATCCACTTTACTTAACACACCCCAAAAGACCATCTCCTATCGTGTGCCTTTTCCGGCCATCAAATCTATCAGAAGACGCAGAAATAAGAAAAACCATTGATTCTGCGCGAAAATTTTACCTGGGTTCTTGTGATTTGTCGGAAAAAAGGGGAGGTTTTTTAGTCCTTGTGACTGGAGATTGGGTTTTAGCTTAGAATGGTTGGGGCTGGAGGGAACGGCGGAGCAGAGCAGCCGGGGGTGGCGGAGGCACAGTATTCGACGGCGAAGGTATCGGTGTGGTGGGATATAGAGAATTGTCATGTACCCAAGGGATGTGAACCCCACATGATCGCTCAGAATATAAGCTCTGCTTTAGTCAAGATGAACTATTGTGGGCCGGTTTCGATATCTGCTTACGGTGATACTACTAGAATTAGTAATAATATTCAGCAGGCTCTCAATAGTACTGGAATTGCCCTCAACCATGTTCCCGCAGGTAAATCGTGTGGAGATCTGGTTGAGGTTTTGATTTTGATGATGATTTAGGTAAAATCTTTGTGGGTTTAGTTGGATGGAAGTAGAATTTGGAGCTGGGGAGAAATTGTTGATGATATAATACTTTTGGATTATTTCCTTATGTGAGTTTGGTAAAGTTTGTCAATCTATAGAATTTCGTGGTTTTTCTGGGGAATGTTTGGTCTTTGAATTAAACAAGTGTGGTGTGTCTTGATCTTGATTTTTCTTCCCTTTTGTTTTCCTGATCTTTTGAGATGTTGGGAGAGTGGATGCGGATCTGGAGTGCGTTGATCAGTTGATCTAATGTTCTAGTCTGATTTACTGGACTGTGATTTTGTGCATTTTTTTTTCTTTTTCTTTTCTAACTTGAATTTCACTTTTACTTGTTTCGGGATCAGTAAACGTAGGAAGAGTATGGGGGCTTTTGATTTTACTGAAATGATTGATGCGTTATTTTGACTATGCGATTATTGTCAATCTTTAGGGGGTTGCAATGGTGTTTTTTGACTATGCGTTCTGATGTTTTGCTGCAAGACTCTGTGATCTTTAGAATTTTCATGTTCAACCTTTAGCCCTCTTGGTTCACTTTGGTTACTTTTGGAAGCCCACCAATAGTTATCATCTCTATTTTTTGCATTTTTTTAATCTGGTTATTTCGGTTTGAAAAAATAGGATTTCATTTTACGTGTTTACAAATAGACTACCTCCATGTTATTAAAGATAGGTTTTTGTCTTCTTTGTGAAATGATATTTTTATTTTTCTTAAAAAATTTTCTTAAGTTTTTTCGCTATTCTTTCAGAAGTGTGTCAAAATCTTGGTATTGGAGAATGTTTTGTCTGTGGTTTTATTTAATGTTCCTGTGTATTGAGAAATCTCTTAAAGTATGTCCTTGTAGTACATTGGTTAGAGTCTAGAGCCTTCTTTTATATTCCTATATTGTTTAATTGGCTTCGTGTTAGTGTATTCCTTTAAATATAGTCTCTCTTTTTCGGGGTTTTGGTTAGTATTGACTCGTCCATTGCCAAGTCAGGGCCTTTTGAATCTTGAAATGTGGATAGTTTTAGCGTCATTTGCAAGCTCGTGTTTTAGATGGGAAAACTGTACCCGACGAAGTTTCATAATGACATTAGTGCATACTTATCTTTAGATACTTTTGTTAGAAAGGTTTCTTTGAACTTGGCACGGTGTTTGTGATTGTTGTTTCTGTTTGAAAGCTGCTTTCATTTTTATGTTTTATTCATTTCTCTGTAAAGTTGGACAGTTTTAAATTTGTGTTTCATTTGCCAGGTGTTAAAGATGCAAGTGATAAAAAGATTCTGGTAGATATGTTATTTTGGGCAGTTGACAATCCTGCGCCTGCCAATTATCTTTTGATTTCCGGTGATCGAGATTTTTCGAATGCTCTCCACCAATTGCGCATGCGGAGATATAATATACTTTTGGCACAACCTCAAAAGGCATCTGTTCCTCTTCTTGCTGCAGCAAAAAGTGTATGGCTGTGGACAAGTCTTGTGGTTGGAGGACCTCCACTTACGAGTAGCGAAACAACCCAATTTGTTAATAGCAGCTCTGGGTCTCCTTATAGTTCTGAAAAAATACATATCCCAGTTACTGATTCAGTTCAGGTTAACCAGAATGAGGATTCATTTTATGATGGTGCCTACTTGGGGAATCAGAGGTTCTCCAATATGGGAAGAGGAACAGATATGAAAAACAAAGGGAGACAAATCCGGAGAACCTTTACTCAACCATCTATGTCGAGAACTTCAAGCACGGTTATAGGGACGCAAGATGACCACAACATTGGAAACCCTCATAAATTAGGATATGGGCTTCCTAAACAGTTTAATGATTCACAGGAGTTCTCTGGTATTCCGAATCCCAAGGTTCCGCTAGCGAGACCAGATCCTTATCCAAACAATAGTAGTGGTCCTCAGAGCTCTTATCAGAATCAATATCCTATCCCAGTTAGGCCCAACAACCTTCATTCACAAACTGCATTTTCTCCAGGCAACTTTTTACCGCATAATGTGCAGCACCCTCCATCTGTAATGCCTCCCCGACCTGATGTTTCTAATTTTGCTCCTGGACCATTTACATCTTTACCGGATGTTGGCAAGTTAAACATTTCTGAATACCCTAATAATGGTCTGAAGCATTCTACATGGAATGGAGGAGAAGTCAGACAAACATCTATGACCGAATCTACCAATGGCGCCAATTTATATGGGCCTCAGAGAGGGCATAATGTGCCGAAGAAACCATCAGTACACCATGATACTCATGGAAATAGGCATCCACCACCTAGTCATCAAATTCCGCCGCCACCACCACCTACTTCAGAAATAAGCACTACTTGTGTATCTGGAAATGGTGTTTGGGGAACTCCAGGATGTCCTAAACCTTCTGAATATATTCAAGGCCTTATTGGAGTAATTTTACTTGCATTGAATACACTAAAAACCGAAAAGCTTGTTCCTTCCTTAGAAAATATTACTGATTGCATTCGATATGGGGATTCGAAACATCGCAACACTGATGTTGGGAAGGCTCTTGAGTGTGCTGTTGAGCAGCAGCTGGTAGTTAAAAAGAACTTAGGTGCTTTGGTACTGTATGTTGGTAAGAATGAGAGACTATGGAACTGTATAAACGAGAAAGATTGTAATGCAAAGCAGATTCCTAAATCAACATGGGATGAAGTTCAGAAATTTCTGTCGTCATCTTCTGGGCGATCTGCCATACTGGCCACTCAGTGCAGGTTTATAACGGAACCTTGTCTCTTTAGATTTATAGATTTCCTAGACTTATTATGTATGTTTATCAATTTATTTGTAGATAAGTTTTGTCTTTTATCATTTGGTTTAAATAAGCTGAGTGAATTTTGTTGGATTTCTTGAAATTTGCCTTCTACTGGATAGGTATGAAGCAGCTATGGTTATACAGAAAGCATGCCTAAAAGATCTTGTTTTAGGAGAGGTTTTACAGATATTGAATATGGTAATCAACATGAAGAGGTGGATTACACATCATCAATCAGGATGGCAACCAGTTAAGATTGTTCTTGCAGAGGCCAACCCTGATTCAGTGTTGGCTGCTGCTTCATAGTTTCAATTTGAACTGAGTTAGGGGAGGGGAGGGGAGGGGAGTGGAGGGGAGGGGACTCTTAGGTAATGAAGGATTTTTTCCTGTGTCTTGGCATGTTGGGATTACAAAATTTGTTTGAGGCATATTCCCTCCCTTATCTAGAAAAAATATATATAGCTGCTTTTAAGTCTAGTTAATGAATAGTTCTTTGGTTCTGAGGATGGTATACAGTTGGATTTTGTTGTTTATTGCCGTCGATCTTGAGGCAACAAGCAAGTTTGCTTTGCCAGAGTTTGGTGGTTATAACAAATCCACGGAGGATATGTTTCTTGGTTACTGGGCATGTATGACAAAGTCACAGAAGGTGATAACTTTGTTGCATGATTTGAGGCTTCAGGCTTTTTTAAAAGGGATTTTGGGAAGTATTATTCCATATTGGGGAAGTATGGAAATTACCCTGTTACATAGCACAAACGTTTTTGGGAATCACTTACTCCAGAACAGATAAATACGTCTGGAACTTATTAAGAAAGATATGCTAGGTGTCTGTTTTCACCGAAACTGCATGAAGCTATGAACTACACTGGAATTCGTCCTTTACAGCATGCGCCTGGAATTCGTCTCTGATTATGTTAAGAGGTATTGGATCAAGACAGGTCTAAAGATTATTTGATTTCGGAAGAAATAGAAGGTATTACTGACAGACAAAGAAGATACTCTTGGCAGCCAGAATACTCGCTGTTATCTACTTAGATTTCTGAAATATTGGAAAGCCAAACCCTTGCACCTGTATCACATATCGACATACAACAGAAGTTAGAGACCAAATGCATGCAGCTGATACCTGAATGTTTAGCCAGTAACTGCAGTCTGACCCAAAAATGGAGACACGGTAATTGGATGTTGGATCATCAATAAGTATATTGCGCTTATGTTATTGTTTATGTACAGAATAAGTTTAATCAATGTTGTGAGTTTTTCTCTACTATATTATACTGGTTTAAAATGCTACTATTATGCTTAAGGTCCTTGGTGGACATGAATTGAGCAGACTTAGCTAGAAATCTGCTTTATTTGTATCTACTGTAATATAAAAAATATGACATGGTTTTGTCCATTATTAGCTTTGTGTTGCTGCATTCAAATATGATGTTCTTCAAACGTTGGATTGCAAAATTGTGCCTCAGTAGAATAGTTGTATATTTTGTTTGGTTAGTGTTGGAGGAAATTCGGGAGCTTTTATGTACCGGCCTCTGCCCTTTTTACTGTCAGAGGAAATTCCAAACAACTTTAGCCATCTCTTCCTTGTCGGATGGGAAGTTTTAACCTTTGCCAGCTGAGATGGGTTGAGGTTGGCTTCTTTCATATGGTATTGATTTAAGCAGTCAGGTTATCAAAATCCTACTTCAGTCATCATCATACATTTGTATATTGCACAAGCAAAAGGGTATAAAATATAAAGAAGAAATTTGTCAACAGAGTCGTGCACTTGTATATATGTGTCCTTTAAGGAAGGGTCAACAACATGGTTCCTGGCCGTGCATTGAAACTGTAATGTGTTGTTACTTTGCGCAACTGTTTGCTTTGTGTGTCATGCAAAGATTCCTTTCTTAACCAGTTTGCAGCCTGAAGTAGAGGGACTGACTCTCATTTACCCCAGGTCGCCAAAGAAGAAACGAATATCATTATCTATGAAGGCCAAATTTTGAATGTAGCAGTCATGCATGCCTTAATTCATTCAAAATTATGTCGTCTTTAAGAATCTGATGTTGGACTCACCCTTTAGCTCAAAATTTCCCAGGATTCTAAAAATCAACAGTGGGGAGGACCGGGAAATATGTCATGGATGAGCCATGGGCCCATGACTAATGAATGAATTATCCATCATCTGCTGACTCCCATGACCTTTGGAGATTGTCATTCAAGCGCTGCTAGACAGTTCACAGAACAGCACAAGTTGCTGCTTCAATTTGCTCAATGAAGTGGAAAGCGAAACTTACTTCACATCCAATTCCGCAGATAAATTGGAAAAATATAGTCATCGTTCAAACTACTTGACAAGTTGACATGTATATGTGTTTTGAGATGTGAACACATAGCAGCCTATAAGCAGATGGCGTTTAAGTTGGGAGAATATCATATTTGAGGGACATTCATCTATCTATCATTCTCTGAATTTGAACGAGGAGCCATGAGACACGCAAGGCACGCAAATTGTTATCTTCTTTGGTCAAAATAATGTTCATAAAAAAATGATGAAAAAATGGCCTTAAATTGTTGGGGTTTGGAATGACTTCTACGAAATTATTAAATGTAAAACAAATTAAACTAAAGAGAGGATCATAAATATGCATATGGAAAATTTTTACTTTGTCTAAGAAAATTGGATGCCCAACAAAACTAAGAATAGGAAAAAGTATAAAGTATATAATAACTCTTAGACTTGAATCACTTATCTAACGAAAACATTAATAACAGGATAAGATGTTTAAATTGAAAACCCACACTTTGAGTTTAGCCAATAATTTCATAGGTTAGTCTATGTCTGAGTAACATTAAGAATATGTCTGCAAATTCATTTACTTCAACCTTGGTTATGTTAAGACGTTCAACCCTGAACCTTCGAAAGCGAATTCAAATGAAATTAAATGCCGATAGTTCTAATCATAAACAAAAAATGTTAATACACTTTTAAAGTTCTTTTCCTTTGTTGGTCATTTATAGTATGCAAAAATATAGTTTGTGAAAATTGATTGTGATTTTGAATTTCTTTTTCTATGACTTCTCTCTTAATCGAAATAACAGAGGAGATCTATTACTTAAAAACACATTTTCATTTCTTTGGTGATTGAATAAAAACCAAGTAAAACTTCACAAAGTTGACAACCATCAATACCCCTCCTCTAAGACTCCGGATACCTTGGTAATATTTGGACATGAAGCTACAAAAATGTACCCTCTAAGGTAAATTCTTGTTGAATAATGAGTATATTAACTCTTTCAAAGTGAAGAATGCTTATAAACACACATTTTGAAGTTTTCTGATTGAATGAAAGATCAGAATTCCAAGGCCAACCGATTTTCACAAGGGAGTGCCATTCTTGTCAACCAAAGATTAAGCTTAAAAATTTGTACTCTATGCTATAAAAGCCGTACCACTTCTAATACTGTAAAATGTTCGAGGAATTCTCACAAGGGAAGGACTGTCTGCCCACTTCCAACCCCAAAAAGCCGCAATACATTTCCCAGCAACAACAAAGCAATTGTAATCAAGAAATTCCACAATTCATTCCATTAAATTCTTGCTTATTCAACAGAGAGCAATTCCCTGGTTTAGACCTTTTTTCTGTTTTTGGGAAAAGAGAGAATCCCTGGTCAGAAATTTGATCTTTCTTGCTCAGTTGCTCTCACTCCTGGCACTGTTACTCCTCGTGTGAAATTTGAATGGCAGTAAAGCTTTCATCTTTATCAATTTTAAGGATAATCACCAAAAGGGTCAGTTTAATTGCATCGCTTTCTTCAATTTCATGTGCAAATGATGTTAATATCGACCCAGAAACTGATCAGAATCCACCAAATTCTTCTGACTTTGAGACAAAGATTCAATTTTTGAGGAGTAAACTTCACCCAAAAAGCATGGTTCATGTCTTGGATTCTACAACCGATGTAAATTCATCTCTGAAACTGGTCAAATGGGCTTCTCTTCAAAAGAAATTCAAGCACAATGTAGACACATATTATTTGATGATTTTGAAATTAGGCATGGCCGGATATGTTGAGGAAATGGAATGTTTTTGTAATGAAATGATAAAGGAGAATTATGCCGGTTTTGATGGAGCCCTCTTGGCATTGATAGATACTTTTGTTAAAAATTATAAGCTTGATGAGGCTTTAAGAGTTCTTTCTTGTATGAATTCTAGTAGTTTTAAGCCTTCCATAGTTGTGTTCAATGGTCTAATGGGTGCACTTGTCAAGGCAAAAAAGGACTTTAAAGATGTATTGTTTTTGTATAAAGAAATGGTGAAAGTAGGAATTCTTCCCAATGTAGAAACATTGAATTACTTGTTGGAGGCTTTGTTTGAGGCCGATAGAGTTGATACAGCTTTAGATCAGTATAGAAGAATGAATAAGAAAGGGTGTAGTCCTAATAGTAGAACTTTTGAGATTCTCATTAGTGGTCTTATTGCTAAGGAAAGACTGGATGAATCACTGGTTGTCTTGGATGAAATGCTGGAACTTGGGTGTGAGGTGGATGTGAAATTCTATGATCGCATAATACCTTTACTTTGTTGTATGAATGAACATGTGGCAGGAATGAGGTTAATTACAAGGATGAAGACTTTGAAAATTTCTCCAAATTCATTAACATATGGAGCTATGGTTCAGTGTTTATGCAGAAATCTATATATGGATGATGCAATTAGCCTTTTTCAAGGGATGATGGATGGTGGATTAACTCCGGATAGTGATATATATGTGGATATGGTAAATGGTTTGTGTAAATTGAATAAATTCAGTGAAGCCGAAAAGATGTTAGTAGATAACAATGTTGATACCACTTGTCCTTATAATGTGCTTCTCCATGCGTACTGCAAGGACGGTAATCTTGTTGCAGCAAAAGATCTGTTTGATAAAATGTTTGAGAGGAGTTTAACTGATAGCGTGTCTTGGAATTTCCTTATTGGGGGTCTTTGCGAGAGTGGAAGAATTAAGAAAGCTTTGGAAGTTCTTTGTAGAATGATTGTTTCTTCATTTGTTCTCAACTCTACTACTTACTCTGCTCTTATTATGGGGAAGTGCGGACAGAATGAACTTGCAGATGCTTTACTGTTGTTTGATCAGATCAAAGAAAAGTGTCAAGTTTTGGAATCTGCATCATATGATGAACTTGTTAAATGTCTTTCTCAGACGGGAAAGATTCAAGAGGCTGCTGAAGTGTTTTGCTATATGTCAAGCAAGCAAATTCCTTTGCAGTCTTCAACTTTTGATTTATTGATTAAGGGGGTCTGTGCAATTGGAGAGGTTAATTGTGCAATCAGGTTTCTCTTTCTTGCTCATTGTTCTGGTACATCATATTCCTCTGCTACTTACAATAGCATAATGCAAGGTTTGTTGAAGTTTGGGAAGATGGAGGATCTTTTAATAATGTTAGCCCGGATGGTAGTAGATGGCTATTCTATTGCGGAAGAAACATATTGCATTTTCATACAATGCTTAAGTGCAGCCAACAAGCCAAAGCATTGTGCCAAAATTTTCAATGTGATGCTGAACAAGGATTTATTACCTAGTTCAGAAACAATAACTAGGGTACTGTCTTGTTTATCCAAAGGCTCTCAACTGCACATGATTTTGGATACAATAGATAAACTCATATTTTGTTCTGATGTTCTTGATTCAAGTACGTACAACATGCTCATCAGTGGCCTGTGTAAAGAAGGTTATAGAGGTGAAGCCTGTCGCATGCTGGATACAATGCTGGGTAAGGGTTGGATTCCAAATGCTGAAACTCATCGGATATTGGTGGGTCCTGTTGTAGATGAAAAATCGGAACTCAAAACTTGTGTGAATGAAACTCTGGGCTCGCAGGATGAGGTTAGCAGCATACTTGCAGACGCATTGGCAACATGATCTACCTGATTCTAAGTAACAACACTAAAGATCAGGGCTATTGTCTAATGCCTACTTGGGCACGAACTGTGTCAGCATCACTAGGACTTGAAAGTTTTATCAATCTCAATTGCCAGAGGTGGTCTGTACAGTTTGCAGAACACAGAGCTACCCCTTGATGTTGCAGTGATCCTGAAAAAACTATCCATTTTGAATGTGGTCTGTACAGTTCATGCTTCATCAATTTTGTTACTGTTTACCTCGTGGGAATGATTTTCTGTCCCATGTAATGATATTTATCTGAGGATACACGAACACCAGTACATGTGATACACAGTTTTAGACCTTTCACAACATGATAATGAGTTTAATGCCTTTCACAACATGATAATGAGTGTAATGCCTTTCACAACATGATAATGAGTGTAATGCCAGTCTTAAGATGAATTCCATTTGTAAGAATTGGAGCAGTAAGCAAATTGATTGCTTTGGCCAACAAGTTTGATGGACCATGTCTTTCCAATCATGCATGTTCCAACCAAATTAACCAATATCGAGGGACAGCCAATATACAAGGGATTAGTAACTAGCAGTCTTCGAAAATTTACCAAAGACAACTGATTCTTTATCATGTAGGCAAACAGCTTCTAATAGTTACCAATCACAACTGAGTCTTTATCATGTAGACAGAGAAGAAATTTGCCACGTTATACAAGATGTTAAAAATCCAGCTTTGCTAATCCGAACTGTCAAAATTAGCAACCGAAATCTCAATATCATTATCACATTTGCCAATTTGAGAAAATTTGGCTATAGTTTTCAATTTTTTGATAAAGATCAAATTTTGAGAAACAAATGTGTTAAACATTAAATGGCCTTTATTTTGCATACCATCCACTTAGTTTGATAAAAACTAATAAATAAAGCTTAAATTTTGAAAAATTAGAATTTTTTAAAATCTGACATTTTTGTGTGCAATAGTGTTCAATTTTCAATAAAAATTGAAACTTTGATAAACAAATTTGTTGAACATTAAATGGCCTCTATTTGCATCCCCTTCACTTACTTTGATGAAAACTAATAATAAAGGTTAAAAATTGAAAAATTAGAAATTTTCATTGACTATGGTTTTCAATTTTTCGATAAAATCGAATTTTTGAGAAATAAATTCATTGAGAGTCTTAAAAGTTTGGTGCTTGTTAGGCACTGCGATTGGAACTGTAAAGTTTTGAGTCTCTCTCTGTAGAGTGCTTTTTCTCTAACAGTAGAGTGCCCTTTTTCTCAACGAAAGGAGAACGTCTGTCCCCTAGCTGGAGGCTTTGATTTCTTTTCTTTGTCCTCTAAATTTCCAGTTACTACAAGCTTTAATCCTGCTCATCTTCTTCATCCTCATGTACATTACGGAAAAAGGAAAATTTTTTTTAGCTTGGTCAGTTTATCCTCTAGTTAGAGAACGGCTGTCCTCTAGCTGGAGGCTTTGTTTCATTTCATTGTCCTCTGATTTTCCAGTTACTACAAAGCCTTAATCCTGCTCATCCTCTTCATCGTCGTGTACATTACAGAAAAAAAGGAAAAAAAAAACCAAAAAATCCCAAAACAAAAAACAAAAACTTCTGCATTCTTACAGTGGTCTACCATTACTGGTCATCCGCCATTTTTGAACAAGTATCTAGCAACGAATCTCAAGCAGTTGTTTATCCACCCGGCTTGTTTCTCCCACCACAGTGTTGAGGCCAATTTTTTTTTTCATCTGTTTCGCTCATCACCGGTTTTGCAACAGAAAAAGGGTCGGCAAAATAAACTTTTGCCCATCAACTGCTTGTGGAAAGGCCTCAATACATCATGGCAGAAGCTTTAGTCGCCAAACTCCAATAGTGTAAACTGTCAACAGCTGAGGAACTAGGGATTCAGCTCCAAGATCAAGATGTTCAATTGACCAAGGAACGATGTGAAAGGAGCTTACTTGGCAAAATTTTTGGAGAAAAAAAAGCCAACTTCACGGGGTTAAAGACCACCTTAGGTAGAATCTGGCCGACACGGAGTTCGTTTTCTGTCATTGAGAAGGGTTATAATCTCTTTCAATTTGTTTTTGCCACTCAAGAGGACAAAAGTAGGGTGCTTAATGGTAGATTATGGTCATTCGATCAACAATACTTGATTCTCAAAGAATGGACTCCTACTTTAAACATCAATACGGAAGACTTTAACACCATAGACATGTGGATACAAGTCTGGAATACTCCCAGCCATTGGATGTCACGAGAAACTGGGTTGAAATTGGGAAAATTATTCCAGAAGGTATGGGATGTTTTAATTCCTGAAACGGGCAGTAAAGACGGTCAATGCCTAAAGTTGTATGCCACTGTTAACTTGGATCAACTATTACCGAGAGGTACGCAACTAAAGCACAATGATCAGAATTGTTGGGTGATTTTCAAATATGAGAAGCTTTTAAATTTCTGTTTTTACTACGGAAGAATTGGTCATATGGAATCGTCATGCTGCAAACGAAAAGAGGATTGTAAGGCCAATACTTTAATTGAAGGCCAATATGGAGAGTGGCTAAAAGCTGAGGTACCAAAAGGTGCTAGCCGCTTTGGGGATGGAGATAAGGGGTCTGGATCAACAGGCCAGTCAGGGTTTAAAACTTCAGACAAAGGCATTCACAGAATGGCTGGATGGGGAACCGATGCAGGGGAGCAGAATCCATCAGCAAATGAGTCACAAAATCTGGCTGAGAGGACTACAAAAACCTTGACTAAGGTTGTGCAAGCTCAGGACAGTTGTGTTATGGACATGGATGGGGTTGTAACAGTGAATCAGGGGTTGAATGTTTCTCATGGTCCTAGGGGCCAGAAAAGTGATAAAGTACTGACTCTAATTAAGGGAGAGACTTCCTCCAAACAGGGACATGTGTTGAATCCTTGTAAGGAACACGAAGGGGAGCCGGAACATCGGTAGAATCCAATGGAAATGGAGCAAGGAAGGGTGGATATTGACAGTGATAACCAAGGTATTGATAAGCTTCTTGTTACTGTTCCAATCACAAATGAGTTTGTAGTAAGCCAAAGAGTTGAGGCAATTCAAGTCACACCACTTGAAATTTCTGGACTGGAGAGCAGAACATCAGAGGTGCGAACTCGGAAATGGCATAGAGCCGTTGTCACAAGCGGTAAGGAGAAAACAGGTACTCAAACCTCTATACAGCCGCATAGTGCAGCGGGTGAGAAACGGAAATGGATCACTCAAGATGAAGAGTACTCAACTATGTCTGAGAGAGGAAAAGAAGGAAGTCAGAAAAGAAGGAACCAAGGCATCATAATAAGAGATCTACAGGTGGAGGAAGCCAGCTATAAATGGCCCCAAGTGAATCAATGAAAATTTGTGCCTGGAATTGTAGAGGTCTAGGAGGGCCCTCTACAATTTCTCAGCTCAAGGAAACGCTCCGATCTCATCATCCGGATATTGTATTCTTATGTGAGACTAAAAAAAATAGAGCATTCATTCAAACAGTATGCAACCGTCTTCGTCAACAGGATAGATGGAAAACTGTAGATCCAAGGGGGAAAAGTGGTGGCCTTTTAGTTTTTTGGAATGATAATATTATAGTAAGTCAATTAATAGCTAATGAATTCTATTTTGAAGTCCAAATTCAGAAAGAAGGGGAGCAAGAGAAATTTTGGACAATTTTTGTTTATGCAAGTACTGATCCCAAAGTCAGAGGCCAACAGTGGGATTATCTCCAACAAGCAAAGAATAAATGGGGGGACAGCTGGTTTATGAGTGGGGACTTTAATGATATGACTGATAATACAGAGAAAAGAGGAGGCCAACCCCGTTCTGCGGCTAGTCTTTATATGTTCAGGGGATTCATACAGAATATGGGAATGGAGTACCTGGGTTTTTCTGGAAGAAAGTTCACATGGGCGAACAACAGGGCGCAAGAAGGTTTTGTTGAAGAAAGGATTGACAGATTTTTTGGCTCGGCAACTTGTTTACTCAAATTTCCTAACCTAGCAGTCCGACACTTGGAAAAGCAGTCGTCCGATCATTCTCTACTTTTATTAGTTTTGAATCCAGGCAGTCAAATACAAAAGAGGAGATTCTACTTTGATAAAAAATTGACTCAACAGGAGGGAGCAAAGGCAATAATAGAGAGAGCATGGACTATGGCACAGGTTGGAGCCCCAATGTATTAAGTAACTGGTCGAATCAAACAATGTAGAGTTGAACTGCTGAAATGGGCCAGAACTGTGAATATAAATACTGCTAAAAGAATAGCTGAGCTCAAAGGACAAATGGAATTGATGAGTCAAACAGGAGGAGCAAGGGATTGGACCACTTGGAAGACTTTGAGAGGGGATTTGCACAAAACTTATAGAGTGGAGGAACAGTATTGGCACCAAAAATCCCGCATTCAGTGGCTTAAAGAGGGGGATAAGAACACAAGTTTCTTTCATGCGCAAACAGTCCAAAGAAGAAGATTGAATGAAATTCGTAGGCTTGTGAAAGAAATTGGAGAAATTTGTGAAAGTCAAGAAGACATCAAAACGGAAGAATCGGATTTCGATAAAACACTCTTTACTACTTCTCTTCCTACGAATGTCCAGCCATGCCTGCGATGCATCCCGCAAACGATCACAACTGCCATGAATCAGCGACTAACTCGACCAGTCGAGGATGCTGAGATTTGAAATGCTCTATTTGGCATGCACCCTAATAAGGCCCCAGGGCCGGATGGTATGACTTCCCTCTTTTTCCAACAGTACTGGCATATAGTTAAAAAAATATCACTTTTGATGTCAAAAGTTTCTTTGTTCATACACAAATGCTCAAAAGTGTCAACCATACACTCATTACGTTCATCCCCAAGATAAAGAACCCAACCCAAACTGCTCATTATAGGCCAATAAGTTTATGCAATGTGGTTTACAAAATAATCTCTAAGATTTTGGCTGAGAGAATGAAAAATTGCCTCCATTGCTGCATTCATGAGAGTCAAGCTGCTTTTGTTCCCGGCAGGCAGATCATAGATAACGTTGTCATTGCACATGAATACATACATTATATTAAGAGTCTTAAAAGATCAAGAAGGGGTTTTATGACCTTAAAATTATATATGACAAAGGCTTTTGATAGGGTTGAATGGGGTTTTTAATCTCAAGTCTTAACTCAAATGGGCTTCTCTAGACAGTTTATCGGCTGGATTATTAAATGCATTAGTACTTCATCTTTCTCTTTTAATATAAATGGTGAGGTCAGTGGATATGTGAAGCCCACAAGGGGTATTAGAGAAGGAGATCCAATATCTCCTTATTTGTTCATTATTCTTTCGGAAGTGTTTTCAACTTTAATTAGAGAGGCTGTCATTGAGGGTACATATCAAGGAATGAGATTAAGCCGCAATGGTCCACTTCTCACTCATCTTTTTTTTGCAGATGATTCTCTACTTTTTTGTGAAGTAACAGTGGAGCAAGCACAACACGTTCGAAGGATTATGGATGTATATTGTGCAGCATCGGGCCAGCTAATTAATTTAACAAAATCTTCTGTTCTTTTCAGCAAGCACATAGAAGACAGCGCTAAAGAAGCAATCATCCAATCTCTAGATGGTATAAAAGAGCAAAAGAGTGCAAGATATTTAGGCCTACCTTTTGGTTATTGGTAGATCCAAGAAAGAAGTCTTTGCTTATGTCATCGAATCTGCCAGAAAAAGAATTGGCAATTGGAAAACGCAATTTTTGAGCCAAGCAGGTAAAGAAACTCTCATCAAAGCAGTCCTTAGCTCCTTACCTACTTATGTCATGTCATGTTTCAAATTACCAATTGGCATATGCAAAGCTTTGAGCAGGGAAGCAACTAATTTCTAGTGGGGTTCTAATCAAAACAATGGCACAAAAATTCACTGGCGTGCATGGTCCAAGTTAACAACTCTAAAAGGTATGGGAGGCCTAGGCTTTTAAGATATTCAAAAGTTTAATGACTCATTGTTAGCCAAACAATTGTGGAGACTAATTCAGTTCCCAAATTTGCTGATGAGCCGAGTGATGAAAGCGAGATATTTTTCTCAAGGACCTTTAATGCAAGCAAGCATTAAACCGCATGCATCGTGGTTGTGGAGAGGCTGGTTGGGAGCAAAATATATTTTGGATATGGGGATGCGATATCAAGTGGGGGATGACAAATTAATAAGAATCTAGGAGTCTCCATGGTTGGTACATAGAGCAAATTTCAAGCCTCTCCCAAAGGAGCACAATGCTGAAAATATCACTTGGTGTAGCGAACTAATGTTAGAAGATGGTGCACAATGAAATCAAAGTTTGATTAGAGGACTGTTTCAGCCCGAGGATGCAGAGGCTATTCTGAAAATCCCACTAAGCCAGGAAGCAAGAGGAGATAAATTAATCTGGCAGTATGACAGCAAAGGGCAATTCATAGTCAATTCTGCCTATAAATTGGCTGTGGAGCAACAACAAACTCAATTAGACATCCCTACCAGCAATTCTGCTTTGGAGGCAACAAAAAGTATGTGGCGGAAACTTTGGACTCTTCAGATTAAAGGAAAATTGAAGCATTTCTTGTGTCGCTACTATCAGGGTATTTTGCCGACAAAAGTGGAGCTATTCAAACGAAGAATTGTGGCTGATACAATTGCAGCATATGTGGGGAGTCTGAGGAAACCATTGAACACATATTTTTTGCATGTACTAGGGCAAAAATGGTATGGAGAATCTCTCTTGTTACGTGGGATGGCATAAGGGTGAAAACTAGTTGTTTTCTCTACTGGTGGGTAGCATTGAAAGCGTTGGGAAAGAAGCCAATTGAAATGGACAGATTGAACCTCTCAGTATACATCCTATGGATGTTATGGAAGACACGAAATCTATGGCTTTTTCAGGCAACAAGTACAACAACCAAGGAAGTGGTGGATCAAGCAGTCTTGGAATGGCAAGAATATAATGAGATCTTAGAAGGGACTGAGCAGAATTTCTGAACCAAACTACTTTCTTCTTCTTATATATATATATATATATATATATTCTATTGCACTTTAGGTGTTAGTTTTTCAAGTCTTCCTCTTTATTGACGACTGTTCTCTTGTTGGACTAATTTCCATAAAGACTAACTAGCATTTCTCTTCAGTTTAGGATGTTCATATTTTATACACTGGATCTTCCTGGTTTTTTGGGCTGGTTTTTTTATCTAAACAGTTTTTTCTTGGTTTTTGTAGATGGGTAAAGCATGAAGGATGATAGGCGACTTACCAAAGACTTCTGCTCAAAGTTCCCTAAAGGAATCTCAGGTTAGTTGCTGTGCGTTTGACTATGCATAGTCAATGGAAATAGGGTAGGCAAGAATCTGTTATTTATGTTATGAAGTGGAAAATAGATGAAAAACCAACAAGAAACAAATGAGAAACAAAGACAGAAAGAAGGATGGGGAAAAAAAAAGAAGGAAAAAAAAAAGAACAAAAAAAAAGGAAAAAAAAAAGAAAAAAAAAGAAACAAGAAAAAAGAAAAAAGAAAAAAGAAAAAACGGAAAAAAAAGCACAGAAAAAAGAGAAATATTTCTGTTTAGATATATTCTACTAGAATGTATATTATATGCTCGTTTAGCGATATGTCTTGAGTCTTATGGTTGTAATTGGGAAGCTTACACTTATTATATTGTGGCTGGACAGTTTTTGCTATTTTTTGTGTGTTCATTTCTATCCAATGGACAAAGCAGATTGATGATAGACTGAATCATTGGGATTTTTCTTTCATGAATTGTTTAAACACTCCAGCTATATGGAGCTTTTGGTTTTTACTAGCTGATTTTGGTGGAAGTTGCTGTTCTTCTCCCTAGATGAACCTTATTCCTGCGGTTTCCTTTTGGTGGAAGTTTTGCTGCCTGGACTACCTCTACTTTCTGAACTGCATCTACCTTCTTGTTCAGTCTATTTATGGACTACCCCTGTTTTCTTTTCGTTTCAAGCTTCTGGACTACCTCTACTTCCTGCAATGCTCCTACTTTCTTTTCAGTCTTTTTTTTTGACTGCTCCTGCTTATTTTTCTATTTCATGCAATGGACTGCTACTACTTTCCTTTCTTTCTGTTTCTGGTCTGCTCCTGCTTTTATTGTTTCAAATTTCTGGACTGTTTCTGCTTTCCTTTTCGTCTCATGTTTGGCTGGACTGCCCCTGCTTTGTTTCCTTTCTTGCACTGGCTGGATGACTTTTGCTCACTTATTCCATTTCTTTCTTTCTTTTTCTTTCTTACATTTCCTATTTCTATCTTTTCTGTTTTTTGGAAGGACAACTCTAACCGGTTTGTTTTGCGGTTTTCTACCTGGTTTTTTCTATTTATGCATCAGAGATTGGCTTTCTGCTGCTGTTTTTGTCAGATTAACATATATTTTTAGTCAAAGCTTTTAAACTTCCTTAAGTTATCCCATGCATTGTTGGTCTCCTGAATATTGGATAGGTAACTATTGCAGCTACAAACTGGAGGAGAAAAAAAAAAAAAGGGAGAAAGATGAATTGGAAGGAGGAAGGAAAAAAAATGGGGAAAAACATCAAAAAAGAGACAAAGGAAAAGAAAAGTGGAAAAAAGAAAAATGAGAAACAAGGAGAAAAAAAAAAGAAGGAAAAAAAAAAGGAGAAAAGAGATATTAAACCAAAAAAAAAAAAAAAATTCATTCTGTAGGATTTATTCTTTGGCTGGACCATATCTACTCTCTGTCTTAGTTTCTCCAATGTTAGATGGTCTACTTCAGCATTTTGATTTTGTTTCATTACCGCTGCTTGAACTACTTATGTTATCTGCTTTCGTTTAAGTTTTGCTGCCTGGACTGCCTCCACTTTCTGAACTGCATCTTCCTTCTTGTTCAGTCTATTTATGGACTACCCCTGCTTTCTTTTCGTTTTAAGCTTCTAGACTGCCTCTACTTCTTGCAATGCTCCTGCTTTCTTTTCAGTCTTTTTTCTGGACTACTCCTGCTTACTTTCTGTTTCATGCAATGGATCGCATTACTTTCCTTTCTTTCGCTTTCGTCCGCTCTTGCTTTTATTGTTTCAAATTTTGGACTATTCGCTTCTTTTCGTCTCATGGTTGGTTGAATCGCCTCGCTTTGTTTTCTTTCTTGTTGGCCGGATGACTTTTGCTCTCTTATTTCATTTCACTCACGTTGGCTGGAATATTTATGCCCTCTGATTCCACTTCATTAATGTTAACTGGACTGTTCCATATCTCTATTTTCGTTTTGATCTTGTTGGCTGACTTGCCTCTGATATCTGGTTTAGTCACTTTAATGCTGGGAGGTCCTATGTTTTGGAAGGACTTTTGGAAATCTGAATTCTACGTGGAAGAATGGACACAGGATCTTGAATCCTTTTGGAGATCGACACATGAAGCTTTTGATTTTCTATTTTGGTCCATTTTAATTTATGTTCCGTAGAATACTCATATGTATACCTAGATTGCATTTTGATGTTTAAGATATAGTGCTCATGCCTAGTCATTTAGTTGAAATTGGCTAATTACACTATATCTCACAACATCAAATCTTTTGGTAATCTTTTTGATATTATAGTTTTGTTACCCTTGTATAGATTATGATGTATGCTAGCGTCCTTGACTAGTTTCAAGTTGTAATCAATGGGATAGTAGTTACTTTTAACCATTATTTCATTTTTCTCCTTGGCTATTACATCTAGACCAATGAGATCTCTTAACCTTTTTTGGCTAACAATTGTACAGAACCATTTCTCTTCATTTAATGGAAATTCTATCGTTTCAGTGAAAAAAAAGAGAAATAAATTCATTGAACATAAATGACATCTATTTTGCATCCATCCACTTAGTTTGATGAAAACTAATAAATAAAGGGTAAAAATTAATTTTTTTTTAAATTAGAGAATTTTGGGGGCAATGGTGTTTGAATTTAAAAAAAAAATCAAATTTTTGAGAAACAAATTCATTGAACAATAAATGACCTCTATTTTACATCCCATTCACTTGGTTTGACGAAAAATAATAAATAAAGGTTAAAAATTAAAAATTAGAAATTTTTAAAATTTGATATTTTCGTGGGCTATTGTTTTAGATTTTTCAATAAAAAATCTAAACTTTTAGAAACAAATTCGTTGAACAATAAATAGCCTCTATTTTGCATCTCATCCACATAGTTTGATGAAAGCTAATAAATAAAGGTTAAAAATCGAAAACCTAAAAATTTTCAAAATTTGACATTTCGTGGGCTATGGTTTTCAATTTTTCAATAAAAATCGAATTTTTAATAAACAAATTTGTTAAACATTAAATGGCCTTTATTTTGCTTCCTATCTACTTATTTTAATGAGAACTAATAAATAAATGTTAAAGATAGAAAAATTGGAAATCTTTAAAATTTGAAATTTTCATGCGCTATATAATCTTTAATTTTTCGATAAAAATCAAAACTTTGATAAACAAATTCGTTGAACAATAAATGGCCTCTATTTTGCATCCCATCTACTTAGTTTGATCAAAACTAATGAATAAAGCTTAAAACTTGAAAAATTATAAAATTTGAAAATTTGACATTTCCATAGGGTCTTCGATTTTTCAATAGAAATCCAAATTTTGAGAAACAAACTCGTTGAGTATTGAATGGCCTCTATTTTGCTTTCCATTCACTTAGTTTGATGAAAACTAATAAATATAGGCTAAAAATTGAAAAATTAGACATTTTCATTGACTATAACTTTCGATTTTTCGATAAAAATTGAAACTTTGATAAACAAATTCGTTGAATAATAAATGGCTTATATTTGCATCCCATTCACTTAGTTTGATGAAAGCTAATAATAAAGTTCAAAGATTGAAAAATTAGAAATTTTTAAAATTTGACATTTTTGTGGGTTATAGTTTTTGATTTTTTTGATAAAAATTGAAACTTTGACAAACAGATTTGTTGAGCATTAAATGGCATCTATTTTACACCCCGTTCACTTAGTTTGATAAAAACTAATAAATAAAGGTTAAAATTGAAATTTTTAAAAATTTGACAGTTCTTTAGGTTATAATTTTTTATTTTTCAATAAAAATGGAAATTTTTCAAAAAATTTATTGAGCATTAAATGGCCTCTATTTTGCTTCCTATCCGTTGAGTTTGATGAATACTAATAAATATAGGCTAAAAATTGAAATTTTATTTTTTTTTTATATTTTCGTGGGCTATAGCCGTTGATTTTTGGATAAAAATAGAAACTTTGAAAAAAAAAATTCGATAAACAATAAATGATTTCAATTTGGTATCCCATCCACTTATTTTTATGAAAATTAATAAATAAAGGTTAAAAATAGAAAAATTTTAAAATTTGACATTTTAGTGGGTTATAGCCTTTGATTTTTCGATAAAAAAAGAAACTTTGAAAACAAATTTGTTCAAAAATAAATAATGCACTTACTAATGATGAAAGATAATAAATAAAGGTCGAAGATTGAAAAATTAGAAAATTTTAAAATTTGACATTTTCGTGAGTTATAGTTTTTGATTTTTGGATAAAAATCGAAACTTTGAAAAGCGAATTCGTTGAACATTAAATGGTTTTTATTTTTCATACCAGTCACTTAGTTTGATGAAAACTAATAAATAAAGGTTAAAAATTGAAAAATAAAAAGATGTAAAAATTTGACATTTCCGTAAACTATAACCTTCGATTTTTCAATAAAAATCTAATTTTGAGAAACAAATTTGTTAACCATTAAATGACCTCTATTTGATTTCCCATCCACTTAGTTTGATGAAAACTAACAAACATAGGCTAAAAATTAAAAAATTTTGAAAATTGGACATTTTCGTGGATTATAGTTTTGATTTTTCGATAAAAATTGAAATTTTGAGAAACAAATTGGTTGAGCGTTAAATGGCCTCTATTTTACATCCCATTCACTTAGGTTGATGAAAACAAATAAATAAATCTCAAAAATTAAAAAATTAAAAATTTTGAAAAATTGACATTTCCGTAGACTATAACCTTTGATTTTTCGATAAAAATAGAAACTTTGACGAACAAATTCATTGGATAATAAATAACCTCTATTTTGCATCACATCCACTTAATTTGATAAAAGCTAATAAATAAAGGTCAAAGATTGAAAAATTAGAATTTTTTAAAATTTGATATTTTCGTGGGTTATACCTTTTGATTTTTTGATAAAAATCGAAACTATTAAAAACAAATTTGTTGAACAATAAATGACCTCTATTTTGCATCCCATTTACTTAGTTTGATGAAAGCTAATAAATAAAGGTGAAAATTAAAAAAAATTGAAAATTTGACATTTCTATCAGCTATAGTGTTCAATTTTTCAATGAAAATCTAAATTTTGAGAAATAAATTCGTCGAGCATTAAATGGCATCTATTTTGCTTCCCATCCATATAGTTTGATGAAAACTAATAAATATAGGCTAAAAATTTAAAAATTACAAAATTTGACATTTTTGTAGGCCATAGCCTTTGATTTTTTTTATTAAAAATTGAAACTTTGAAAAACAATTTCGTTGAAAAATAAATGGCCTCTATTTTGCACCACATACACATAGTTTGATAAAAGCTAATAAATAAAGGTCAAAGATTGATAAATTAGAAAATTTTAAAATTTGACATTTTCGTGTGTTGTAACTTTCGATTTTAGCTAAAAATTGAAACTATGAGAAACAAATTCATTGACCCATAAATTGCCTATATTTTGCATATCATTCACTTAGTTTGATGAAAACTAATAAATAAAGGTTAAAAGCTGAAAAATTAGAAATTTTGACATTTCTGTAGATTATAACCTTCAATTTGTTGATAAGATCAAAACTTTGAAAAACAAATATGTTGAATAATAAATTAACTCTATTTTGCGATCCACTTAGTAAGATGAAAACTGATAAATAAAAATTAAAATTTGAAAAATTAGAAATTTTGAAAAGTTGACATTTCCGTAGGCTATATAGCCTTCAATTTTTTGACAAAAATTGAAACTTTAAGAAACAAATTTGTTGAATGATAAATCACCTCTATTTTTCATCCCATCTACTTAGTTTGATGAAACCTAATAAATAAAGTTCCAAAATTGAAAATTTAATTTTTATAAAAATTTGACATTTTCGTGGGCTATAATTTTTTATTTTTTGATGAAAATCAAAACTTTGAGAAACAAATTTGTTGAGCATTAAATGGCCTCTATTTTGCATCCCATTCACTTAGTTTGACGAAAACAAAAAAATAAAGGTCCAAAATTAAATTTTTAATTTTTTTTAAAATTTGACATTTTCATGAGTTATAGTCTTCGATAAAAATCGAAACTTTGATAAACAAATGAACATTAAATGGATTTTATTTTGCATCCGATTCGCTTAATTTGATGAAAACTAGTAAATAATGGTTAAAAATTGAGAAACTAGAAATTTTGAAATTTTAACATTTTTGTGGGTTATAGACTTCAATTTTTTTTATAAAAGTCAAAATTTTGATAAACAAATTCGTTGAACAATAAATGGCCTCTATTTTGCATCCCATTCATTTAGTTTGATATTTCCATAGGCTATAGTCTTCAATTTTTCAAGAAAAATCCAAAATTTGAGAAACAAATTCATTAAGCATTAAATGACCTCTATTTTGCTTCCAATCCACTTAGTTTGATGAAAGCAAATAAATAAAGGTCAAAGATTTAAAAAACAGAAAATTTGAAAATTTTGACATTTCCATAGGCTAGTCATTGATTTTTCAATAAAATTTGGAACTTTGAGCAACAAATTCGTTGAACATTAAATGATCTCCATTTTGGATCCTACTCATTATAGTTTCATGAGAACTAATAGCTAAAGGTGAAAAATAGATAAAGTTAAAATTTTGGTAACTTGAGATTTTCGTGGATTATAGTTTTCAATCTTTCGATAAAAATTAAAATTTTGATAAACAAATTCGTTGAACAATAAATGGCCTCTATTTTGCTTCCCCTTCTCTTAGTTTGATGAAAATAATAAATAAAGCTTAAAAATTGAAAAATTAGAAAATTTGAAATTTTGGCATTTCTATATGAGATAGGTTTCGATAAAAATTGAAACTATGAGAAGCAAATTCGTTGAACATTTAATGGCTTCTATTTTGCATCCCATTCATTTAGTTTGATGAAAACTAGTAAATATAGGCTAAAATTGGAAAACTAGAAATTTTGAAATTTTCATGGGCTATGGCTTTCAATTTTTTGATAAACATCAAAATTTTTAGACACAATTTTGTTGAACAATAAATGACATCAATTTTGTTGAACAATAAATGACATCAATTTTGTTGAAAAATAAACGACATCAATTTTGCTTCCCATTCACTGAGTTTGAAAAACTAATAAATATAGGATAAAATTGGAAAATAAGAAATTTCAACATTTCGTTGGCTATCGCCTTCGATTTTTCCATAAAAATGGAAACTTTTATAAACAAATTTGTTGAATAATAAATGACCTCTATTTTGTTTCCCATTCACTAGTTTGATGAAAAATAATAAATAAAGCTTAAGAATAGAAAATTTAGAAAATTAAAAAATTTAACATTTCTGTCGGCTACAGTCGTCGATTTTGCAATAAAAATTGAAATTTTGAAAAACAAATTCATTGAGCATTAATTAACCTCTATTTTACTTCCTATCCACTTTGTTTGATGAAAAATAATAAATATAGTCTAAAAATTGAAAAATTACAAAATTTACAATTTTGATATTTTCGTGGGTTATAACTTTCGATTGTTTGAAAAAAAAATTGTTGGAAAATAAATAGTCTCTATTTTGCATCCCATTCACTTAGTTTGATGAAACCTAATGAATAAGGGTCCAAAATTTAAAATTTAACATTTTTGCGGGCTATAGTCTTCGATTGGTTAAAATTGGAATTTTGAGAAACAAATTCTTTAGGTATTAAATGGCCTCTATTTTGCATCACATTCATTTAGTTTGATGAAAACTAATAAATAAAGCTTAAAATTTGAAAATTTTGAAATTTTGACTTTTCCGTAGCTGTAGTTTTCGATTTTTCAATAAAATCTAAGTTTTGAAAGACAAATTTCTTGACAGTAAATGACTCCTATTTTGCTTCTCATCCATTTAGTTTGATAAAAACTAATAAATATAGGTTTCAAATTGAAAAATTATAAAATTTGACATTTTCATGCACCATAATCTTCGATTTTTCAATAAAAATTGAAACTATGAAAAACAAATTTTTGAACAGTAAATATCCTCTATTTTGCCTCCTATCCACATAGTTTGATAAAAACTAATCAATAAAGGTTGAAAAGTGAGAAATTAGAAAATTTTAAAATTTGACATTTTCGCAGGCAATAATCTTCAATTTTTGGATAAAAATTGAAACTTTAATAAACAAATTTGTTGAACATTAAATGGCCACTATTTTGTTTCCCATCCACTTTGTTTGATGAAAACTAATAAATATAGGCTAAAAATCAAAAAATTAGAATTTTTGAAATTTTTGACATTTTCTTGTGCTATGCTTTCGATTTTTCGATATAAATTGAAACTTTAAAAAGCAAATTCATTGAACAATAAATGACCTCTATTTTGATTCCCATTCACCTTAGTTTGATGAAAAATAATAAATATAGACTAAAATTGAAAAGCTAGAAAACTTGAAAATTTGACATTTCGTTGGCTATACCTTTCAATTTTTTGATAAAAATTGAAATTTTGAAAAATAAATTCGTTGATCATAAATTGCCTATATTTTGAATCCCATCCACTTAGTTTCATGAAACCTAATAAATAAAGGGCCAAAATTGAAAATTTTGAAAGTTTTAAAATTTGACATTTTCGCGGGCTATAAACTTCGATTTTCCGATAAAAAATGAAATTTTGATAAACATTAAATGGTGACTATTTTGTTTCCCATCCACTTAGTTAGATGAAAACTAATAAATATGGGCTAAAAATTTAAAATTTTGAAATTTGACATTTTCATGTAACATTTGATTTTTTGATAAAAATCAAAACCTCGAAAAGCAAAGTTGTCGAACAATAAATGTCTCTATTTTGCATCCCATCTACTTAGTTTGATGAAACTTAATAAATAAAGTTTCAAAAATGAAAAATTAGAAATTTTTTTAATTTGACATTTTCGAGAGTTGTAATCTTTGATTTTTCGGTAAAAGTCATAACTTTGAGAAACAAATTCATTGATCTTTAAATACCCTCTATTTTGCATCGCATTCACTTAGTTGGATGAAAATGATTAAATATAACTTTAAAATTTCAAATTTTGAAAATTTGAGATTTCTGTGGACCATATAGCCTTCAATTTTTCAATAAAAATCTAAATTTTGATAAACAAATTTGTTGAGCATTAAATGGCTTCTAATTTGCGTCCCATCCACTTAGTTTGATGAAACTAATAAATATAAGTTTAAAATTGAAAAATTAGAAAATTAGAAATTTTGACATTTTCATGCTCTATAGCTTTCGATTTTTTTTTATGAAAATCGAAACTTTGAAAAATAAGTTCCTTGAAGAATAAATGCCTTCTATTTTACATCCTATCCAATTGGGTTGATGAAAACTAGTAAATAAAGGTCGAAATTTGAAAATTTATAAAATTATAAAATTGGATATTTTCATGAGCTCTTTCAATTTTTAGATAAAAATCAAAATTTTGATAAACAAATTCATTGACCATTAAATGGTTTCTATTTTGTTTCCCGTCCACTTAGTTTGATGAAAACTAGTAAATATAGCCTAATAATTGAAAAATGAGAAATTTTGAAATTTTGGCATTTTCGTGAGCTATAATCTTCGATTTTTCCACAAAAATCGACACTTTGAGAAACAAATCTGATAAACAATAAATGGTCTCTATTTTGCTTCTATTCACTTACTTTGATGAAATCTAATAAATATAGGTTGAAATTGAAATTTTTGAAAATTTCACATTTCCCTGGGTTATAGCCTTCGATTTTTCGATAAATATTGAAATTTTGATAAACAAATTCGTTGAACAATAAATGGCTTCTATTTTTCTTTCCATTCACTTAGTTTGATGAAAACTAATAAATAACGCTTCAAATTTGAATAATTAGAAATTTTGAAAATTTTGACGTTACTGTAGGCTATAGACTTTGATTTTTCGATAAAATTTGAAACTTTGAGCAACAAATTTGTTGAACATTAAATGGCCTTTATTTTGGATCTCATTCATATAGTTTCATGAGACCTAATCGCTAAAGGTGAAAAATAAATAAAATTAAAATTTTGATAAATTGGCATTTTCATGGGCCATAGTTTCCGATTTTTAGAGAAAAATCAAAACTTTGACAAACAAATTTGTTAAACCATAAATGGCCTCTCTTTTACTTCCTATTCTCTTTGTTTGATTAAAACTAATAAATAAAACTTAAAAATTGAACAATTAGAGAATTTGAAATTTTGACATTTCCATAAGTTATAGTCTTTGATTTTTCAATAAAAATCAAAATTTCCAAAAAAAAATTCGTTGAGCATTTAATGGCCTCTATTTTGCTTGTCCTCTACTTAGTTTAATGAAAAATAATAAACAAAGGCTAAAACTTGAAAAATTAGAAAATTCAAAAATTTGACATTTTCATCGACTAAAACCTTTGATTTTTTGATAAAAATCCAAACATTGAAAAACAAATTTATTGAACAATAAATGCCCTCTATTTTGTATCCCATTCACTTAGTTTAGTGAAAAAAAATAATAAAGGTCAAAAATTGAAAAATTAGAAATTTTTAAAATTTGACATTTTTGTGAGTTATAACCTTTGATTTTTCGATAAAACTCAAAATTTCGAGAAACAATTCGTTGAATAATAAATTACCTCTATTATGCATCCCATCCACTTAGTTTGATAAAAATTAATAAATAAAGGTTGAGTATTGAAAAATTAGAAATTTTTAAAATTGACTTTTTGGGAGATATAATTTTTTTTTTCGATAAAAATCAAACTTTGAGAAATAAATTTTTTTAGCATTAAATGGTCTCTATTTTGCTTCCCATCCACTTAGTTTGATGAAAAATAATAAATGTGGCTTAAAAATTGAAAAATTAGAAAATTTGACATTTCCATAGGTTACAGTCTTTGATTTTTCAAAAAAAATAAAATTGAAACTCTGAAAAACAAATTCGTTGAACAATAAACGGCATCTATTTTGCTTCCCATTCACTTAGTTTGATGAAAACTAATAAATTAAGCTTAAAATTTGATAAATTAGAAGATTTGAAGATTTGACATTTCCGGAAACTATAGACTTTGAATTTTCATTAAAATTCAAAATTTTGATCAACAAATTCGTTGAGCATTAAGTGGCCTCTATTTTGGATCCCACCTTTATAGTTTCATGAGATAAAATTAAAATTTTGATAAATTGACATTTTCATGGGCTATAGTTTTCAATTTTTTGATAAAAATTAAAATTTTGAAAAACAAATTTGTTGAACAATAAATGGCCTCTATTTTGCTTCCCATTCACTTAGTTTGATGAAAACTAATAAATAAATATTAAAAATTAAAAAAGTAAAAAAAAAATTTACATTTTCGTAAGCTATTGTCTTCAATTTTTCAATAAAAATAAAAAATTTTGATAAACAAATTCGTTAAGCATTAAATGGCCTCTATTTTGCTTCCTATCCACTTAGTTTGATGAAAAATAAAAAATAAAAAATAAAGGCTAAAACTTAACATTTTCATGGGTAATAGCCTTTGATTTTTCAATAAAAATCAAATTTTTGAAAAACAAACTCTTTCAGCATTAAATAGCCTCTATTTTGCTTCCTATGAACTTAGTTTGATGAAAACTAATAAATATAGCTTAAAATTTGAAAAATTAGAAATTTTGACATTTTCGTATGCTATAATTTTTGATTTTTTAATAAAAATCGAAACTTTGAAAAACAAATTCATTAAACAATAAATGGCCTTTATTTTGCTTCCTATTCACTTAGTTTGATGAAAACTAATAAATTAAGCATAAAAATTGAAAAATTAGAAAATTTGACATTTCAATAGGCTATAGTTTTCTATTTTTCGATAAAAATCAAAACTTTGAATAACAAATTCATTGAACATTAAATGGCCTCTATTTGGATCCCATTCACTTAATTTGATGAAAACTAATAAATATAGGCAAAATATTGAAAAATACGAAAATTTGACAATTTTCGTGGTAGCCTTTGATTTTTCGATAGAAATTGAAACTTTGAAAAACAAATTTGTTGAACTAATGATCTCTATTTTGCATGTCATCCACTTAATTAGATGGCAACTAATGAATAAAGGTCAAAATTTGAAAAATTACAAATTTTTAAAATTTGTCAATTTCGCAGACTATAATGCTCAATTTTTTGATGAAAATTGAAACTTTAAAAAACAAATTCGTTGAGCATTAAATAGCTTCTATTTTGCATCCCATTGCAGTTAATTTGATGAAAACTAACAAATAACCTCTAAAAATTGAAAAATTAGAAATTTTGATATTTCCGTAGGTTATAGTGTTTGATTTTTCAATAAAAATCTAAATTTTGATAAACAAATTCGTTGAAAATTAAATGGCCTCTATTTTACTTCGCATCCACTTAGTTTGATGAAATATAATAAATATAGGGTAAAATTTGAAAATTTAACATTTTCATTTGCTATAACTTTCAATTTTTTTTATAAAAATCAAAATTTTGATAAACAAATTCGGTGAGTAATAAATGTCCTCTATTTTGCATCCCATCAACTTGGTTTGATGAAAGCTAGGTCAAAGATTGAAAAATGTCAAATTTTAAAATTTTGACATTTTCGTAGGTAACCTTTTATTTTTAGATAAAAACCAAAACTATGAGAAGCAAATTTGTTGAATAATAAATGGTCCCTATTTTCACTTCATTTGATGAAAACTAATGAATAATGGTTAAGAATTGAAAATTTTGACAATTTGACAATTTCTTTAGGTATAGCTTTCGATTTTTCGATAAAAGTCAAAATTTTGAGAAACAAATTCGTTGAACAATAAGTGGCCTCTATTTTGCTTCCCATTCACTTAGTTTGATAAAAACTAATAAATGAAGCTTAAAAATTGAAAATTGTGAAAATTTGAAATTTTGACATTTCCTTAGGAGTCTTTGATTTTTCAATAAAATTGAAACTTTGAACAACAAATTCGTTAAACATTAAATGGCCTCTATTTTGATTCACATCTAAATTGTTTCATGAGAACTAATTAGTAAAAGTGAAAAATATATAAAGTTAAAATTTTTATAAATTTGAGAAACAAATTCATTAAACATTAAATGGCCTCTATTTTACATCCCGTCTACTTAGCTTGATGAAAACTAAAAAATAAAGGTTAAAGATTTAAAAATTAGAAATTTTGACATTTTCGTAAGTTATAGTATCGATTTTTTGATAAAAATCAAAACTTGATAAACAAATTTGTTAAACATTAAATGACCTCTATTTTGCATCTCATCCATTTAGTTCAATGAACTAATAAATAAAGGTTAAAAATTTTAAAATTTAAAATTTAAAATTTGATGAGCTATTGTCTTCAATTTTTTTTTGATAAAAATCGAAATTTTATAAAATAAATTCAGTGAACAATAAATAGCCTCTATTTGGCATGCGATCCACTTAGTTTGATGAAAAATAATTACTAAAGGTGAAAAATAAAGAAAAATTTTGACATTTTGACATTTTTGTGACTATAGTCTTCAATTTTTTTTTAATAAAAATCAAAATTTCGATAAACAAATTCATTAAACATTAAACGACCTTTATTTTACATCCCATCCACTTAATTTAATAAAAAATAATAAATAAAGCTTAAATTTTGACATTTTTATGAACTATAGTTTTTAATTTTTTGATAAAAATCAAAATTTTAATAAACAAATTCATTAAACATTAAAATGACTTTTATTTTGCATCCCATCACTTAGTTTGATGAAACAACCTTTCATCATCTATTTCTGAACGGAATTTGTATTTCATGCAAAGCCAGGTTCAAACAGTTTCACGCAGTCCCCCAATGCCGATATACAGATTTTTTGGCTGCTTCAAAACTGACCAACTCACACTGAGAAAGACATTCACAATTATTGCATAATGCTAGGCATCGAAGCTCTTCATTTGCCCATAAAAACTAAGAAGCAATGTCAAGTTCCTCGAGCCAAACCAAACCAAACCAAACCAAACCAAACCAAACCAAACCACACCACACCACACCACACCACACCGAGTCGCTGAGTTAACAAATGAACAAGATTGTGGAACTTGAGAACGCACCGGAAACTCTGGATATAATGCCATTAAGTATTTTCACTTCTAAAGCTTCTCTTTCGAAAGCACAAGAAACAAATCTACAATTCCAGCCAAAAAAACACATTATACTCCATAGAGCCAGGTCTGAAACCAATCACGAAATTCAATTTCCCCAATGACTATTTAGCACTTGCTAGGCTCTCTAACCCTCTACAAGAAACTTGAATCAACCTAAAGATTACATTATGAGCAAAGAAAACTCCTCTTCAGCTTAGAAATACAAGTGAAGCACTCTAGTCCCCTTGCTATATCCAACAGAGATGTCCCTGAACCATAGTCGTCACACATTCAGGCAACCTGAAAACAGACAAATGACAGTAAGTAGAGAGAACTAAAAAAAGAACTTTATTACAACAAAGAATGACATGTTAGAATCCAACCTGAGACTTCTAATATTATTCAGACAAGCCTCTGGATAGTCATCAACTAATGTCCGGATACATTGTTATTCTGCTCCGCAGGTTGATTATTCTCTCTGGGCACAACTAAAACATCCCCATTACTCACATTCTCCCCGGCTACACCCTGATTCTCTAAATGATCTACACTCACCCCTGCTCCGCCATGATAATCAATGACTGCTGTTCCGCCATTCATACCCACATTTGTTTCAACTCTCCCATTCTCTTCAACATCCATTGGAACAACATCATTCAGACGCTGCCCTAAACCCACATTAGATTGTCCCCCAACTTTCTCTCCTTCTCTCAACTCCACCGCATTCAATGCGGCCAGAACATCGCTGGAACCATCTCCTCTCACTGCATTACCGACCCCACTGTCTTCCCTCGCCACTCCCAACCTCATTGCAGCAGGATTTACATTTCCAACAGTACTATTACTTCTGCCAGAATTACGAACCAATACTCCAGCGCCACCACCAACGCCGCTGGCTCCACTGACGGGTCCCAATCTCTCCTTTTTTTTCAACTTATCCTTCGCAACCAAATACGCCACGTGCTCCAACGCCGCAATAGCTCGTTTCCTCGTAAATGCTGCATCTTTTGCCCTCCGCTCCGCCTCTGCCCTAGCTGCCACCGCGGCCTTGCTCATCGAAACCGCAGAAATCTTGGCGGCCGCCAACAAAATCTTGGCATTTTTCTTATCAATAACCCTATATTCCCCGCTAGCTCCATCCTTCATGCCATTGGTAGCCTCCGGATTTTCACTCACTAAATCCTTTACTTTCTTAGGCGCGAAAACTGGGGAATTAGGGTTGGCGCACATGGGGCAAACGTAAGGGTTGGTATGGTTGGACCCCACACACTCAGAGTGTGAGGCTGAGTAACATTTGGAGCACGTAACGGCGGCTTTTGGGGTGGAGGGAGGCGAGGAGGGGGAGTTGTAAAAGGCGAAGCAACCAGGGCAGAAAGACTGAGGGTGAAGACGGAGGACGCAGGTAGTGCAGAGGCGACGAAACGTCCCTCGGTGGCGGACGTGGTGGAGAAGGCGAAGCTCCTCCACGCCGCAATTGCCGCAAGTGGTTTGGGCGGGGGTGGTGGTGGAGGAGGCGGAGGACAAAGAAGAAGAAGATGCGGATTCCGATTTAATTAACATGATTAATTAAAACAACATTTGAAGAATTAGAAACCCTAAAAACCTTCGAATTTGAGAGTGGCAGAAGGATTCTCTCTCTGCGTAAATTTTGGGTCAGGAAATTGGAGGCAAGGGAGATTAAAAGACAGAGAGAGAAAGGGCACGTTAGGGTTTCGGAGAGGACGACGAAGGAAGACGAGGAGGGGCGAAGGACGAGAGGGAAATGTTGACTTTTCGAGTGCACATTCGTCAACGCCGTCCGAATCAATACGACGTCGTCGTTGCTCGCTGCGAATTCTTTCTGGCCCAAAATTAACGGGCTAAATGATGTGGGCTGAGCATGAATTTAATAAATAAACCCTTTGTGTGTTTGGGTCCTGTAACAATTGGACATTGTCTTGAAATTAATTTCAGAAATTCTTTTCCTCTTTCATTCCCAATGGGACAATATTATACTAAATTAAATTATAGAAAAAGATCTACATAATTTAATTTATTTTTTTAAAAAAAAAAATCACATGGAAAATGAATTGAATTCCACCTTAATGTAAAATCTTGCAAGAAACCAACTAGACGGATTAGGATTAGAACTTTACCTTTGTCAGTAAAATCTCAAATTTATGAGGAAACTCAAGCTCAAATCGTGAAATAAACTTTGGGATTATCCTAAGAGGTTGAAACGTAAATTGTAGAAGCTACTAAAAGCATAATGTAGTATCAACCTAGTACTTAGATGGTCGTATTATGACGAAGCCACTGCACAAACGCATGTCAAATTTGAGGTAAGTCATTAATCCATAGGAATTCCAAAAAAAAAAATTAATAATAATAATTTATCAAAAATAAGGGGGAAAAAATGCCAAAAATTATGCTCGGATGATGTTGAGATACAAGAAAGGTAAGGATAAGATGAGGAGGACAGCCAGGGAAGAGGCAGTGCAGGGAAAGGCATTCACATCAATAATATTATGGCACTACAGTACTACTAGTGAAGAAAAGGGATGTTGAAGTTTGCCATTTCATGCTCTGCCTCGTCCCCGTCTGTCCTCACCAATCTTTCTTTTACCTCAAAATAGACGACTCTAAGGCTGAAGGCTGTGCTTGTGCCTCGTCTCTTGCTTCAACCTTTCCTCATGGCGGGGCTTATGAAGGAGGCTGAAAGGGAGGAACAAGAAAAGTAAAAGCCAAAGTTGCAGTACAAATGGAGGTGCGGATACTGATGTACTTCTCTCAAGCTCTAAGAATGTACTACCAACAACGTTGAAGTTTCATGGCATACAACGATTGTACCATACGCTAAAAGAACAGCTCAAAAGTTTTTCCAATGAAGTTGGTCACCCATAAACAATCTCCAACTTTATAAACCCCAAGGGCAAAGACGTCCCTATCGGCTTCTAACTCTTTCTTGGTTAGAAGTACAAGCAGTACAAGCAGTACCTCACTACTTTTTCATGCCGAATAGGCGAATACACAAAATCTAGTACAGTTTTCCAATTTAACGTACTACCCTTCACAATCCTTCAGTACATGCCATGCCAATAAGCCATGGCATCCCAAGTCAGATCTTAAGGCACAAGTATCACGAACTGCATCCTCTGCTGTCCATTACAGCCTTTTGATGTATTACAAAATACAGATATGTTTTGGAGCCTAAATGAAGCGTGTAACAGAGGCAACAAATCCAGAAATCAAAACCACTGTGGCTAAACAAGTAAAGCAATTCCAATTTTTTATTCCTTCCAGGAAACCAGACAGGCTCTCATTGCATAGGAGTTGGAACACAAAAAAAAATTTGCCCACTAACACCTGGTGGTATGCAATTGCCCACCAACTGAAATGTTTGTACATAATATTTAGTCATGAATTTCAATTGGTAACTTTCACGTCCTTATTGTTACTCTAGGTCCAAAATATACCATGTGTAAAAGGCAGCTTGGTACATAAATACTCCTGCATGTGCAAAGTTCCAAAAAAACACCTTATCTTATATTTCTACGAGAGACTGTTTCTGCAACTCAAACTTGAGATTATGTGACAGCAGCTCTTACCACTTGTGCCAAGGCTCCTCTTCAAATTATACGATGTGTAAAAGGTAGATCAGAAGCACTGAGTTGAGAAGTCAGAACCACAAAGGGGTAATTCGTGAATCCCCAAATAAATAAAACAATCAAAGAAACAAATGCGAGGGACTTGATATTTACATTCAAAAGTCAGGTTACGTCGGGCGAGAAAGCTATAGCATGATCCTTAAAACATCTAATCTAAATTATTAAGGCTAACTAGATCTAACATTGGAAAGACATTTAAAAGGAAACAAAAAATCTTCTGGAAAGAACCATTAGGATCACGGTCTGTTTTCTTAATGCAACAGCTCCATTGGTCCAAGAAGTCTGGCAACAGAAAGCAAACAGATTGAAATCCTCAGTAAGTATTAGCATCTGTTTGTCATACTAATCTGTTTAAAGCAATGAAAACCAACGCAGTCCATTATGCCATGTGGTTGGGGAAAAATCCCATAACTATTGACAAACAACAATTTATAATCACAAGCATAAAAAAGTTGAAAGACAACAAATTGTAAACCACAGATTACGATATGCACTTACGTGGTCTAGAACTCCAATGCAAACTCTTTGCAAGTTGACTTATTATGCCCAGTACCCTTGCATCTACTGCATTGGAGCTGACGTTTCATTGACTCCTGAGAGGCAGTCTTCTTCGTTGTAGGTCTGCCAGGAGGACGACGAGTTGGAGGGGGCGTTACAGTTACAGAACCTTGAGGGATATCCCTTTTTCCGGGCCTTTCTACACTTGGAACAGGTTGTATAGACTCTGAATAGGTTTTTACATAACTATCAATAGTGAACCATCCAGCACAATAAGCATATGGGTCCCGGCCCACACAACTAATGACAGCCAGGGCATGGCAGCAAGGCAATCCAGAGAGCTGCCATCCTCTACAACTACAATTCCATTGATCAACATCAACAATTTCAATGGAGTCTCCACGCACCTCAAATGTGGTCCCAGATGATAATAATACTTGAAGTTGGCGAACCTTCAGGCTTTCCTTCTCAAATTTTTCCTCCATAGAGGGAGTCAGCCTAGTCTGCCATTTCTCAGCCTCAGACCGCCGAGTATAAATTAATTCCATTATTTTCCCTCTGATTGTATCAACCATCTGGGTTATTGGTAACTCATTAGCATCAGACACCCAACTGTAAAATAGCTCTCCAAAGTTCGAAGTCATTAGGTTATACCTGGCTCCAGGGAAATATGCATTAGCCCAGTGTTCAGGCTCACTTTTCATGAGCCAGTTGTAAGCCTCGGGTGAGATACTTTTGATACTCTCAACACTCCTTTGGAAGCCTTCAGGCCTATTAGCATAAGCAGTCGCAAACAAATCCTCAACCATAAGACGTTTAACTTCATGAGAAAACTGCCCTGTCAAATCTCTAACAAGTTGCTCAGAGAGATAACGCAAGCAATAAGCATGGTAGGCCTCACCATTAGGAAAAACTTCAGCAATTGATTCTTTCAATCCCTTCTCTCTATCAGCAACAAATGTTATACTGTGACTCGTTGATAATGCATTCTCAGCAACCGCCTCCATCAACTATGGAAGTGTTATCATGAAATCTTGAAAGTGCAGTTTTAAGTTGCAGCAAAAACCAACGCCAGTTATCATCAGATTCTGAATCCACGACAGCAAAAGCAACAGGGAAAACATCATCATTGCCATCAGCAGCTGTTGCTGCCAAAAGTGTACCTTGGTACTTCGAGCGCAAAAGTAAGCTATCAAGGAAAAGCAGAGGACGGCATCCATGTTCAAAGCCATATAATGATGCATGGAATGCAATGAAAAGGCGATGGAAACTCGAATTTTCTTTGGTGGTAAAAGTAGCAAGACTACCAGGATTTGTCTCCATTATCTTTTCACAGAAATACGGTAACTGTCTATATGCCTCTTTATACGAACCCTGAATTTGTTCCTTTGCTATCTCTTTCCCACGCCAGGCCTGAAAGTAATTTAACTGAATTCCATATTCCTGTTTGATGTCATTCACAATGTCCTTAGGCTTATAAGTCGGGAAAACCCTCAACTTCTCCTTTATGATACTAGCAACCCAACTTCTCGTTGCCTGGTAACCAGTTGTTATGTCAGCCCTTTCACATGTATGTGTCGGATTCATTTTCTTAATACAAATTAATTGGGTTGTCGACAACCTTGATGCATGAATCCTCCATGGACACCCCTCTTCTTTGCACTTAACCGTCACGCGATGACTGTCATTCTTCTTGTACTTATAAGCAAACTGATGAGCAATAGCATATTTTCTCAAAGCCTCACGAAATTCATGCACACTGTTAAACCTTTGGCCCACTCCAGTAATATTATTTTGCCACACATCTGTGGCCTTAGGTAGCTTTTGCCCATAGGAGTCAACAATATTAATTGGTGCAGCAATATCAACTGGTATATCAATATCAACGTCACCATTGTTAGTATCACCTACAATATCAAAATTGGTATCTAGTAAGAGACCAGCCTGGTTCGAATCATCTGCAACATCTTCCATGACATCTGGAGGGGCAGTATCAATTGGAACTCCTGCTTCCGACAATGTTGTCCTGCTTGACCTGCAAGCCAAGGTGTCCCCAAAAGTTACATCTTTAAAAGGCAGAAAGTTCGACATTGATAGACAGCAAAAGAACTTAGTTACCTACTGCCAGGCATGTGAGAAGTATCAGGCACAACCACCTCATTCATTATAAAAATCTCAGTAGTGTCAGAGTCGGTGTGAAACTTAATCATCCGTTTGAGGTCTTTGTCATTGGAGACTGTGATAAGGGTCTTTTTGTTGCTTGGGAGAAAATACTTTATAGACATGGTACCAAGGTTGCAATTAAACATTTCTGCTACCTCCATCTTAAAATCCTTGTACTTCATTTTGTCATCAATTTCCATGGCATGAGCATCTCCACCCTTGTAAGAAAGAAATCCATCCTTATCTGCCTCAAATTCACCTCCTGACTGACAAATAGCAATAACTTTTTTCCCAGCCATGACCTAAATCACATTTCAAGCTATGATACCGACTAAGGCAGCCAAAACCCTAAAAAAATATAACCCACCGTTTACATCAAAATGCTAGAACTTGTTCACACTCATCCAAATTATGAATACTCAATGCCTCAAGAAAATAAGTACTGCTTATAAGCCCACTAAGGATGTTTATGAATCAATTAAAGAGCACACATACCAGAGCTGCATGCACGTATAAAAACAAAACAAAGGCAAAATTATTGAAAAACCCACCTCCCAATGTCACCATCAGTACCCAGACAATCTCAAGTTATGAACTTTTTACCATCACTCAAGTATGATGAACAAATTTCAAATCCCAAACTGCAAACAACCCTTTCAACGCCAATACCCCAACAAGCAAACAATTTACTAAAACACGTTGGCAGATTTAAAATTCACTAAAAAAGGGGAAAAACAAAAGAACACAACTAAACATACATCACAAGCAAACAAAGTAAAACCCACAGAGCCTAAACAGATTTCTAGCGGGAATCCCACAATCATAGCACACGAAAATCAAGTCTTGATTACCAATCAGATTAAACATAGAAAACCCTAAAAACCTTAAAAGGAAAAGTGAAAGACAAGCCTATAAAAATCAAACCTTTTGAAGTCTGGGATGAGAAAGCGGTGGCGGGATGTGCCAAAAACGGCCTCAATTTGTGGTAAGATTTGGAGGGTAAGAAAAAACAGGGGAATATAAAGGGGGAAAAAATCCCCCCCAAAAAAAAAACAAAGTCTGCTCAATCTACATCAAATGGGAGAGGAGCGATATATACGGTTCCATATACATGTAAAATTTCGTGAGAAAATTATTGCGAAAGAATTTGATGAGAATTAAGGAAAAAAAAGGAACGTTGATACGTAGGGAGGAAATCTTTTTTTTGGTATTCTGCTAATTGTAGAAATAGGACGATGAAACAGATACGTGCGTGCAGCGTGTCTGTGTGGCACCGTCCAATCAGATACTGCCTCTTTTTATACATTCATTCATCATCATCGTATTGTATGTATTACGTGTCGCGCTCATGGCTTTTTATTCTCTTGAGGGTTTTATTCTTGCGGGTACAATAATTTATATATAAATAATTTTTTTTATTCCTCAAATTTTCGTTCAAAATATATATATATATATATATCACTTATATTTAAGCAAGCAAATAAGAAATTTGTATATAAATAAGTAAAATCAATGGAAGGGGTCATATGGTTATCATTAAATTTATATTTTTGACACAAATTATACATATTGTATAATTTTATAGTTGCACCGAATATCTTTCTTAAAAAATATAAATAATATTTTACATCTATTCTCCATATTAACTAATATGTATAAATTGTGTTTTAAAATACGATAATAATTGTAAAATAAAAATATATTAAAATGTGTATAGTTATCACTGAATTTATATTTTGACACAAATCGTATATTCGTACATGTTGTGTAATTTTATAACTATATCCAATATTCTCTAAAAAAATGCAAATAATATTTCACATTTATTCTTCATATTAACTAATATGTATAAATTATATTTTAAAATGCGATAATAATTGTAACAAAAAAATTTATATTAAAATGTGTAATTGGGACTTCAAATCATACACACAACTCTTAGGCCATTCCACACGTTGTTATTAAGGAAGGTTTAAGGTGGATTGTCACGTTTTCTAACGTTTTGATAGCCCATGCAGTTGGAATAGTGGCTGCAAAAGTCTCCCTTTCCCTTAAACGGGAATTTATTTGAGTTCCAGCACTTGATGATACCCCAAAACATTCTTCAAATCTGTCGAAATAAATTACATTTTATGTCAATTTGTCTTTTCATGGCCTTTTGGTTTTGAAATATTTGATAACCCCATTTACCTATCTTTTACCTTGTGATGTGGACAATGTATTACCACTATGTAGTTTTAGTCTTAAAAAAAAAAATCTTAAACAAATAAATAAAAGGAATAAAAGTAATTTGTAAAATACGTGCCCCTCAAAAGAAAAAGAAAAAGAAAAAAATCACAGTTTTGAGGAGTGATAAGAGCTATTATAATAACATACTCTCTTTGTCCAAAAAAAAAAAGTATAATATAATTTATGTATAATTTTTTATTAATTATTAATTATAACACACTTAATGCACTCACTTAATGTATAATTTTATTTTTTTTATTTTTTACTTTTTAATTATAAGTACGCATAATTATTATTATTAAAGATATTTTAAAATTTTAGTTTAAAAAAGTAGATTTTTTTTTTATTTAAGACAGAGAGAGTAATTGCTTAAACTTTGAAAATTATGGGGAGAATGACCTAACCATCCAGAAATGGTAAAGAAACACCATGTGGCAAGACTTCAGTTTAAACTAAGGCTGATGCATGCTAAAAACGATACAGTCAGTACATGTAACTCTATAATCCAGGGTACCATACATATTATAGTCTCCTGCTGCCTTGGTTTCAAGATGAACTGGTTACAACAGTCTCAAATTCCCAGTGCTTAGTATCGAGACGGCAGACAAATGAATACATGATGATTGTTACAGAGGCATATTTGACAACAGCTCCAACAGAATGTCATTTAACCAGCATAACGTCTCGGGCTATGAAGACATTCTTGTTTTTGTCAAATGAGCCATATACAGTTACTTGCGTGCAACCTTTTGAAGTTATGGGGTATCAGCATTCAACTAAACTAAACTGAAAGCGGATCCAAGAAATACTTTTTATTCAATAGTTTATCAGCCTGAGATCTGCAAAACAAGAAAAGGCACATGTCATGAACAACTATAGTATTTTAACATGGCTAAATCAGGCAGAATGATTTTTCATTGAGTAACAATATGTTTTCAAAAATCCAACCAAGCCCCACCACCCCCCGCCGACCAAAGAAAAAAGGAACACAAAAATGTTTTGGGGAGTTTTCTTCATCAATCAATCCCATATTGTGAACTAAGACCCCATTACTCTTCATAAGAGGAAAGACATGTTGAATCTTATACCGAGTTAAATAACTTAATAGGCTAGGCTGCCAAGTTGGGATCTAGTGAGATCCAAATAAGTTTGCTCTGTTTCCAAATGGGACAGAACCTAATCCAAAATGATCAATCACTCAAGCCTGAGATTCTTGAAAGAAATATTAAGTTTGAAGCATACGAGGCCCTGAACTGGAAGAGTAATGAAAGGAATAACCATTGAGCCATGAACAGCTTGACACAAGCTGGAATTTCAGCACCAAAATTTCATTTAGGTTAGATCCTTCAAACATCTTCTTGTTGACACAAGAAAGTAATGTATCATTCACACACTAATGTTGGAACAGCTAACAGCTATACATGTCATTAGGGACACCAAATTTCATCCTTCAACCCGCCTTACACTTGAATTGGAGGACAGTTCCAACTGACACCCAAGCTTATCCAAATTCTCATTATGGCAATGTAGTCTGATTACAACTTAGAATGTGTAGACAAGCAGAAAAAATATCAAATTGAGGATATCAACTCTAATTTTCTGAAGAATGGCTCAAAGCAAACATGGTGTAAAGACAAGCCAGTAGTGTCCCAATAACAACATAACAAATATATCCTGAAAATCATTGTGCCTTATATGGTGATACAGACACGTTAACAAACTTGATGTGTCATAGTGGCGGATTACTTCCAAAAACACTTACCCAAAACGAAGGTCTTCAATAAGGATTTTTAGAATCATTTAATGGTTACATGCCCAAAGATATAACTTGTTCATAACAAGGAAAAGATCACCCAATTTGAAGAGATGTCGAAATAATTATCACTTTTCAGCATACAAATAAAAGTTTCACCTAGACATAGAATTCATAAGCAAACGAATATTTAGAAAATAGATTGATGAAAGCCGGAAAGCAGGAAGAAACCAGATGACACAGCATTTTTTATCATAAGCTCATCACTTACCCCTCCAAATCATAACTACCAATCAGGTGATAAGAATGTCAACCAATACAAGACACTAAAGGAAAACTCAGTCAACCATGAAACCTGCTTGATGTGTCAACCTGACTAAGAAATCATGTACTAATTTTATAGTGATATTTGCACTTAGTCTAGTGTTCATGATTGAGAACAAGCAACCTATTATGGAAAGTATACTCATAATCACCAATTTTGTGCAACTATGTTACTCTCACAATGGAGAAATTTGACATGCACTCAAAATAAAAAGCATTAGCCTGTAAGCTAATTCAGGGAAAAAGAAACATCACCTTCTCAATTTGAGAGAAGAGCACAAGTAAACCCAGTGTTAACGAGATTGTTAACAGCATCCCTGAACCTATGATAATCCCGAACTGTGTTGTACACTTGGTGAGAAATCCTTGCATACCCTGTTACAGAATTAACCTCACCTTCTTTCTCTGGTTGTCTATAGTAGATTGGAACTTCAACCTTAAAAGAATCCCTCAAATGATTCCTCAATTTCAAAGCATCTGAATCACTTGAAATCCCCAAACTAGCAGGCAATGCCACCATGGCCATGCATGAACACATCTCTGGAGGTGCACCTAAATCCGTCCCCCATGCCTTTGCCAACATCTTTGCCATTTCCACAACCTTCTCGTGGTTCCTCCTCTTTATTCCATCAAACCCACCATCAAACCTATTCACAAACTCCATCACTTCTGGAACAACCAATTGAGCACTGTAGTCCCTAGTTCCAATCCAAGAACTCTCAATTGCCAATCCATTTCCATACTCGTGTGAAACCACAGGATGATGTAATTGCTTCAAATTTTCTGACTTTTTACAGTACAAAAATGCCACAGATGGTGGGCAGAAAAACCATTTATGCAAGTTACTAGTGTAATAATCAGCTCCGATATCCTTTACATCAATATCAACACATCCAATGGCATGTGCACCATCAACAAATATCTGATCCACATCTTCATCTCTACACATTTTAACCAATTCCTTAACAGGAATAACGACACTAGGCATTGAAGTAATATGATCAATCAGAGCCAGCCTAATTTTCCTACCATTAAGCTTTCCCAGTTCAAGGGCCTTCTTGAATTCTGAAATAATAGCATCATCGGAAAGCACAGGAAACGATAGCTTTACCTCGATTAGGTGTCCGCCAGCACGGGCAACATAGGCCTGGAGGGATTTCTTGATGGCCCCATAAGCATAGTGGAGTATGATTGCGGAGTCCCCAGGTTGAAATTGGGAGGAAAAAAACGACCAGGTGATGTGCTGGAGAACAATAGCTGCGGCAGTGGTTGCGTTGTCAACGATGGAGATTTCGTCAACGTGGTCGGCGTTAATTAAATCCCTGATGATTAAACGGGTTTTTAGGATGGAAGGTTTAAGTGTGTTGAAGTAAAAATGATCGGGTTGTTGGAGCCATTTGAGCTGCCATTCTTGCTGGGCGGAGATTATGGAAGCTGGGCAAGACCCGAAGCTGCCGTTATTGATTCGAGCTATTGTTGGATCGTGGTGGGAGAACTCGAGAAGTAGGTTAGGTGGGCTGCTGGTGGTGGCGCCATTGAGGAAGTGATCATGGGATGGGGAGGCCATGGAAGAAGAATTGGGTAAACAGTGTAGGATCAGGGCGAAGAAGGAAGAGGGTGATGAGGGTCATTCGTTGGGAGGCAATGGATTTTCAAGCTTTCGTAAGAGTGGTCAGTGTGTGAGTCTGTGAGAGAGAGTGTGAAAATATGTTACTTTTATCTGTAAAAATGATTGCTTGATGACCATTTCGTCTGTTTCCTCCGTTGCCACCTGGGAAGTTGTCATCTGCTCAAAATGGGAGGAAGTGGAGAAACAAAATCATTTTTCATGGGAAAAAAATCTAATGATCATTCTTTTCAAATGTTTTGTGGTAATCGAAACAAATTCTGTAACATGTTTCTATTTTTCTCATTATTCAAGTTTTTTCTTCTTTTATTCTAGCAAGGAATGCCTTAAAAGGAAATTGTATCATACTGGAGGATAACCGGGGAGCTCCATTGGGGAACTAATCGAGGACTTAAAAATGGATACTTGTTCATAATATTTGGTTGATTCCTGGGCTTGCTGGAAGTGTTGTTATTGGTATGGTGGATGACAAATTGAAAATGACCATCTTGTCAACATTGACACTGTAGGTATACACAACTTCTCATCTGATTCAACTTAACAACCATTACCCTGCAGAAACAAGCTCTGAAATATCACAATCAACCAAAAGCAAAAACCAACCAGTTTAAATGTTCCAGACAAATTCTATCAAGAAGAAATGGTAATTAGAGGTCAAAGTTATCAACCAAGATGCCAAATGGTCATTGTCATTTCAGTACAAAAACCATCCAGAAAACACAAATAACCAAGAGCTTTGTTGGTCCGAAAAAAAAAAAAACAGAACTTTGTTTTGTTTCTCTATACCCAAAACTAGAGTCAATAAGAAGGTTCTGCAGTCAGAGCTTCACAATATGCCAATCACTTGAACAAACGAGTACCCTCTCATCGTCAAACAGTTCAGTAATACGTTTTTAATTGGTTTTTCTGTCTTACAAGTATTTTACAATAAGCAATTGCCAATTTGGAGAAATAAATATTAGGACCAACCAAACTTATGCATCTATATAGCTCCAGATTTCATGCATCTATCCTGGTTTTTTCTTGTCATAAGCAGCTATATTTTGAGGTTCGCATTCGGGACTGAATAGCCGAACGAGCAAGGCTGTACTTGAGCTTGTGGTGATTGCTCCACAAGCAGCCCACCTAAGACTCCTACGAACAGTTATTCGAGGACCTGAATTGCCAACAAAATCACTTGAAAAATTAGAGGAAAATAAAAGTATACTAGTATAATTTGTATATTGTAGACATAACGGGGACTTCATTATCCTGATGAAATGCCACTCTCAGGAGGAAAAATATATCAATTTCCACACCAATGCATTTCATCTTTATAACCGTAATAGTAAAACAATCTACATTCACCAAACATTGATAGGTCAGAGTTAGAGAAATAGTAATATCAAATGGAAACTGGAGCAATCTACTTAATCAAAGAAACTAAAACATTCTTCTTTCCTCTTTTCCTTTTCCAATTATGCTTTCATTTTTTTTCCATTTTGGTTTCAACATTTGGGGGATGAAAAATGGATTTCAGTGCTAGATTGGCTGCAAGTAACCCTGAGAGGAGACACATATGACACTTCCGGGCTATCAAATTGCTCGGTAAAAGGGAAATTGGAAGCACTTTATACGCAACAGGTTATATTGGAGACAACAGACTAAACCAAACAATTCAGACTCGGGGCAAAATCTAGTCTTCTTGGCCAAAAGCATGGTAAAGGTGTTTACGAATTTGTGCCATAAACAATTATAAAGGTCCAAGTACCTCCACATCTTAGCTCCCAAATCAGATTAATCCTACCATTTAACATCTCCAGGCAAGCAATAGTAACTATTCATGGACAAAGAAGCATAAAAACAAAAGAAAGAGAAAAACGTATCAGGAACCTGATCATCACAATGAATATGAAACTAGTTGAACATGAAAAGGATAACATTCCTTAGGGGGCAGATTTACATCCTAAAGCTTATTAGCGTAACTTAAAAATAAGTGAGGGTACAAATATGCGCTTCAATACCAATTTTATACGACAACAAAGTTCTGCCTAGAAAAGAAAGAAAGTGAAGAACAATCTACCGATAGCTCATAACGTCATAGAATCCAAAATAAGAACTTCCGAATAGGAGGACAAATAAAACCCTTTGCGATAAACCATACAGCTAAAAAACACATACCATAGTGCAGTCGACAGAGAACCCAAAATCCTAATGCTCCACCTACACTGAAAATACCAGCTGTTTGTCTCATCAATCGAGAACAAGGTTTTGCATCTGATCTCATCAGTTCCTCATCAGAAAAGCCAAAAAAACGCCTCAAAGCCATGGGCTGCTAAAATTTTTTGCACATAAATTGTGCTACAACTTCACTTCACTTGAGAGCCCCAAAAGAATCTACAAAATGCGAAATGGAATCTCAAATCAAAAAAGTCAAGAGTAGAGTGGTGTTTTAGTATATCAGTGAAACCACGCTTGGAACCCATTAAAAACAGAAAAGTTCAATATTTAAGCAGTCTCAGATAGACACATGAAAATCATTGCTCAACATGTACCAAAACAAACAAAATTCTCACATCATTTTTGCTAAAGAAAACTGCATTCTTAGTTCTGAATATGCTCTAAAATTATTGCAAAGTTGAGAAGGCAACAATATAGGACTTGGATAGTAAGTTGTTTAAAAAACTGAGCATGCATATCTATTCATAAGGAGAAAAGAAAGTAACCCAGCACAATCTCGCACTGGGCACTAGTTTTTAACTTTGAATTACTAATTGTAAAAAAGTGATCAAAGCAAAAAATTTCACTGGGACATTTTGTCAAATGGCTCCATAGCACCCCAAAAAAATAGTAAAAAAGGGATAAAAAAAATTTCCTCAAACCTTCAGAAAACCCCACAAATCTAATCAGATTGAACAGAGAAAACCCTTATCGCATATCTTCTTTTACTGAAAACTAAAAGACAAAGATAGTAAAAATCGTAGCTTTTTGAGTCTAGGATGGTGGGATGTTTTAAAAAACTTCAATTTGCCGTGAGATTTTCGGAGGGTAATGAAAGCTACGATTAATGGATTGAAAGCTTATCTTTTAAGTTTTAACAATAAAAATGTCTGTCTCAAACTAAGCCTGGACACCCGGCTGTCACCAAGAAATTATGCTGACCTTGAGTTTTGGATTTGGACATTGGACGGTCTCAGGCCGACAAAACCCAGACCAAAGTAGTTCAATCAAGCCCCGAACAGAGTCCAACCTTGTGTATTTCTTTGTTTTAGAACTTCAGTACAAACTTGAGTGGGTTCCTATTGGAAATGAACTCAAGAAAGCTTATTCCAAAAAAAAAAAAAAAAACTTAAGAAGGCAGCTAAGGTTTTCGTTATTTGATAAAACAATTGAACTGGATCATCATACGCTCGTTAATCTTACGACTTATATGAACTTAAGATGAGGGCATTTTTTTTTCATAGGTAAATATAACAAATAGCAAAAATGAGGATGTTACGGTGGATGAGTGGTAAGACAATAATTGATAAGATGAGAAATGAGGATATTCGATGAATAGTTGGAGTAGCACCGGTGTCAAAAAAGATGAGAGAACATAAATTGAGATGGTTTGGGCATATTCTTCGGCAACCTATAGATGCACCGGTAAGAACGGAAATTTGTTATAAGAAGTATGATGAGAAAAAAAGGGGAGGTCGACCGAAAGTTACGTAAAAAAAAGTAGTAAAACAAGATTTAATGGAGTTAGAAATAGATTGGCGGCTAGTTTGTAGTATATCAGAGTGAAGGAAAATTATTAGTGTGGTAGAAGAGCAAAACTCTAAAATTATTAGTGTGGCGGCTAGTTCCAACTGCCCTTCATAGTTTTAATATTTTATTTATTTTTTTATTTATCTATTTATATATTTATTTATTTTATGATTTATGTCTTTAGATTTATCAACCGACCCCAACTAATTTGGGATAAAGGTGATGATGATGACGAGGTAAATATAACAAATAAATCTCACTATAACCTCATATGTATTATAGGATGGGATCATCTTTGTAAGACTAGTTCACAGGCTACCTTGACTTTATAATGGAGAGTTTTAAGGTCAAAAGCGAGACATGCACACCAAAATCTCTTAAGGTGTGCCTGGCTCACGTGGGGGAATGGGAAGGGTAATGGAAATAATAGTAGTGGGGAATGATAGTGGGGTTTTTCATTATAATTCTGTTGGTTGGTTTGTGCCAGGGAATGGGAATGATTACTAATAATAGTGGTTGGTTTGTAACGGGGAATGAAAATGATTATAAATTAATTGTAATAATTAGTAATAATTAATTATTTATTATTAGTTAGTTATTTATTATCATATTAAATTAATTAATTATTAATAAAAATATTATTGATTAAATTAATCTTAAGTAATTAATTAATTATAAATTAATTAATATTATAAATTAATTAATTATAAATTAATTAATATTAATTATAATAATTAATATTAGTAAATGAGATTAATTAATTATTAAATTAATATTAATTAAATGAATAATTAAGTAAAATTAATCTTAATTAGTTAATTTGTTATTACTTAATAATAATATGTTGATAATAAATTAATTTATATTAATTATAATAATTAATTAATTAGTATTATTTAATTTTTTATTATAATATTAAATTAATTAATTATTAATAAAAATATTATTAATTAAATTAATCTTAAGTAATTAATTAATATTAATTGAATTAATTAATTAGTATTAGTTACTTAATTAGTTAGTAATAATTAGTAATTAATTAATATTATCAATTAATTATTTATAAATTAATTATACATTAATTATAATAATTAATATTAATAAAATGAGATTAATTAATTAATTAATATTATTAAGTAAATGAATGATTAATTAAATTAATCTTGATTAATTAATTTATTATTATTTTTAATAATAATAAATTAATTTATATTAATTATAATAATTAATATTAGAGATATGAGTTTGCTACTTAATTAATTAATTAATTAATTAGTATTAATTAATTATTAAATTAATTAAGTAGCAAACCCATATCCTTAACTTCCATACCCCCCAATATTGGGGGATATGAAGATATACTAATATTAGTCAATGAAATGTCTTGTCAAGTGGGCCAGAGAATTCCATTTCCTTCAACTAACCACCCTCAAACACTATCAAACCCATATTTCCATTTCCAAACCCTCACACCAAGCACCCCCTCAATTTCATCACATATTAATGTCTAGGTATACAGTGACCACCCAACCGTTGTTGGGACAGGACTCGAGGGGCTCAAACCCCTTCCTAACATTCTTTTCCTCGTCGTCCATCATCTTGTAAAATTTTTATCACACATTGTGTAAAACAAATATATATAATACGATTATAACCTAATAATATTGTAAAAAAAAAAAAGTGTATATCTTGGCACCTTACAATTGATAAGATTTTTTTATATTTTATTTTTTAAACTAATAAATTTAACTAGTTAGATATGAATTTTTTTTTCAACTTTAATTAAATATATATGAATTGTATTTTTAAAATGTATTTGTACCATTTCAAAACAATTTTTTACATTTATCAAAAAACGTTTTTCTCATGAGTTTTTTTCAAAGAAAACTGATTATTAAAATAAAAATTAAATAAATATTATTTTTTTAAAGATGGTTCCAAAATTAGTGAGTCGACACTGTATTAATATTTATTTAATTTTTTTTAAAAAAAATATTATGCAAAATAACTCTTTTTCTCATATTATTTTGTTTTACTATTTTATTATATAAAAAAAATGCAATGAATTAGAAATTTCTAATTAGTTAAGCTATTTTGGAGTAAGCAGATCATATTATATTCATGAAATACAATTTGTACTTTAGTGGTGAAATAGTAGTGTCATGACTTTCAAAATATAATGTCAAAAAGGCGTAAAAATTTAAATATTTTTCAATACAAAATAATATTTTCTTTATTTTTAGTTTGACATAATATTAAATATATGCTTTTATATTTGTATTCATAGTTTTCAATTTAATTATATATTATTAATTATTAATAAAGATAGTATAAGAATTTTACATAAAAAATTAAACTCTTTTTAACACCAATAAAATTTTTAAAATTAAACTTTGCGAGGGGGTGTAGGCGGTGTTTTTGCAGCGTGAGTATTAAAAATATTCATCGATTATTAATGAATTCAAGGAGTGGGTGTAAACTTGTACAAAGGCAAAATGAAATACAATCATATTCCAATGCCAACGTCTCTGTCCAAAATTGGTTAATCGTTAACTCCTGAAGTGGACAAAAACTTTCCTTCTCGAAATGAAACAAAAAAATAATCAGGATGCCTCACTTTTTGTTGCAAATGAACACCAAAGTTGCAAAACATCCCGAAGCTGACTTCATGAATAGACCATCCAAAATTTATGGAGCACTTGTTCGTCGTCTAGCAATGATACTAACATTATGGAGCACTTGTTCGTCGTCTAGCAATGATACTAACACTTTTGGAAACAGGCGTGTGCATATCCTGTTTTTGTTTCACATCAATCTTACATGGTTCTGAAATTTCCGATTCTGAATCTCTGATGAATTCGCCAAGTCAAGAAATTTCCGGGTGCTTTCGCAATCCCCAAATAATTTGCGGCACTCTTGCGTCTGCCTGTCAACTGGGAATCTTCTTCTCCTTTCACTCTTTTCTATTTGGCGCGAAAGTTCTCTTTTGACCATTTTTGTGTTTTTTTTTTTGGGACAAAATTGTACTATAAAGTCTCTACCACTATGGTGACTAGGGGTCAGTGTAATTCAAAGCTGCTGCAACACTTCGCATCCCTTTACTTGATTCACGGGAGAATTCATGGAGGTGTGACATTTTTCAATCTTTGAAAATTTGTTTAGAGTATGCGAATTCATTGTGAAAACCATCTTCTTTTTAATTTTTAAGTGGTTATATGTTAACCCTTTTTCTTAGTTTTAGTTGAATCTTTCGAAATGTTTTTTTTTCTTTTTCATGTTGCGCCCATTCATTCTTGTTTTCTTGATCATATGTTTTGGTTATGGTTGTTTTGTACATCATGCAAAGTTTTTTCGGAAGTTGTATGCTGCATTGCATTGTTTTAGTTTGTCATTATGGAAATTTGATTCCTCTCTGTTCTGCAAAATGTCTGTTCACTCTTATTTTCTTTGCTTGTCATTATCTTTCTCGTAGTATATTGCACTGAACCCTTTGATGATGAGCATGCACAGAAGCGTAAATGTTTATCCATGAGAATATTCTGCAAAAAGATTCATCATTTTTACTCATGAAATGGGAAGACTGCTTGATGCGAAAAGTTTTGCGGTTTTCAAGGATAGCTCCCACTGAGCTGAATCAATGAATGTGGAACTTACATTTTTCTTACGTCAAACAGGTATATCTGAACATGGAGCGCAGATATCTGTTGGCTGCTTTCTTTCTTTTGGCAATTGCATGCTCTTTGTTCCCTCTTCCTTCTGAGGCCCTGGTGAGAATTCCTCTGAAAAAGCAACCTTTAGATCTCAACAGCATCAGAGCAGCCAGATTAGCTCGATTGGAGAGTAAATATGGCAATGGTAGGAAAGACAATTTGGGAGGAAATTCAGATGGAAACGCAGTACTGTTGAACAATTACCTGGATGCCCAGTACTATGGTGAGATCGGAATTGGTTCTCCCCCTCAAAAATTCGTAGTCCTATTTGATACAGGCAGTTCTGATCTCTGGGTTCCATCAGCAAAATGCTACTATTCTGTGAGTCTGTCTTAATTTTTTTATTTTCCTCTTTTCCCATTTTACTGGACTGTCCAGCTTTTAGAAATAAAATATGTTTTTGCAGATTGCTTGCTGGCTTCACGCCAAGTACAAGGCAAACAAGTCATTTAGCTATACAAAGATGGGTAATGATCAGTGTGTAGGCTTCTTCTTGTTTTTTTTCCTTATTTTCATTTTGCATGATAGCTCATGGCCACAAATAGAACTGCATCTTTTGATTTGAATTCTCATATCCTAGAAACTCCCATAACCCTTGTTTACTGGATTTGATTTTCTATATGCTTTTAGGCTTTATGATAAAAAGAACATCTAGTTCTTTGATTTATATTTTATGCTCAAGTAAATCAAAACTCTGTTCTGTACCTACTATTTTATTGCTGTGAGAAGTACAGGATCAACCCACAATTAAGAATGTAAAATAGTCGAAAGAAATTTCTTCTTACCCTCTGAAATTGTCGGTCGAGGCATTGAGCTTGTCTTTTAAGTTTTTTAGTATAACAAAGATTTAGCAGTTTGAGATCATTCTAAACAATTTTTTTAAAACCATGGTTCAGGAAAGCCTGTTGTGATTCATTATGGATCTGGGACAATTTCTGGATTCACCAGTCAAGATCACGTTCAAATTGGTGATCTTGCAGTAAAAGATCAAGTGAGCTCTCTCGTTTCCCTTTAGTTTAGCTACGACTCTTGCTTTTCCGAATGTTATTCATTCTGGCTTGAATTTATTTTAGGTTTTTATTGAAGCTGCACGAGAAGGAAGTCTTTCATTTGTGGTAGCCAAGTTTGATGGGATACTTGGCCTTGGATTCCAGGAAATCTCTGTTGATGATATAGTGCCTGTCTGGTATTGCCTCAGTGAACCTCTTTTTGAGTTTTGTGATAATTGTGTGTTATATTTTCTTCTTCCCATCCAAAACCTGCAGTACAATGATTCTGTATGGAAGTACAGGTATAATATGTTGGATCAAGGTCTCGTGAATGAAAAAGTATTCTCTTTCTGGCTTAATCGTGATCAAAATGCAAAAGAAGGAGGTGAGCTTGTCTTTGGTGGTGTAGATCCAAATCACTTCATTGGAAAGCACACTTATGTTCCCGTAACTCAGAAGGGATATTGGCAAGTACGTGAATATCTGTTGCTTGATTATTTCAATATGAGCCAAAGAAAGATCTACCGGCTAATCTTTTTCATCATTGTTCCCTGTGTTAACTAGATTCAAATGGGAGACTTTCGTATTGGAAACCTCTCTGCAGGTAAGTAGCTTTATTATCTTTTATTCCGTTTCCATGTGCAGCAGCTAACTTCGCTGCATAATAGCCTTTAAGTTGTTTTGTTACTCTTTTGCGTTTCCTTTCTTTTGTCATCTACCTAAAGTTACTTTTGAAGATATTTAATTCCAGTAATCCGTCTAATTGTCTTAAGTCTGAGTTCTGGATTGGATTATGTATCGTTCGTTTTCCAGGATCTTGCGAAGGTGGTTGTAATGCTATTGTTGATTCTGGAACATCCTTGCTTGCTGGTCCAACTGTATGTTCTCAATTGGTTCTATCATACATGAAAATTTTCTAGATTTTTAGCTTTATTATTATATACAATTCTGTAGATTTTGAATTATAAGATCTTTTGCTTGTCTGAAACTAGTATTTCTGAGCATTTCTATTGCAGGCTGTCGTGACTCAAATTAACCATGCCATTGGGGGAGAAGGAGTAGTAAGTGTGGAATGTAAGGAAATAATTTCACAGTATGGAGACATGATGTGGGATCTTCTTATATCAGGGGTGTGTTTTTTTTCTCTCTCTCTCTTTTTTTTCATCTCTGCTTGTTACATTTTATCTTCTTTTTTTTTTGGGTATATTACAACGTTCAGGCCAGTAATTAGGTATCAAACTGTGTTGGTTCACAGGTACTACCTGACAAAGTTTGTGCACAAGTGGGTTTATGCACTGCTCTTACAGCTAAAAATGAAAGGTATGGAAAGCCCAAATTTTATTTTGTATGTATATAATTCTAAATAAATCAATAAATACTAGATATGCCAGGCCATTTAGATTTGCAGCCTGTTATGGTATCATTGATTAACAACTGTTGGTAATTCATAAACTCTGAAATTAATGGGTATCTTTAGGGATGCTGAAAGTTCTATGATCAAAGTAACTGCGCTATGTGCTTCCCATTGATACAGATTTGGATAAAACACACTTTAGCCAATGTCTCAAACGATTTTTCTTGAGTTAGTTTGAATATCAAAAGAACATGGTAGCCATGTTGATAATGACGCCACACATGGTTCACAGTTCAGCATCCAGTTCCCCAGTCCTTGGTCATTTCACAGGATTTGGATTATATGCTGACTTATTAATGCTTCTACCTGATAACTGTAGTTCCTATATCAAGGAGGTTGTTGATACGGAGAATACGGTTGCTGATGCCCCAATGTGTACTGCTTGTGAAATGGCTGTTGTTTGGATTCAGAGCCAGCTGAGACAGCAGGGGACAAAGGAGAAAGTGCTTGAATATGTTAATCAGGTTACAGTTTAACAAATATCATTTGCTATCAAAAGCTAAGCTTGTGTAGAATGTGATCAAAGTACTGATTTTTTATGTTTGACAGCTGTGTGATAGTATACCAAGTCCCAGGGGAGAATCTGTAGTTGACTGCAGCTACCTATCAATTTTGCCAAATATTTCATTCACCATTGGAAATAAAGTTTTCGAGCTGACCCCTCAGCAGGTTTGACTTTTTATGCGGCATTTGTGGTGCGATTGACAATTATTCATTGCTCTATGTTATATGTAAGATTTGATTGGGTATTAAAATCTATTCATGATTTTCTAATTATAACTTTTTAAGGGAGCACAAAGTTTATATTTAGACCTCGTTAATTGAAATGGATTCTCATTGACTGATATAAGGTCTTTTGGAAGCTCTAGACTATCTTGTTATGCGGGAGATAAGAGGTGAATGATGGCAATAGCCCAACATTAAACAGAAATTCAGAAATTTTTTCTGAGTTATGCAAGTCATTCTTCATACTGGAAGACTTGGATAAGAATATTCATCCAAATAAGCCTTTGGTAGGAACTGGCAAATAGCCTAGAATTCAATTGTGGTTTCAGTCTTTCTAGCAGACCTCATCCATTGGACTATTATTGAGCTAACAAAACTCATACTTCTGATTCCTTTACTGTTATGGTGACTTTTTTTTCACGGCTTTGAATCTTCAACCTAACATGAGATATGTCCATGGTACGCCGAAAAGGTCAGCATTTTGTGTTCAACAAATGCATCATCCAGCCATGTAGATTAGCATGGATATCACTGGTGACAGATCTTGATAATGATATTAATCTACATTATGCACATTTCAAACGAATATTATGCAATGACTGTGACTCAACAAGTGGTAGTATACATGTGAAATATACTTTGGTCGGTCTGCCTGAATGTAGCTTCCCGCTTGCAGTATGTTCTTCAAACTGGATCAGACATCACTACTGTTTGCATCAGTGGATTCATGGCTTTGGATATACCACCACCTCGTGGTCCTCTCTGGTATGTTCACAGTCAACTGTATCATCGGCCCTAAACCTACAATATTTTCATTTCTCCTGGAAGTTAATGTAATACTTAATTCAAGGTGGAGCATTTTTATGATTATTTTTAAGCATTCTGGGTTCTGAATGAATGCATAAATTATACTTCGTAATAAGATGCATGCTTTTTTCCCCTCCAAAGTAACATTGATGATTGATATATATCGCCTGCAGGATTCTTGGAGATGTATTCATGGGGGTATACCACACTGTGTTTGATTATGGCAATCTCCAGGTGGGATTTGCAAGAGCTGCATAGGTGGTCTTTGCAAATTCCATAATCATTGGTTTGATCAGTTGATCCTAAGAAATGCATTGAGGATGGTTGGTTTGGCTTGCAGTATTTTCATCTTGATGCCTTAAGCTGTTAGATCTTATAGATGTAGATATGCATGCTGATATGCCCTAATCCCTTGTTTCTTTTGTTGGCAACTCCACTCTGGTATTGTATTACGCGACTCTAGAAAATATGATGATTCCATCATAATTTGAAGCCTTTGGCCCTTTATTATGTTCAAGTCCTGTCAGGGTGTTTGTGTTTCTCATTAATATCAATACATCTATGAATTAATAAGAAATGGAAGTTACAAAAGTTCATCCTTTCCTCGAGAATCAAATTTCAGAGCGTTTCTTACAGAAATCAGATAAAAATTGTGGGAACAATACATTTTAATTACATTCCTTCCAATGGTAGTTTTAATGTTTTGGATTTTGGGATTTGAATTTCGCACTCAAAATCGATGTCTTAAACTACATACTCGAGAACTTTATAGTTCTTGTTTCGATGAACGGCGGCAATTTTTAATCCTTGTCAACGTAACTCACGCAAATCACAGGAAAAACGCTTAAAAATCAACCAAAGGTGACAAAATCAAATTCACCTTCTGTTGTTCAACCTCTCAAAGTAAGTTGGCTTGAGTTGTAGGAGAATAAATGAGGACTCAAAAACATGTTGGTTTGAGTTGTAGAGGAAGGAGGATAAATGAATATGCTGTTGATTGAGAAAAACAGAGCAATCAATGTGCAAAGACAAACGATATCATTTCTCAAATTGATATCCGCTACAACAGAAATAAATTGTACTTTTAATGTCGAATCCAAATCAATTACAACACAAATTAAACATTAAGTTCAACTCTTATTTAAACTCTTCTTTGGGGTCAAGATAATAATAACTATAAATAGTCATCACTTGATTCCATCATCTTAGACAATGCTTTCGCAAATCCTACATAGCAAGGAGAAAGATGAAAATGTTGAAAAGGAACCGTCGATAAATGTATTGTGTTTTCAACACTGAATCAGGTAACTGCCAGTGCCAGGATGAGAAACTACGAGAGGTATTGCGTAATGGTTCATATACAGTCCACGAGAGTGCAAGTTTGAACTCTCGTCATCCTAAGCTTTTATGGTACACAACAATTTCAATCATAAAAAATATACATAACCAAGAAGACATTAAAGTTAGCTCATCGAACACTATGTGCCAATCTCACGCGCTCGCACTTTTTCCCCTAAGGTGCTATTCCTCATCACTGTCATTGCTGAAAACTGAGGCAACTGCCATTTTTGGCTTCTTTGCGGCATTTCCAACGAAGTTCTGCTCCAGAAGAAAGACAAAAATAGGAACATCAGCAGAATCATATAATGCAGCAGAAGCCTTTACTGTTCATTCACAATCATTATGCAATAAATTGGTAAGTATCTAATGCTAGTTATTTAGGTTTCAGTCCATTGTAGATTATAGCTAGTGATCTGTATTGTGAACTAGCCATCTAAACGGTTTTCAAAGGAAGATAATATCAGGAAAAACTACAAACAAGGCTTCTAATAACAACCAGCTTAACCCAATAATGGCAAGTAATTGATTACCAGAGCATCTATTTAATATGCTTCCAGTAATATCACCACTAAACCTGGGCACCCCTTCAACCCACTCCAACACCCCCCCCCCCCCCCCCCAAAAACAAAGAAACCCTTCCCCAAAACATACACCACCAATGACGAATGAGGTGAAACCCAAAATATGAATATTGTAGAAAAATCTAAACAAGAGGACACACACATGTATTTCTGTATATTTCTTTACATAACACATAAAAAGCTATCTTTATTTCTCTTCTAAAACGTAATCATTGTGCCACAACGTTTTCAAAAAGCAGTTCAAAGAAACCAAATACCTTGGATGTGCTCCCTTTTGCAGAAAATCCAAACTTCAAAGCCTTCCTCTGATCCTGATCTGCAAGTGCAGTAGCACTTTTCAGTGCATTGGTGGCTGAAATGGATCCAGATTCCTCATGCTTCTGCTGCTGCTTGTGGGTATCAGCCCTGTGATAGATTAAAATTAAATCAGCCAAAACACATGGGAGATCAATAACCTCTTCCCCTACCAAAAAGCCATTGAAAAAAGATTAGGAGATGAAAAGATATTACATCTGGGCAAATTTCGCCATCTCTCTCTCTTGACGCTGTTGTTCTCTTTTCTGTCTGTCATCGCGACCACTACTTCCATGCATTTCCCTCATTTCTTTGAATCTCTAATTTCTCGTCAAATAGAATATAATAATTTAGAAAAGCCAGAAGTGTAAAAAAGGACACCAAATGCAAAGATTGACATATAATGCATCAGCTCAAGAAAGACTACCAACCTTTCTGTGGTTGTGATCGTATGAGCTTAGATGTGCTTCAAACTCCATTGCCAATTTATACTGCTTGTTGCACAGCTCACAAAAGAACACCTTGCGTATTTCTTTCACTTCAGTTTGAATTTTCTGCTCACGTTCTGCTATAACCTGGATTTTCATAATGTGCAGGAAGCAGGCAGTAGAAGCCACCAGGTAATAAAAACTGCACGAAATTCTCAAGACCTTCCAAAGTTGATGTTCGCTTATGATATACCATTCCCGTCAAAAGACACACATATATGCTATATGCTGCCTTCTGTTTTTAGATGTATGTTTCAGAGAAAGTAAAACATCAACCTCAATTGCCTAGTATTTGAATTATTTACAACTAGTTACAACTTTAAAGGCATACCTCCCGTTTCCTCACAATTTCCTCAGTCTCCTCAACCTCAATATCCAACTTTTTTCGCTGAATATTTTCCTCTGCTGTAAAATAATCATCTTCTTCTTGTTTTCCAATTCCCAATTTTGGATCCCTTATTCCGGATTTTATGGGCTCAACAATACCTGCAAACAGAAAATTGATAGGATCAAATTAAAACGACATAATAAAATGTCCAGATAAAAATGTATTGATAGGATCAAATTAAAACAACATGATAAAATGTCCAGATAAAAATGTAACATTACATAAACCCATGATGCAAAAGACATGTAAGATGTTCAACAGGCTTCCCATACCCATGAAAACACTTAAAAAAACACACATCACAGAACACAATTCTTGCATAAGAATCAAAATTAAAAGAAGCAGTTCTCTTACTGTTCATCCAAAGACAAGAATGAACAAACAGCCAACTAAATTTGACAAAAACAATGTTCTTAAAAACAGAGGCAAGAAAAGTTGGCTGCCAAAGTACCAACTTCTCTTCATCTAAGAGCATAAATTACACTTCAACGTTGTATGGTTCATATTGTCACCCAAGTGATAACAAAATAAAACTTAATCAATTACAAAAGGAATGTCCAAAAAAGATCAACCATTTCTTTCAGTGTCAGCTTGCAAACCCACAATGAAAAGACCAACAATTTTCTTCAGTGTCAGCTGCTAGCCCAAAATGAAAACTCATTTAGTCAGATTCTAAGGTATCACTCTCACAACAAAATAACTGAACTCTAAAAGAATTTCAATGCAAAGAGGAAGTTCAAAACCTCTAATCTAGTGAAGCACGAAAACTTGAAACAAAATATTAGATATAGTCATTCTACCAATTAGCCTACCTTGCTCATCTTTCCCAAGTCCTTTTCCTTTCCATCCCATCTTCTGGAGGAGTCTGAAACCAATGTTAGATGACGTCAACTGAGTGTCTAAAGATGCTTGTTCCACATCATCTAGATCTACATTTTCAGTTGGTCTGTGATCAATTGGAAGACGAAAATCATCTGCAAGCTCCTCAAGGATAGAAGCCTGGTATGATGAACGATAAACCAACAAAACAAGGGTCAAAACTTAACCACTTTCACATTTAACTATTACCAAAAAAAAAAAAAAAGGAAAAACCTAACCAAAGTGAAAGGGAGAAACAAATAAAATTCAGCCATCAAAAATAAATTATGCAATGATTATATATTAGGAAGCCAAAACAGTACCAATTTAAGCCAAGACTAAAATGTGGATTATCCATCACATTTCCAAAATCAAATGTAGATTTCGACCTTAAAGAAGATTCTATTCATCATCGTGAACTTAAGAACAAAGTTATAAGCTACAAATGCAACAGAAATAACCATTGATTAAAAATAAAACAGGAACTGCTTCTACATATACACACAGGAGTCTGAATCTTCTGTAAAACCAAAAGCCAAAAATCAAAAGAATCTTGATGATAAAGCTAGTGCATACCTCCTCTTCTCTTTTATCTCTAGCATGCATCTCTTGTTTACCATTGTACCATCTATTATCCATTCCTTAGTGACCTGAAGATCAAGTAAAGAATTAACTACGCAAAACATATTACACCACCCAGTACCTTCGCCACTTCAAAAATGTTTAAAAACATAAACAGAATCTGCTCAATAATTAATATCATCAAACCAAAGTAAACATATCACTGTATCAATATAGGCAACACATCCAATTGAATAAAAGAAAGACAGATCAACATTCTAAGGGCTCTTACACAGCTTCTAGTAAACCAGAAAATTAACAAGCACTCTCCTATATAAAATTCTTTCCCACTCTGCTTTACCCTAAAGAGCGTAACCCAAAGTGCACAAGAGGCCAAACAATAGAGGCTCACCTCAACAGTTTTCACTTGTGAATCAAGGGCATGGAAAATTTCTCAACCTCAAAAGAGAATGATCAACTGGCTTAAGCTAGGAGGCCCTCTTCACCAGTCAAACTCTATAATCTATGGAATTATGATCCCCACCAGGTAATGTAAGTGCACCAATTAACTGCAGGCCTTGATTATTAGGTGCCAAAACTGGCGCTATCACCTAAGGGTTCAATCTAAAGGAAGATGAAACAAACTACAAGGTGTAATAGCAGGAAAGAGAATTCACACATCATGTGCATGCGTGTTGCATGCAACACATGCTTGCAGAGCCACAAAAGGAGACATTTAAAATAAACATTTTTTTTAGAGATAACCCCCATAATAGTCCTTCACATTTTGGCGAATGAGCTTTTTAGTCCCTTACTTTTAAAACGAGAAAAAATAATCCCTCACATTTCATGAATGTCCTCTTTTGGTCCTCTATCACTATTCTATTTGTTTTTCTATCAAATGAGCCTCATAAAACAAATGGAATAGTGACAAAAAAATAAACGGAATCGTGACGGAGGACAAAAAAAGTACATTCATGAAATGTGAGGAACTAAAAAGCTCATTCACCAAAATTTGAGGGACTATTTTGGGGGTTATCTCTTTTTTTTTATTAAAAGGAAATTCCATTACAGAACAGCTGGCATGCAAATACCATTATATTTAAGTGAATCGACAACTAAGTAGACAAAATAACCTTATAGACAAGGGAGGAAAATGGCAGAATACGTGGATAGTAGATAATGTGATTTAGATGTGAGTCTGACATAAATTTCATGTTCCATTGCTCATTCACTTAACATATCAATTTTCTTCCTTACGTTCATAACCCAGATAGTTTTTTTACAAGCAATGGACCAATCATCCAAAAAAAAAAGCATTCCACACCAAATCATGCATATGTTAGATCAGTAAGTTCAAAAAGAAAAGCAAATTGAGATGCATTTATTTTTACACAGTAAATTATCTTCCTCATAGTAATAAGAGATCATTACATCATCAACGAAAACTACAAAAGTCAACCCCGCTCAAAAAACCCCATCTCAGAACCAAATATTGCCGCTCAATCTCCCATTTGCAAAAGTCTGATTCAAACGCTAGCTATCTAAGTTAGCCAAACAAAACTCCATTAATTCCAAAAAATATACAAAACCTCCGAAATCCGACCTAAAATAACAAACCCACTTCTCTCCAGAAACAAATCATTCATGCCTCTTATAAAAAGGACAACAATATTAGCATTAAATACTAGTTCTTGTTCAAACATAAGCTCTGGGCATTGCAGATTTTGCAGCTGTATCTATCCTTCATGTTGGCAAATAAATAATATACAAACAACCAAAAAACAAAAAAATCGCATACAATAAATTTTTGTTCAAGAATATACAAAATTTAAAGCTTAATTTAAAAATAAAATTACCAAATTTAATCGAAAGAATTAGGAACCCGATGACTTCCGATTCCGATTCCGATTCGTTCTGAAAATTTGAAATTTAGAGCTGGATCGATATTTAAGAAAAAAGAAAAGGCGTGATTTTAGGGTTTTGATAATGTTACCCGCAATTGACGCTCCTGGGTCACGGTTCTCGTGGGGCCAAGCCACCGTGTAAGTTTAATTTTCGGGTCCAATTCTGGAGTAGTTGAAATTCTTCCTTGTTGGGTCAAAGGGGAACTTAGCAGCCCAGATTTGTCAAAAAATTGGGCTCGTAAGGTCATATTTGTTTGGGCTAAACTGTCTACATAACAATTGCCTCGAGTTTTATCAATCCAAAAATTAACTCAATCAACTCACTATTTTAACTTGTTAGGTTGAGTTAACTGAATTAAATATGTTAGAAAAGTTACGAGGTCAAATGAATTATATAATTTAATAGATTGGGTTGAGTTAAACCTAATATAACCCAACAAGCTAAAATATTAATTTAGCAGATGATGGGTTGCTGACCAACCACCTCTTTAATTTTTTGAAATTAATATTTTAATCTATCTAATCATATTGGGTTTAACCCAACCCAAATCTAATTCGTAATTATATCAATTAAGTTGAATAACAATTTGTAAAATTATAACTTATAAATGACCCAAATCATTCATTTGTCACCTATAATATTCTCTACTAAAAATGCTACAATCGACTGTTTATGTCCCAATCTTCTAACTTGTACTAATAGGTAGTCCTTTAGTATTAGTTTACATTAATGTCAAATCAGTCCATTCACGTTAAACATGTTTAAAAAGTTTAAATGTTTATATATTAAATATTTTTAATGAATATATTATCATTCATTCGACTTCTAAGATAGAGTATCTATATGAAAAATAGACTATCAATAACTTTTCAAAAATACCCGTTGGAACTGGAGTCAAAATATTAGTGCATTTTTTTAAAACAACATAATAAAATTTCATCAAAAACTTAAAAAAAAAAAAGAATCTATTCCAGAGGGGTATGAGAAATATTTTATTTCATGAATTTTTGTTTTTGATTCTTTACTTTCAAATAGTTTCCACGGTGCATATATATTCTTAAAATACTAAAACAGCTACTATTGTTAATATCAAACTAATACCAATTCAGACAAGCGAAATCTTCCATTCGATAATTGAGGTAAAGAATAAACTTTCATTTAAGTAATTCATTTTTTATCTGGTCTCAAATTTGGATAAAATATAAGGATTGTATTAAATTAACAGCCATAAAACAAGTCAAACCAGAAATATTATAGGGCAAGGCCATACTTATAAGAAAATTAAGTAATAAATTCGATAAATATAAAGAAGTATAAATGTAATGTCATATATTCTAACCAAAAAAAAAATAAAATCATACATTACAAAATTATTTTTCGAGGTTTCATCTCTTGAAATTGTTTCATAATGGCATCATTATCAATTGTATCAAACACATCATTTTCTATGAAAGTCACCATACAATCGCTCATCAAATTATCTCTCATCCGATTACGAAGTGTAGTCTTTAGGATTTTTATTGCCGAAAAAATTCTTTCAACTGTTGCAGTTGCTACCAAATAGGTTTTCTTGAAAATTATATCCACCAAGAGATTTAATAAATAGTATTTTTTTTTCTAAACAAGTGCAGTGGCAAGGTTCTTAGAATATAAAATGGGACTCTCTAATTTTAATTTTTAATACTATTATAAATGAGAAATCTAACATATGGGAGGGTCACTTCCCCCCCCTGAACCCTTAATGGATCTGCCTATAAACCAAATGATATAATCATACTTTAAATTGTGTAAAGTAATTTTCATAACAAAAAATTGCTCTCTTGTCAGAACTCAGAACTGTGTTTAATAGGTTAAACCATTTATTTTAGCTTTGTTTTCCCAAATGAAGAACTCATTTCAAGGAAATAACACACAGTACTCATTACTAAACTGGTTCTTCCATTGCTAGCATCAACAAAGCAATTTGGGTCAAATAATTTTTCTCTCCTTTTTACCCCACATCATAGTTAATTATACAAGATCATATCTAATTAACTTTAGAATTTATTTTGGTATCATCACATTAACCACCCAATTTGACCCTTAATATGCTGGAATTGGACTATGGGATGTGGGCCTGGGCTTTGTGTTCCTTCAAATCCTGCTTGTATGAAAATCTTTACCATGAACTGTTCAAAGAGATATTTTACTTTGTTTACATAGTTTTGTAATGTGTGGTTGGGAGAAATAAAGTGTAGAATGTTGAGGACAAGTGATAGTGATATGGTCAAAATAAGAATTTTTTTTCCCCACTCTTTAGTGCTAGATATGAAGTGGAGGGGAAAAAAAAAAGAACAGAAGAACAAACTCACTCCTGAGTAATGTCGATTTAGCTAGTAAATATTCTTGTATGGTTACTTTATTTTAGTATAAAAGGTTCTAAAGGAAGAGATATTTTCACAATAGTAACAGCTAAATAGTTGCATTGAATTGATGTTTCTGTTTAATGAATTAACAAAAGATTATATTCCAAAGATGAATGACTTTTTACTCTTGTAAATCAGTAATTTATTCACAATTGCGGTTCCAGCTAATTATGCCTTTGGGGCCTAACAACAAAAGATAAATTTTTTTTAGAAAAAATGAAGAATCAACTAAAGTTTCGATAGGGATGGCATTAGTTGATTTTTTTTTTTTTTTTTTTGCATATAAAGCCAATCCATTGAAGTTGGTAGGATGCCTATGGAGAAATTTTTGCATAAAGAAACGCACGCAAATCATGCCAAGCATGCTTATTACCATAAATATATCAAAGGTGAATTGCTAGTGGAATTAATTTAAAACGAATGCGCATTAAATAGAAAAGCCTCATATTGTTCTGGATGCTCTCACTTTCTTATAAGGATGGTGCTTAATTTGTTGTTGATCCATATGAATACAACACTACAATGTTTTCAAAAGGAAAGATAATTCAAACAGTCATTTCTGGTGTTATAGCTTAATTTTCTCATAAGAAAAGGCACGTGAGTTTAAACTTTCCGAGGAAAACCCTAAATCATTTCACATAATGTGGCGCGTGAATGCAAACTTCACTAAAAAAGCCCTAAAACATTTCTCACTACATGGCGTGTGAATTCAAACTTTATTAGAAAATTTTTAAAATATTTCTCATAATATGGTGTGTGAATTCAAACTTTACTAGAAAAACCCTAAAGCAAAAAAAAAAAGAAAAAAAAAAAAGAAAAGAAAGAAAGAGAGCGAATCATCCTCACTGATTCTTTTTCAGTAATTTTAATTTGGAAGGAAGCTCTCTCGTTGCTAAAAGCATGAAGCCATAATTTAAACAACAATTTGCCCATTGATTATCCACATTATAAGTTGATTACTATATGCAACAAAAGAATAATATATATATAAGATCACAAAAGTGCATGCACATAGTGTGAAAAAGATAAAGTGGAAAAAATAAATCAATTAATTACCAAGCTATGCTAGCTGGAGGAACAAACTAGTTCTCTTTTCACAAATTAATTAAGACAATGTACGTATGTATCAGTAAGATTTCCTTTCCATTTTTTTTTTATGTAGAAAAGCACTCTTCCATGAAAAGAAACTTGATTAAAGTACTCAAAAGCTATATGCATAATAGGGTAGATTATATATTATCTATGAGGCAAATCATACATGGTCCTAATTTTGGATTGACTATGATATGCCCCTCTTTCTACAAGCAACCATTTTCCTAGAAATTCACAGGGAATATGTAAAAGAAAGGTGTTGGATAGATTTTGAAATCATGAGCAAGAGCAAGAGCAAAAGTATGTTAGAGTAATGCAGCTGCCCTTTAACTTGATCACCTTTGTAGCCCATTACATATTTTTGTATTACAAACAAAGGGGTTAAGCACTTGTAAAAACTGGCCAGTCAGGAGTAATTGCAATTAACTAAATTTAGTTACTTAGGTATGATCATCATGACAAGAAGCTAGGCAACTAAATTTAATTACTCATTAGGTACTCGATTAATTATAACTAACAATTAACTTAAATGTTAACTAATTAATCAAGTTCTAATTCCAGATGATTTCGTTTCTAATGCAAACGCTGAACAGCTAACCAGCCTAACTTAGTCTCCAAAACAGTACTAAAATAAGCAAAAGTAATATGTACACAAAAAATTAATATAATATAAGTTAATGTGAAGACAGCCAGAAGAAACACTAATTCCTAACATTCTAAAAGGTGATGGAATATAAAGGAAGGTTCCGTAGATCATAAGTACAAACATTATGGACGTACCAAACTATGAATGGCTCTGTGGGCACGATCTAATGGTTAGGGTTTTAAGAAGAATCCTTAAAGCTAGACAGCTTGCAAGCAATGTTGGTGAGGGACGCTCAAATTTTCCCTCATTTGTCTATTTTTTCTTTTCACAAAAAGTTTCCAATCAAAAGCCAAATTATGTACTCTTTGTTCCCTTTAGATCTCTCATGGCATATAAAATTCAACCAATATACAGAAATTCTGGCATTCAAAAAGATAGTTAGGGATTCTTTGACGATCCATCTTTTCTTCACCCTCAAGTTGTTGATTACTAATTATTTTCAAATTTCTTTTTGATATCATACTAACCCTTCGCTAGTTTTCCCCTCTCTTTTGTGTTAAGTCACATTCATCGTTCACCCACTCAATCTTAGTGTAGAACATACAATGGAGTAAATTAATCGATCAAATATATATTATGCATATTGTTCTTGATTCGCTTCTTATCTGTATAAAAAATGTGGCAGCCGAATTTCTAATCGGTTAGTTCAATAACTTTTTCAATTTTTTTTCATTGTTTTTAAATGCTATTTATTTTTAATTTTTCAGTTTAATTTGTCAAATTATGTGGCGCGTGGTAGGTATTACCTTTTCTAATTAAAGCAAAGATTTAATTTGGATGCACAAATTATGCATGAAGGTTGATGTGAACTTGTGTCTCCATGGATAAGATTATAACTAGAGCAAGCATGTCAATTTATACCAACCAAAAGTTTGGATTAGGGAAAGGGACTATTGAAGATATTTGTAGTAGTACTTTTTCTCAATTTTTGGGAGGAACCTTGCTTAATTTCAAGATAACATTATTGATCCGTCTAATTCAACAAAAAAAGGGAAAAAAATTCTGGGGTCATGCAAACACTACAGATAAAACTAGAGTATCCATGATACTCTAGTAACGTAACGGATTTACATGGAGAATACCATTCTAGAATGGTTCTAAGTTAGCCAATGGTTTTGAGTTTATCTTGGGTTCCAGTTGTGTGATTTTTAAAAGTAAATCCTACGAAAGTTGTACACAAAATTTTTAATTGTACCATCTACATCTGCCTCTATGAAATGGAGAATTCATTCTATCCTATGTGTAGATCAATTTTTATTAATTTTCTAGACTAGTCTTGAATTTCTTGATGATCAATAGCTAACCTTGATCTTGGTCCTTACATTTTCTTCGAGATTAGCATGAATATTGAGGCGCGAATGCGTCTTCAATGCACTTTTTTTTACCATGTAAATTCAATCTAATTCAGATATTGATTTTTTTTCCTCCATTACATATAGGGGTATTCATCGGGCGAGTTCTTCGATTTTTCGGGTTCTTCGGTTCGGGTTTATTCGGTTTTCGATTTATTCAGTTTGGGTTATTCGATTTTCGGCCGAACCCTAATTTATTTTTTTATATTATATGTAATTATAAAAATAATATATATTCATATAAATAATATATAAATACATATTATATGTAATTATACGTATAATTTATATACATATAAATAATAAATAAATATATATATTCGGGTTTCGGTTTGGTTTCGGTTTAATCCAAAACTCAAAAATCTAAAAATTTGATTTTCGGTTCGGTTTAGATTCGGACGGATATTCGGGTTATCCAAATATTGAATACCCCTAATTACGTATGCTAATTTAGTTGCCAAGCAAATTAAGGTTTATTTTCAATTAATAGTATTTGTACAAATAAAAGAGAACTTTGAAGACCCCTTTTAGGCGTCAACAAAAAATTTTTATGATCAATGGGAAAGAGAAAATGGACCCTCCCAATACAATACAATGCATTGTTTTGATAAAAGCCTTGATGTTTATGTTGACAAAATAGCACTATATAGGAGAACTTTCAAAACCCTTTTTGTGCCTAATCAAAAATTTAAAAAAAAAAATGAAAATCAATAGGGTGAGAACAAGGGAAAGTTTTTCCAAGAGGCGGAAATTATTTAATAAATAAAGAGGATATAACTTTCTCTTAATTCTTCCAAAAAAAAAAAAGTAATTTCGCCTTCCAAACGCAACTTTACTTTTTCAAATGAAATTTTTTGAAAACTAAAATTAATTAAATATATAATTTTAAAAGTCTAGATATAAATTAAATGGTTATAGTTCTTTAATGTCAATGTCAAAAAAATAAATTTCTAAGAAGTTTTAAATAAATAGTTACACAATTAAAAAATTTTATTCAAAACTTTTAAGTTTAATTTTTTTTTTTTGGTGAACTTGAATGCTACAGAATAAAAAATCACTAAAATAATTACAAATTACTGCAAATAATTCACTATTTTGATGCTTCATTTTTAACTTTTTGTGAGATTTAATGTTAAATAATATTAAAATTAACAAAAATTTTGAAAAAAAAAATATTTATACAGATTTTCTAACTTTTTCAGCTTTTTGAATATTCTAATTTTAAATTTTTTAAATTTTCCATCTTAAAAAAAATTGAACTATGACCAGCTAATCTTCAACTTCGTACAAAAGATTTGTCTTTAAAAATAGAATTCTATTTGAAAACTAAAAATGCTTTTACCCTTATTAAAATAGTTTTTTCCTTTTTATTAATTCGATAACTTCCACCGTTATTTTTAAAAAATTTCTCTAAGAACAAAATTAATGCAAGTGGAAAAAAAAAAAACCTTTGGTAAGTGAATATCAAATAATTTTCCTCATTTTCATGACAAGTAGTGTTTCAAACGGATTCAAAATTAGAATCAAGACTGATGATCGAAGTGTTGGAAAGAAAAGAAAAATTCGAAAGGAAGGGCTGTCAACTATTTCTTCCCCAAGGAGCATTGAGAATTAAGAAAGTGCAAGGAAAGACAAATAAAATATCTAACCTTCCCCATGCAATAATCAATATGCACTGCATCTTTCCGTCACATTCAACATTTTTTGGGTCAACTTTCAAACCAGCGGTCCACAACGCAAATTCTTTGATCAATTGTTACCAGAAGTACAAAATTTATGAATTTCATCAAGACCATCAATCGGATCAACGGTCACTGTCCCTCCTCATTAATATTCTCAACCCTTGGATCATCCGACCCCAAGTATAAATAACACCCTTGCATGGCCATTAGAAAACCAGGAAACTTCAACAAGCACAGGAACGCCTATCTCAACACCATATCCTTTTCCAAACCCTCAAAACAAGTTCACTAAGAGTCGATCGATCCATTGAGCAAAGACTCATGGGAGGCAGCAAGCAGAAGAAGTCATCAGGTTCTTCCTTTTCCTTCCTTAGCCTGTTTAAAACTAAGCCCAGAAGAGAGTATGAAGTGAAGGATGACTTTGTGAAAGCTTACAAAGTATGGCCAAGTGATGAAGATAGAGGTCGATGGGTGGCTGAGCCTGGAATTGATAGGAAAGCTTCGGCGTTCATTTCTTCAAGAACAGAAAGGTGGAAGAGTGTTGAGGTGGCCAACTGATGATCAAGACGATCATCATCATTCAAATCATTATCATCAAGATTCTTGATCAACAAACATCAAATGCAGACTCTGAGGAGTACCTACCTTGTGCCTGCATTCGTTGTTATGATCGATCGCGTTTCGGCAAGAAATCTAAAATCGATCCCGCTATGTTATTGCTTTATTTAATTTTTTGTTTGTAGTTTAATTTGAATTAGTTGTGATCAATTCTCTAGTTCCTAATGGGAAAAATTTGCAAATTACATAATGAATAATGTGAAGATTTTCTGTATTTGAAGCTTTGAGTTCTTCTCAAATTTTGTCATGATTATCTGTCAAGTTTATTTGCAAATTTTAGCCGTTTTACCTCTCATTTGAAGTTACACTAACAAATAAACTTGGATGTGGGATGATTATAATTTATTTTGCGACAAATTAAGAAAAAGTGAAGTGAAAGTTCTTGAGCGTACATGCGGACGCAATAATTGTACGGCCATGGCATTTCAAGAGATATTTTTGATTATGTGACAATGGATCAGATTTTTCAAATACTTAGGGAATATTATTGCTGTATGCTTTTGTACTTGGAACCCTGGAAACCACATTTGTAAATAGGGATTCATATTTCATTTATAAAAATCATGTATATGCACGAACTAGTCCCAAATAGGCCTATATTAACCTAAGGAAAGATCAAAGTTTGCATTCAAATGTTTAACTTTGATAATTTTTCTTGATGATTTCACGTAATAATTATTTCAAAATTCGGCCAAGTTTCCTGTACAAGATTCTAAATAGTGGTAAAATGGCTGGCACAAAATTAATTAATTTCTTTAAGAATTTTAAATTAAGCAGACAACAGAAAATGCACTTGCCATCTAGTTTCCTGTAAAAGTGATTTACTCCTACATTTTGTTATAGTTGTTGGCCCAACAATGGGACTCTTTAGGGAATCTAGCTATGTATCCTCTACTCATATTCTTCTCCTCAGGTCATCAATTATTGTTGGCATTTTCCCCTCTTGATTTGACTGCCCCCCAAGTATTGGTTGAAGGAGAAAAAAGATGCTCATATGCTTTGTTGAATGAGGGCAGCTTTAGATGTAACAATACTTAATTTGATCATATCTGTTTTCATTTTTCATGTGTTGTTTCGGACTTCTTAATCATTTCTGATGGTTTTAAAGCAACCCTTTGCATGATAGCCGCCAGTCCCACAGTAAAAGAACAAAGAGCTACCAATGATGCTTTAGCAAAGTGAAAATGTAATGGGGAATTTTATATGACATCCTACAAGCTTGACAATCCCCTAATTAATGTTTCCAGATTCTCCTTTCTTTAGTTCTCCTTTTGGATCCAAGATATTTCACCACACTGGACATTTACGGATTAAATACACATAATGGAAGAGGACCCGAGGAAAGTTGCTTGTCTAGTTGTCTTGATCGATAAATTTTGAGTTTGAGACTTGAAGATTCCATGTGACGTGTGTAAATATATGCAAATAAAAACCTTAAAATTCATGCACATTCATAGTCCTGCTTGTTCTAATCAATTAATTTTTTTACGCCTAAATTATTGCCAAAGTTTGAAATATTATTATTTTTTGGCAGTGCTTATGTAACCAATATGTAACATTTGATCAACACATGCAAATTCAAAACCAAAGCCATACAACTTGTGTTTATTTTAGGATATATTCATTCATATAAGCAAAAGAAATTAGCCGAATATATAAATCAACTGGAGACTAAAGGATTCTTCTGCATAGTGCTTTTTTGGAACACAGCTGTAAGGTACATTCATTGGAGGATAACCATCTAAACTTGCCATGGTCAGTTCTTTCTTTTCGAAATATGTAGTCACTTCAGGCTCTTTTTTTATGATGGTTCAATCATGCGTGCCTGTACTTTGCTGTATTGAAGAAGTTTCCTTAGCCCATCGATCCAAAGTTTTCCTAGCCATGCATGTGGGATGGTTTTCCTTAACCATTAATTTGTACTATCATTTACTTTTCCTGGCTTTTCAACAAACACTTTCAAGATTCATCACCATAGTAAATCTCATTAAAAGACAAAAAGTTGTAACGTGGTATAGAAATGGGCATAGCCATCCAAAGTGAAAAGTGGTACAAAATGTATCGTTTTTTTTCAAAAATTGATAATAATCTCAAAAGGGTCATATTCCATATATATATTCTTTTGCTTTAAAGACATGCACTGGATATTACATATTGCTTAACTATTTGGCCTTCCACTTGAGATAAAAAAGAACGGTGCGAATTATTGTTACGTTCTAAAATGAAATGGATCAATGTTGAAGGCAGTATTATGGATTAGATTAGGAGGAAAATAAAGCAGGGGAAATGAATACTTCTTCAAAGAGCTCTGTTATTATCTTCACCTTATTTTATCACAATTGCAGCAAACCAGGCTCATAAGCAAACCTGAAAATAAGCCCTGATATATTTTCAGCACTTAGCAGAGCCCATCAAACTCATTTTTAAAAATAGACAAATATTGGTCATTGCTAAAGCTTGATCTGAAATATTGAATGATGTGTTAATTAAATTTGTAATATTTTTGTGTAAAATGATGAATGCATGGAGAAAAAACTAACCCAATGCCTAAATTCAAGCAATTAAATAGAACGGAAAAGAGAAAAAAAAAAACAAAAAGGGGTGATATATTGAACAAGCAATGTTCCGCTGGAAATAATTCCATCAGATTCTTTTTATGTCGGATTACAGCTTAGCATGTAGAATTAGAGTTCAAATGCTGAAATAGTTCAATAAGAAAGTTTTACGAAGGTTTAATTCCAACTCTTTAACTTGCAGATTGAATAGAATTATAGTACTATCTAGGTTTAAAAAGATGATCACTTTTTTAAAAAAATTCCCTTTTTTCTTTTAAAAAAAGTATTTTTTAAAATGTTTTTCCTATATTATTCTTACTAATAATGCAAATGTATATAAAACTAAAAAAATTTACATTTAATAATATATTAAATATATTGCACATTATAACTAATCGTAACCAAAAGTATACTCGTTTTTAAAATGGAGAGAGTGAGAAAAATTGGATAACTTTTTGCAAAAGTGTAAGATTTAGAGAGATCAAAAGCGTTTAGTTTAACCTTTTTTTTTTTTTTTTTATAATATGCGAATGCACTGTGAAGATTTTTGTTGAGATTAACTCTCCTGACTCTCTTTATTTGTCTTGTTCGTAGTTTGTCATCATTAATTCATAATAAACATGTCTCAGATATATATTGTCGTGACAGCAAGCCCTTGACTAGTAGAAAACTAAATTGCAAGATTTCATCTTAGGTTTGGACATGCATCACAATGAAATTAATCTTAAGATTGAGATTTTAATTGGGGGAAAAGTACTTACAGAAATTCATATATTACATGAAAGTAGGAGATAACAGCTACAAAGTAAACACGATCAAGTTTAAAACTTAGGACACTATGAACAATGAACAAGAATAGACTGTAACGATAATACTAAGCCAGACATGAAATTTAAATATCCATAAGGATTTATTACAAGACAAGCATATATGTATATATGTGGATCTTAATTTTAAGGAAAGAAGGCGCTAGACCACAGGGGGTTGTGATTATCATGAAATGGCATAATCATCTCTTCCCCATTACCAAAACCCATGTTTTGATCACTAGGGTTATTCATCCAATCTGTGAACCACTGAGGCCTATGAACCCCATCCATAGCCATATCCAGGGTTGGCTTCTGCTCTTGCACTTGCACTGATGATCCTCTTGCAAGCATTTCACTAGTAGCTGGCGCTGCTGCTGCCGCAGCCACAGATGGTTGTGCTGGTGGTGCAACTTGCTGCTGGGAAGCCATTTTCTTGAGGGACTCAATCCTCTTGTAAATCTCCTTCAGCTTTTGATCAAGCAGCCATCCCAAATCATGCAGGTCGGCCATGATCATGTTTTGAAGCCCTTTTCCTGTCAGGCACTGATACATCACTTCAGTCATCTCCTTCTCCCGATTTTCCTTGTGTTGCTTCTTGAGTTGTTCATTGGCCTTGGCAATCCTTTGCCTGATGAAGCTCTCTTGATTCACCATTTTCTTGCTTTGCTCCATCTCAGGCATCCTCTTGAACTGTGCAATCACGCGTTGAACTCCCAAGGCATTTGGCCAAACCTCAGGTTGAGATTCATATGGGCTATATATAATGGCACAAGCATCAATACCACAAAGGGTGCTAAGTTCACTCACCTTCTTCATCAAACCCTTCTTCCTTTTCTTGAATGTTGCTTTTCTTGCCGAATCATTAGTGATGAAAGCTAACTTTACCTTCTTCCTAGTCATTGGTAATTGGACCAAAGATGCAAAGAAAGAGAAGAATTATGGTATTTTGCGAAAGTACTTGTGTGCTGTTTCTTGTTCCAAATGGATGGTTGCTATATATACACAGATTCAAGAGTCGGAAATTAATTCCAAAGATTTTTATTGATTTGCATCCAAATTTTAAGATACTCATCTTGTCAAGATTTCTTTTTTTGGTCGTATTTTGTGTTTGTGAAAGATTATGGTTAGTATGTTATAGCAATTTAATGCTGCCAGGAAATTAGATTTACTCATCAATCTAGTCATTGGTCACGAAGAAGATTTTTCTTTTTCTTTTTCCTTTTTTTTTTTTCTCATTCCTCACATAAAAATGACATTTGATTCAATAACATGGGTTGATGCTAGAAGCAAGTTTACAAAAGTTGAAAACTGAATTTCTTAATACTATATTTTTATTATATCTTTTGAGCTTTTAACACCAATTTGAATTCTGTTCTTTAATTTTTTAAAAATTTTGCAAAATATTGGTAAAAGTACGTCAAGAAAAAGATTCATCCTCTTCATAAAAAAAAAGAGGTAAAATCAATAAAAATTTCTTTTTCAATTCATCAGTAGAGTTGAATACCTCATTCAATAATTTTTTTTTATCCGATCCATAAGAACTAACAGAAAAGGCAAATCCCTCATGATATACTAGATCTGGTTCGATTATTAATAGAGTAAATAGATCTACCATTTCTTGAACTAATTCAAAATCGTGATGTGACGTGTATCCTCTCCTATTCCGGGCATGAAATAGATGAAATAGAGTTAAGAAAATTTACATAAAACCTTAATTAAAATGCATTAATGATACAGATGTACTGAATTATGGTACTAGGAGGGACCTCATAGCCATAACCAAATAAACATGAAAAATTCTAGGGGTGAGGAAACACGTTCTCACAATTAAGTTGGATAATTTCCTATATTTGTTAAGAATGTAAAGTCCTCTTACCAAAAACATGATTTAGGGCATACGGATAAATTGACTTGAGATATGGTAAGAATAATCAAGGTAGGTGAATCTTGACAATTAAATGTGGGATTTAATTATTGGGATAATAATGCTAGCATTTAATATAAAATCGTAACTCCTTATTGGTTAATTCCCATCATTTAACACTGTCAATTTTATTATCTTTATGAATATTTAATTATTTCTTATTTGGTAAGGATTGGAACAAGATTTATCCATAAATCACATGTTGTTCGTGTGATAAAAAGTAGACGCAATTAGGGCTGCAAGCAAATCGAGCTATATGTGTAAGTAGTAGGGGTATAAATGTACTTGTAATTATACATTTGAAAATAACGTACGCGTAAATCGTACATTCGAACATAGTAATTTTCGGATACGTATGCGTAGTGTATGATGAACCAGCATGAATCTTGTTGTTTTACAACCAGACAAACAATTTTTAATTTTCTATTCTTTTCTATTAATTAGAAAGATTTTCTATTCATGTGTATTAATTAGAAAGATCCGTGAACATTAAATTTATGAATGTTTAATTTTCTATTATTTTTGTTAATTAGAAAGATTTTCTATTATTTCTCTTATTAAAAATATCCTTAATGTCCTGTGTAAATTAAGGATTTGAGGGGACAATTCATATTTTTCATATTACGGTTGATAGTCAAGAAGGTGCAAATCTATACCCTACTAGTTACAAACCTTCCCTCAATTAGTTACGCCGGTTCATAATATTTATACTTGTCCAATAACATGTATACATAGTAACAACATCTTACATTCGCGATTGATTTAATGCATACAATTGTGATTAATTTAGAAATGCCACCATTGCATCCAAGATTAGATAAGAATTGAGTGTTTTTTTTTAAGACTCTGCATGTGGAGGACAGTGCAACTAGAAATAAATATAAAGACGGTCTATTTACATATGTAGACAAAAAAAATAAAATAAAAGTTTACGTGATTAATTCGTTTCGCTAAAAATAAGAATGCAAAAAAATGTATGAATTTTTTTTTCTATATCTGTATCATTGAAACTTTGTTTACGCCTCAAATTTTTTTGAAGATAATCCTATTCTCTTACACCAGTGTGTCTATTATAAGATTATGTGCCTCACAAAATGCGGGGTGAGACTCCTATGTCAATTAAGAGATAGAGAGGACGAGAGGAAAGTGTTGTAAGATGCGAAATTCGCCTAAAATTAAAATAACATAATCGTTCCGTTAAATTAAAAAAACTGAACCGTAATCAATCCCATTAGCATAACTACACATATTGCTTGACTTGTACGATATTAATAAACCTTTTAGTCCCTAATGTGTAAATAATTAGCCACCAATTTTAGTAAATTAATTTGGTGAATGGGTTGAGTCTATTGAACTTTCTCCCCAACTTCTCCAGTAATAGTAGCTTTTGGGCATTTTTTCAAACTTGGGCTTCATTTTTGGATCGAATCAGTTTCGGGGCTGTTCTGGTGCTCGCCGAAGGTGGGGATGTATTGGGTGTGGACTGTGGATGCATATGAGGCCCATGTTTGATTTGGGAATAAGTTTTCTCTTGCTGGGATTTTAGAACGAAAGACAAGTGGGAGAACTCCTTATTTGTTGGACTAAAGTACTGAGTTTTGTAATAAGCCTAAGATTGGTTCATTCATTCATATACCGATGTACGATATTGTCTACTAATTTATTGGACTTTGAAATTTGTCTTCAAAATTGTGCTTCGTGTGAGAATGAGAAATTTTTTTTTACCTCATCATCAATCTATGCTTAAAAGTTGCAAATTTCTAACTTATCAATGGTCAGATTATTAAGAGTTGTTTTTAGCCTTCAAGTATCTATTTCAAAAAGTAATGTATGTGAAACTATCTATTAGATTATAGGGGGATCAAATTATCAAAATGAAATGAATCTATAGCGAAACAAGATTTAATTATGATAAAAAAAACGATTCGTATATATATTTCATAAAAATATAAATTTAAAGTTAGTGATAAAATAATTGAAAGGCACGAAATCAAGCAAGAGTATTATTTCAAAAAATTTGCCCGTATACGTGTTATTTGAAAGATGATTTGGACAAATTTATGAAAGAGGTAATCAATAAAATAGTCCCTCGTATATTTTAAAATGAATTTTTTAATTTTTCATATTTAAAAATAAGAAATCAATCCCTCCATTTCATACATTTGATCTTTTTCGTCATTTTGTCTTGTTCCGTCAACTTTCCATCCGTCCAAAAGGTAATATTGTTATTTCTCAACTTTCCATCCGTCCAAAAGGTAATATTGTTATTTTTAGAGGGCATTTTTAAAAGCACAAAAACTCCTCCTCCTTCATGAACGTGGTTAAGTTTTTTGCTAGAACATTAGTTTAATTGATTTAGCCTGTTAATGTGGTAGTTATATTCAGTAATTGAGCTCTTCTTCTTTTTTTTGTTTGGCGGGGGGATGGTGTCGGGTGGGTGCTCTCTTCAAACCCTTCGACTGTTTTGGATACTGCTTGATATTATATAAGGTTATTGAGGAAAAACAAGTTTGATATTATACCTTGTGTTTCGTCAGGACAGGAGGCGACTCTCTACAGTCCTGATGCGATTGAAGTTTGCTGAACACAAGAAATATGGAAGACTTTATTACTTGGGTACGTAGATTCATCAAAGGTTAGGAGAAAGGTCGACAAGTTGAAACGTCTTTTTGGACGGAAAGTTTAGGTAGATTCAGCAAATATTAGGAGAAAGGTACGGAAAGTTTGAGTAGATTCATCAAAGATTAGGAAAAAAGTTTTGGCTTATAATGACAAGTTGGACGATTATGATGCAATGAACTCTAGAAGCTATTGCAAGATGATATTTGATGACAAGTTGAAATGTTTTTTTTTTTTTTTTTTGACGAAAAATTAATTTTTTTTTTTTTTAAATATGAATGATTAAAAATTTTATTTTAAAATATGTAAAATACGATTTTATTAATTATCTCTTTGTGAAAACCTTAACAACATGGAAGATGTTGTAGGCAATGAAGAGGCCCAAAAAGGTGCCTTTCGGCCCGAAAACCCTATAATGATTTGATTTGAGAGTTGAGACCCACCCATATCAAATAGAGGTGGAGGCCCATGGCATCTCACAAAGTCCAACAATGAGACCTATGCTGTGTGCTGGACCAATGGCATTATAATAAAAATATATATATATATATATAAAATATTAACTTTTAAGATAGTCGCTTTTAAAATTCATGACAAATAGTATCTACCGACAATTGACAAAAAGTATCAAAATCGACTACTACCCTCCTTTTGCAATATTGACGCTATTATTCTCTTTATTCTCTTACAAAATTTGTTCAAAACTAAATTATTGACGTTAATATTATAACATTCACTTAGATTTATTTAAATGGCAATACCAATATTATAATATTGGACTGAAATTACATCCATGACACAAAAATTACAACTTCGTAAATTATCGTGATCTCATTAATTTTTCATAAAAAAGTATAAAATTTTTATATAAAATATAGATAACTTTAAATTTTTTTAGCACATAAGATAATTTTGAATTAACTTTTGAGATGAAACGACGTGAATCAAAAATTCATAACAAAGGCACATTTGGAAGGAAACCAAGAAGCCAGCCCAAGCACATTATCTGGCAGACCGCATTGCCCTTTCCCTTTCCTTTCCATTGAGACTAAAAGTGACAATAAATCATGTTTTGGATTCCCGAATCATAATTTAATATGAGTGAATCAAGACCTATGAACTTTACTTGTTTACTTGTTTTCATTTCGCAAATCTTACTTATTTTTATTTTCGTGTTATATTTTGGTGTTAAATTCGTATTGCATTTTGTATAATAATTTCGTATCGTATTTTCGTGAATTACCACCCCTAATTGAGACGGATACCATTTTGGAATGTCTCATTGTGAATGCATATCAGTACAATTTTGGATTTGCTTCATATTTTACCGAATAAAAAAAGAAAAACATTACTTTCCTTTGTGGGAACGTGATTAAATTATTGAAGAATGTAAAAAATTAATGAGACAAATGAAATCACAAACTAAATGTCAATAATGATTTAAGAAAACTTCAAAAAAACATCAGCCCAAAACATAAATACACGCTAATGACAAAATGAAACAACCACTCTTGACTCTTTTTTCTTTTAGGTAATTTTCACTACAGCAATGCCCAAACTAAAATGAAAATAAAAATTAAAATAAAAAGTAGTTGCAAGAATGGAATGAACACTAGACAGATATAATAATTATAAAATTGGAACACAGAAACAAAGTAATTAATCCACTAATAAAAACACAAAGCCATATCCTGAAACAGCACCATTCCAGATGCTCCAATGCCCACCTGTCAAAAACACAATACAATAGATACTCAGCCAAATTTGTCTATGTCACGCATTACCTTGAGATCAGAATTTTGTTTTTTTTTTCCCTCTTTACATCTAAAAATCATAAAAAATATTTGGGAAAAAATAGAGGACAGAAATTATAATTGAACTTAAGTACTGATGACCCCAAATATAAAATTACAAGATAAGATTTTTAAAATGGGAACCTAAACAAAATCAAGGGAAGGAACCAAGCAAGAGAATTTTTTAAATAAAATTTTGTTTTTTCCAGGGTGTTGGCTTAGATGCTCACGCAAAACAAGTACTCCCACAAAAATTAAAAAAATAAAATAAAATTTGGCAGTTTGATTCCAAAAACAAACCGGCGGAAAGTGAAAAAAACATTAAAAAAGAAGAAGAAGAAGAAGATATTGAAATTAAGAATTACCTTACTTCGAAGGGATCACTACTTGGTGATGACCCAGATAGCGTAGATTATTCCGGGCAAGTAGCCAAGCAACGTCAGCAACAAACAGATCCAGAACTCCACCTGTTCCAGATTTTCACATAAATTACTAAATCAAATTTAAAAAAAAAAAAAAACCTTTTTAACCCCATAAAAATATGAGATCTAACCTAAGTAGTTATCTTAACAAAACATAAAAATCATCAGAGACTGATATTTATATAATAATAATAAAAGAAAAAGAAACAGTCTTATTACCTTGCAGCCAAATTTGAGGAAAACACCAAGGGGAGGCAAGATAATAGCCAAAATAATATCTATACAAGTGGCTGTACCGTCCGACATTTTCTCTCAGAAAACAGAAGTAGCAGGGGGTACAAGTACAAGTGTACAACTATCACTGCAGGGGACTGAATAAGAAGCAAGAACTCCAAGGAGAGCACACCGAAAAGAAGAGCAGTTATTGAGTTAACACGGCGACAGATACAGAGATTGATGGAGTAAATTCCAGTGAGTACTGTGAGTGGGGAGTTGGAGATAAGGAGATTTATAGGCGGAAATGCGGGAACTGAACACACGCGTTGCGTTTTGATTTGACATTAGGAAAATCATTTGGCCGTGTTAAAGCTTTATTAGCCTGCCTCGTATTTACTTAATTAAATACGTGGCGATATTGTTTGCTACTCCCCGGCTCATCATCATAACGCGCTCACTCTCATTCAATGGGGCAGCTGGCATTGGTTGCTTGTTCGATTGGGATCATTTGTTTGACGCCCCACGATTTAAATGAATTGCATGCTTTTTGGTACCCCCAAAAAAAAAAAAAAAGATTTTGAAAAATAAAGTTTAAAAATATTTTTCTTTGCATTTCATTTGTGTTAATTTTGATTAATAAATTTACACATTTTTCCCTTAAATTTTTAGTTAGTATAACTTTTTTAAAAAATTTATAAAATACAAAACACGTCTCAATCAACTTTTTTAAAAATTCATTATTACAAACATACTTTCCAAATAATATATTTGATGCGTTAGTTACAACATTGTATGAGTTCATATGTATAGTGTTTACTATTTATCCTAATCTAATTAGGATTATTGGGATATATATTATTAAATATATATTTTCGTATTTTTATTCTTTGATATAAATTATGTATTATAAAAGAAAGGAGATTTTTTTATATATATATATAATTTTATTCTATTAGTCTGGACACGTTGGGATTGGGTGGTTATTGAGGTATGTTCAGTGGGTGATTAAAGAAAGGAGAATCACAAACGTATAAAGTAGTGGGAAAAGGCGAAAATAGAAGAACAAAGGACAGATAATAACCAGCCTTTGAATGACTTAATTAAACATTTTACTCTGTTAATGGAGATGGGATGCATCAAAGTATGGTGTTGTTCACAATTTATAAAATCCTCAAAACTTTAGCTATGAAATGTGGCCCAAAATATACACGATAATAATTTGAAAATGTGAGACCATCTACCAGATTACAACTAAATAGGCCAAAGTTTTTTTTACAGAACTATATGGAAATTTTATTTTTTATGTGAAACAGATTTGGTAAATGTAATACAAATATTACTCACAAGCCTAAAAGTAAGGCTTATCCAAATAAATAAATAAATAAATCACTACTTTTTAATAATGAAATCACAATACAATTTATCGGTAATTAATGTGGCGTGGATGTAAGTATTAATATGTAGAGTATCTACTAGTGTAATGTCATATAAGTTATTGAAAAGTAGAAATGATTTTTTTCTTGTGGATAAGATTACTTTTCTTAATTAACTTTGGGTGAAAATGATTTTGAAGGCTTTCATTTGTTAGAATGATAATACATATTTTATTTTATAGTTATTATTTAAAAAATATAAAAATACATTTAAATTCATAATTTTTTATTAAATATAACATACAATTCATTTAATTTATATATATAATTTATATATATATATATTTAATATTCATCCATAAGCATTAATGAGAATATTTTTGAAACTTAAAAGAAATTTGATTTTTTTTTTTTGGAACAAGGAATATCATCAACGCCGACCAAAAAAAACCAGGGGCTCTGCTTTCCAACGTTGGCGTAGGGACAGGAACTTGAAGTCGGTTAACGCAGTAGCACAACCAACGAGGTCCAGTCTGTCAGAATATGGGAACGGTTCTGGCACTGCCAACTAACCTCGATCTGCGGATCAGATTCTGCGACGTTAAAGTTAACCCTCCTCCTTTTTTCCAAATTGGGAGGAAATGGATAAAACACGCGACCGTAAGCCTTAGCCCACAACTGCCTCCCTCCCACCCGCCCACGTGTGCCAGATTCCACCACGTGTAAAATATAATTCAATCCTCGTGTGCCAGCCGGTCTGCCATATTGCTGCAGCCACCCCCTACCATCCATCACCTTCCCGTCCTAAATCCAACCCCTACTTTCTTCCGTTAATTTTACAGTGCAAGCTACACCTTTAGTGCGTGTTGGGCGATACATTTAGAGATAATTAAAAAATTAATTTATAATTTTAAAGAAAAAGTTTGTCCATGCGTAAAGACTAAAATATACAAAATATGTATATATAATTTTTTTGCTTTAGGTAATTAAATTAGTTCACTAATAATAAAAAGATAGTAGCTGAAGATGACAATGATGTTAAAAGGCAATCTTGGTTTGGCTGGAATGAATAGAATTTAATTTTTTTTTTTAACTATAAATTATTCATTCAATTTTTTAACTATAAGCTAGAATGGAAAGGATTTAATTTTTAAGACGCGTGACATACGCGTAAAATATATTTTTATATATTTTTAATTTAAAAAGGTATTAAAATATATTTAAAGTACAATTCATACGTAATCTTCATTAATTAATTTAGATTGTTTAATCGGGGGAGATTACTGATTGCGTGGGCAAGTGAAACTATGAGTAAATTAATGATAATCTTGAATGTTCCATCTCCAAATCAAATCTCTGGTGAGCGGGACACAAAAGATAATGAAATCCATTGGTTTTGGAATTGGAATCGGAATGTACAACAGGTACCTGAAACTTGATTGGTTGACTACAAAGACACTTTTATAAGTGATGATTAAAAATAAAGATAAAATATAAAAAGTACATATTTAATAGCGTCCTAAATATATTTTATCATTTTTATCTTAGAAATATATTTTAGTTTTAAAATTTTGTTTATTTTGAAAAAAAAACAGAAGAGAATTTTTTGTATTAATTTTTATATTATTCTCACCAATTGTGACAATGTGTAATCTAAATAAAGAAAAAAAAGGGATAAAAATAAAAAAGTATACATTTAATCAGGTATTAAGTATATTATATTTTATAATTTAAAAAAATTATATCAAATAAAAAATAATTGTTTAAACACAAAAAAAATATATATATATAACTAAAGAAAATGTTGAAAATCAGAAGTAGATTTTTTTTTCAAGACAAAAGAGTAATTTATGAAATTTTGTGCTAATTCTATGCCAATTTTGTGAAACCGGGCCTTCACAGTTGAGGGTTGAGAAAAAATGTTGCATATATGTATTATATCTTTAATTTTTAATATAACAATTTAATTATGTAATTTTTATTTTTTATCTCGTATTATATATATGAATTATTCCTATAATTTATGAGTTGTTTTTACAAATTATATTTAATTACATAATTTTACGTGTTGTTTTTACTTTTTCTTTTCCAAATCTTGCACATTTTACAAATCTCCAACTCGAAGAGCATTCATCACGAGCATTCCGCCGTCCCATGCATTCCTTTCCCGCCCGATATGGTTCATTGAAACTCGTTCATTTTCCGGTCTACAGTTGCATGGGTTAACGTAATCCATTATCCATATTCCAGCCGACACGGTCGATCCATTTCGCGTCTACAGTCTCTTGACTCTTTACTCTTTAGCCACGATACCCCTCTGGCCACTGACCCCCTGACCATCAATGGCTGCCTGCCACGTTGGATCTTAATTTTCTCCTCCCTAACATAAGACGACGTCGGCTCCGATTTTATTATAAAAATTTAATTTTTTCAAATAAAAATAAAATATCTAAATATATTTTTATTTTAAAATTTAAATTTTTTCACTCAAATTTCTCTCATATAATTTAAAAAAAAATTATTCATATTTTTCTTCTAAAATATTTTTTATTAAAAATATTAATTTAAATTTTTACATATTTTAATATAACTTTTATCAAATAAATCATAATCCAAACAAAGTCTAAGATATTGATCCGCTGGTGTAATAATTTGTCCAATGCTATTGTTTATCTAAACACGGATAAATTTAACAAATGTTTAATCAGAATCTTATATTTTTAACTTAAAATCTTACCACTCCTCTGGTCTCCAAGAAAGCTCAAACATTTTATTTGTTTCAAAAAATATATATATTTGATCTAAAATTTTTATATTATTTTATTAATAATGATAATATATAATTTAAAAATAAAAAATAAAAAATTTAATATTACATTTAATATATTATATTTTAAAATATGTTATATATAAAAAAAGAGTTTTTTTCTTTTTATTTTTTTAAATAAAACTCTTGATCAAAGTAAACACACAATAAAAAGAGGGCATCCCATTTAATTATTTGTGCATACCATTATGTATTCGTAAATTTCCATTTTTTTCCTTTTTTAAAAAAATTCATATAATTTCATGGATCCTATTTAATTATTTGTCGATCATTGTGATGAGAACCATAATCTAATAGTTTAGTTTGTGGTTTTTATTATAGTCTTTGACTTGGCCTTGATAAAATTCGAAGATCAACATATTTCCGCTCACCAACAAAAAAAAAAAAAAAAAATACACACACACACAATTGTCTTTATCCAACGTATGGAACTAAGAACGCCACATGATTAAGATTGAAACTCGTGTCGCTCGCTTCCGTTTCGGGAAAGAAACATACGACTGCATTTGCCTAGTTTTCTTTGTGCCAGATTCCACCGGAAGCCTAAACCCACTCCACAACTGCCTCCCTTCCCACCACGAGTGCCAGATTCCACCACATGTAAAATATAATTCAATCCACGTGTGCCAGCCGGTCTGCCATATTGCTGCAGCCACCCCTACCATCCCATCACCTTCTCGTCCTAAATCCAACCCGTACTTTCTCCCGTCAATTTTACAGAGCAAGCTACACCTTTAGTGCGTGTTGGGTGAAAAATGACAATGAGGTGAAAGGGCAATCTTGATTTGGTTGGAATATATAGGATTTAATTTTTTTAACTATAAGCTGGAATGGATAGGATTTAATTTTTAAGACGCGTGACATATGCGGCAATGAGTATTGAATCTCAATTTACGGTGTAATATTAAAAATTTTCTGTTCATGAGAAATTTGTATGTATATATTAAAAATTATATGAAATTGATTAATAATATTGCCAAATCACAAGAGTGTATCCATATTTGATGAAGTGGGGTGAACATCCTCGTAAAGAAAATAATCTTTACATGGAAACACATTTCTATAATTTCGAATTTTAGGTGTAAGGGCTTGTTTGGTTAGTAAAAAAGTAAAGTTTTATGGAAATATGATTTTTAGAAAGTTAGTTTTGAGAAAATTAATTTTTTTTAAAAGAATTTGAATATTAGGAATTTAATTTTGAGAATTCTAAATACTTACTTATGTTTGGATAAAAAAGAAATATCTACGAAAAAAGTTAATATAATTCATGTCTTGTTATTTTATTTAGGTTAATAAATCATAAATGTATTTTAAATATGATTTATTTGGCATGTATATATATCATATTATTTTTCTTATTTTATATCAATCATAGAGACAATTATTTTTTATATTTTAATCAAAATATAATTTAACATTTCTTAATTTTCTCAATTGCAAAGTATAACAATATTTAAACCCAACAGAAAAAATACTAATTTTATAATAATATTTCTAGATATAAACATGTTTTTATGATTTATAAAGTGTTTATTTATTAGTACTACCATAATAAGTGTCTATATTAGTAAATAATAAATAATTAAAATTATATATATATATATGAAAAAATATTTCTTATATATATATATATATATATATATATATATATAAGAAATAAAAATATGAAAGAATACAAAGAATTAGTGTAATGAAAATTAAAAATGACAAAGGAAACTATAGAAATATAAATAGGAAGAGAAATATGAAAAAGGTGATTCCAATAACAAATGTACAAATAAACTTATATTTTCATTAAAAAATGGAATAATAATGATGATGTTAATAATTTAGTAGCAAAATTGAACAAAAAAAAAAAAGCCCCCTCATTTAGGATGAAAATCAAACTACAGCTAAAAAATTTCAATGAGGAAAAAAAATTACATTAATTTTTAATTTTAATAAATTTTTAAAATGAATAAAAAAGTTCTGAAATAATTTTTTTAAAATAAAAAATTAAAATTAATAATAATTGAAATTAAAGATCACATGAATAATATTTAAAAAATAAAAGATATATGAGAGTTAAAGATAAAAAATAGATAAAATAAGATTGAAAGTAGAAAATATATTATTTAAATTAAAATAGTAAAAAAATAATAATAACAACTTTTAGTATAAAATCAGAATTTTAGAATATTACACTTATTTTTCTTATTTTTAATAATCTGATTATTTTTCAAAAAAAAATTAAAATTGAAACAAACACAAGAAAGTAATTACATTACTTTCCCAAACTAACCAAACATATAAATTTAAAAATAAGGAAACAAATTACTTTCCAAACTTAGATTTTTGACAACCAAATGAGGCCTAAGTATATTTAAATTTCATTATGTAAGTAAAAAAACTCTAATTCAACATACTCAATCGCTAATTTAAGTATAGGAAACAATGTTTTTGCAATTGTACATTACTAGTGGAATTAGATTAATATTAATTTTGAATCGAACAATGGATATTACGTGTAAAATAAATATAATTAATGAATTAGAAAACAAGCAAAAAAAAAATGATTTGAGTTTGCCAAACTATTTCGTTCTCATATTACAATATGGAAGTAATCATTTATCAATGGAAGAAACATGCAATATTTGTTGTCTTTACACGATATGAATGAACCGACTTCTTCTTAAACGAATCGGTCATTCACACCACACTAACCGTATGTGGAGTAGGCATCATTGACGGAAGAATGCTCCTCACATTACGAAAAGAATACAAGACTAGGCAAGGAATTTTGGAATGCGTTTAAATTATATTTTAAAATGAGATAATCTACAAAATAGTCCCTCACATATATGAAAAAGAACTTTAAAAAATATATGGAAAAGAACTTTTTAGTATACTTAAAAAAAAAAAATCAGTCAGTCATCATATATATTTTTAATCCCTCACATATATGTAAATGAACTTTTAGTCTCTCACAAAATAACATATATGGAAAAGAACTTTTAGTTATTCACAAAAAAAAATATATAGAAAAAACTTTCCTAAGTCATAAAAACCAATCAATCCCTTTCATACATTTAATCTATTTTGATTCCAGTCACTTTTGTCAAATTTTTCTTCAAATTTGCCGTGTTATTTGTTGAAGGTTTTGGAATCGGGAAAAATCATTACTTCTTAAAGCGTTGATTATCTCAAGGGTGGTTGCCTCTCTCGACTTTGGATTTTTCGTGATTCCAAAAAACCTTCAACAAATAACACGGGCAAATTTGAAGAAAAATTTGACAAAAGTTGTGGAATGACCAAAATAGATTAAATGTATGAAAGAGATTGATTGGTTTTTTTATGATAAAAGTTCTTTTCTATATATGTGAGGACTAATTAATTCTTTTTTTTGTGAATAACTAAAAGTTCTTTTCCATATTTTATTTCATGAGGACTAAAAGTTCATTTACATATATGTGAGGATTAAAAATATATATGTGTTCTTTTGTTTAAAGTTCTTTTCCATATATGTGAGGGACTGATTGGTTCGTTTTTTTTTGTGAGGGACTAAAAAGTTCTTTTTCATATATGTGAGGGACTATTTTATAGATTATCTCTTTTAAAATATATTTTTAATTTATAAAAAGTATTAAAATATATTTAAAGTACAATTCATACGTAATCTTCATTAATTAATTTAGATTTGTTTAATCGGGGGAGATTACTGATTGCGCGGGTAAGTGAAACAAGGAGTAAATTAATGATAATCTTGAATGTTCCATAACGTTATTAATGATAATCTTAAAATTTGTCAAAAAGGTTCACCAAAGGCCGAAGGCTCTATAACGTTAGCATATGGGGGATTTAAAAAAAAAAAAAAAAGATAATAACGTTAATACTACAACGTTAAAAATTTCCGTGTGCTTTTTAGCAGCGACTTGTAAGAAATCAGCTAAACATGTTGTTGGAAATTTAAACATTTATAAAAAATTAAACCAAATCATTAATTAAAAAGATTACTATTTCAATTTTTATATGAAATGTCAAACACGTTATTAGGGCGAAAAGCTTTGCGAAGTGAGGTCCTAACAATTAAGGTTGGCGTTTTTAGTGTCTAATGAAAACTAGAGTACGATTTACATCAATATTTAAAGAAATTTATATTTAATACTCCATTTCTCCCTGAAACGTAGTTCATTTTCAGAATTTTCTTTTCCTTTAAAAAACTCACTTTTGAATAAAATTTAATGAAATTCTTATGTTATTCTTCTTACTAGTGACTATCAATGGTGTGCTATTATAAAAAGAAAGATAAAATATAAAAAGTACATATTTAATAGTATACTAAATATATTGTATCCTTTTTATCTTAGAAATATATTTTAGTTTTAAAACTTTGTTTGTTTTGAAAAAAAAAAAGAAAAAAGAAGAGAATTTTTTGTATGAATTTTTATATTATTCTTACCAATGGTGCGGTGACAATGTGTAATCAAAATAAATAAAACAAAGGATAAAAATAAAAAAAATATATATTTAATCGTGTATTAAGTATATTGTATTTTATAATTTAAAATAGTTATATCAAATAAAAAATAAATTTTAAACAGAAAAAAGTATTTTATAAGTAAAGAAGATGTAGAAAATCAGAAGTAGATTTTTTTCGAGACAAAATAGTAATTTATGAAAATTTGTGCTAATTCTATGCCAATTTTGTGAAACCGGGCCTTCACAATTGAGGTTGGAGAAAAATATTACATATATGTATTTATTTTTATTTTTAATATAACAATTTAATCATATAATTTCTATGTTTTTATTTTGTATTATATATATGAGTTATTCCTATAATTTATGAGTTGTTATTACAAATGATATTTAATTACATAATTTTACGTGATTTAATTTTCTTTTATGGAGGTTTGATGCTTCACTAAGTTACCTTTAACTTCTTTATTGTTTGTTTTTACTTTTTCCTTTCGAAATCTTGTACATTTTACAAATCTCAAACTCGAAGTGGATAAGAGTTGAGCATTCATCACGAGCATTCCGCCGTCCAATGCATTCCTTTCCCGCCCGACATGGTTCGATGAAACTCCTTCATTTTCCGGTCTACAGTTGCATGGATTAACCTAATCTATTATCCATATTCCAGCCGACACGGTCGGTCCATTTCGCGTGTCTTGAGTCTCTTGACTTCTCTACTCTTTAGCCACGATACCCCCTGGCCACCGACCCCCTGACCATCAATGGCTGCCTGCCACTTAGGATCTTAATTTTCAAAATTTTAATATTTCTCCTCCCTTACATAATAAGACTTCGACTCTGATTTTATTTATAAAAAGTTAATTTTTTAAAATAAAAATAAAAAATTTAAATATATTTTTAATTTAAAATTTAAAACTTTTTTACTCAAATTTCTTTTATATGATTTCAAAAAATTTTATTCATATTTTTTATCAAAAATATTTTTTTATTAAAAAATACTTATTAAAATTTTCACATATTTTAATATAATTTTTTCTCAAATAAATCATAATTCAAACGAATACTAAGATATTGATCCGCTGGTGCAATAATTTGTCCAATGCTATTGTTTATCTGAACACGGATAAATTTAACAAATGCTTAATCAGGATCTTGCATTTTTAACTTAAAATCTTACCACTCCCTTGGTCTCCAAGAAAACTCAAATATTTTATTTGTTTCAAAAATATATATATTTGACTCAAATTTTTTTATTATCTTTATTAATAATGATAATATATATTTTAAATTTAAAAATAAAAAATTGAATATATTATATTTTAAAATATGTTATATATAAAATAGGAGTTTTTTCTTTTTATTTATTTATAAAATTCTTGATCAAAGTAAACACACAATAAAAAGAGGGCATCCCATTTAATTATTTGTGCATACCATTATGTATTCGTAAATTTCCATTTTTTTCCTTTTTTTTTTTAAATCCATATAATTTCATGGATCCTATTTAATTATTTGTCGATCATTGTGATGAGAATCATACTCTAATAGTTTAGTTTGTGGTTTTTATTACAGTCTTTGACTTGGCCTTGATAAAATTCGAAGATCAACATATTTCCTCTCACCCAAAAAAAAAAAACACACACACACACACAATTGTCTTTATCCAACGTATGGAACTAAGAACACCACATGCTTCCGTTTCGGGAAAGAAACACACAACTGCATGTGCCTAGTTTTCTTTGTTTCTAAGTTTTGATGTGAAAGTTTTATATTATTTTTATTAATAATAATTATGTATAATTTAAATTTAAAAATAACAAAAATATATATTAAATATATTATAATTTATAATTTAAAATAATTTTTTTTATATAATCGAGGAATTATAAAGAAGGTTTATAATATTGCGAGTGAAGAACAGTCTTTAATACTCTCACTTAGAAGATAAAAATCCAAATTTCAGTACTATAAAATACAGTAACCCCTCCCTGACTTTGAATCAAACAAAATATCAAGTCTATTTTGTTTGTGCCTTGACTTTTCTAATAAAGTAGACTTTAAATCAAAGAAAAGTTGAAGATTTGATTGATGTCAATTACATGCATGGAACGGGAACCTCACATTTTTTTTAATCCATTTTAAAATGGTTTGACGAGACAATAATTAATTCTTGTGCGAACGTGTAGTAGATCTACTAGTCCAGAGAGTTTTTGAGTTTTGTTGTTAAAAGGTTTTTTTGAATAGGTTGAGGTTGAGTGAGCCCTTTATTTATAAATTAGATATTTTCTTAACTCATCCGTAGCCTTTTAAGCTAAGATATTGCAACATTCACAATTTTTTGTTTTGCAAATGGCACCAATTAATCCGTATGTTTATGCAAATTTTTTTGGGATTTTTATTCGATTGAGAATTATTTGATAAGATATTATTTAATTTAATTACGGTTGATTAAAATATTATATTCTCTTTAATTTAGTATCATTATCTATGTAATTAATTTATATATTAATTGTATATTTAATTTGATTTTATATTGATGTAATTGATATCCATTAATTAGTAATTAATATTAATCAATAGTGATTGGTTGATTTTTATAACTCGTGTATTCAACTTATAAATATATCTCTTATTATATACAAACTAAAAACGTGAGTAAAAAATAACAATTATCTCCTACTCTCTTTTATCTATTTAGAAATTATGGTCCAAGCTCAATAAGATTTTGGGTATTATTCCTAATTTCATATGTTTTACCTTAAGTGCTCGTTTGGATAGCATGTTAAAATATATTTTTGTATTTTTTAAAATAGTAATTATGAGACAAGAGATGAATTAAAAATTAAAAAAAAATATTATAACATAAAAATACGTTAAAAATTTTTAGAAAATATTTAAAAGTAAAAAACGTGTTTCGAAAAGTCAATCATAATGTAGTGGAGGCAATGACAACGGCTATTGTGAAAAAAGTAAAAAAGAAAAACTTCCCATGGAGAAATCTAACGTATGTTGGACATTGGACCCGTCTCCAAGAAGTCCAATTTATCGGCACATCATGACTATGCCACACTACCGCCATTCGTGAGTGTTCCTTAACCCATTCTCTATTGTGCTCAAACTCAATTCTACCATCAAAAGTTTGTGGGCTCCTAACTAAGCCCATCAATTCTGGGTACCATATGAAGCTCCAGTAACATCTGGGCTCAACTCAGACCATTTAAATTTTATTTACATCGTGTCCTAAGCCCATCATGTCCAGCAGATTCATTGTTTGATATGTTAATATGGTGAGACTAATGTGTTTGAGGGCAGTGCTATAGTTGATTTGTATGCCAAATGATAAGGCCAAGAATTGTTCGACGAAATGCTATGATTGTTGGCTGCTGAAGGAATGGAATATATGTTGAGACTTTTGGGGAGACATCCTCAAGTCCTGATCGAGTGAGTTTTTCAAGCACTTTAAAGATTTGATCATGGGATATCCTTTGCTGAAATTCTTGACTACTCTGAACTTGCTAAAAGATTTGATGCATCTGTATCATTTCATTATATCCATACTGTGCTTTACACCTTCAGAAGATGGCTGCCTTTTTAGAAATGGTTAAATTTTACATATAGAATGGGTTACTGATCATGATGCAGGGGCGTTGAAGTATGAGACTGCCTATAGACACTGTCTGTGTTATGTGAATTCAGAAGTTCTGCACCTGGACATATATCTAGATAGTACCAGAACACAAAGTTCTGCACCGGGACATCCATAGTTGTTAAAATCGCGATCCGGATCGTAGAATCGCACGATTCTACGATCCCACCTAACAAAATCGATCCTGGATCGCACAAAATCGTTCAGCAAGTAAAATTGTTAGTAGAATCGGTAAAATCGGTCAGAATTATATAGAATCGTTAGTAGAATCGTTGGTAGAATCGTTTTTCTATTTTATTTTTTTTTTCTGAACTGACCGTTTTTCTGTTTTTTTAGTTAGTGCTATTATTATTTTGGGTAGAATGTGGTTAAATGATTGAATAATTGAATGATATATGTTGTTGTTAAACAGGATTTAGACAAAATTCAGAACGCATATACATTGAATATTTTATAATGTTGATTTTTTACAATTTAGCACAAGTACACAACTTATTTTTGTGAAAAAATTAGTGTAGGTGATAAAATATGAATAATTAGAATTATTTTGGTCATTTTTTTTAGAATCTTACGATTCTATTATTCAATTCTACCGATCCGATTTTGCTATCCCAAATCGATTCTACGTAAAATCTCAATTCTACGAACTATGGGGACATCTATTTAGATAGCAACCAAACAGTACATGTAAAGAGTGAGGTGGGCCTGCTAGGGACCATCTACATAGTTTTCTGGTGTTTGTATTTTCTTAATCTGGATTGTTTGATAAACGTCTGAGTTTTTATCAAAAAAAGGAAGGAAAAATATAGACCTGTTATATATCCTCATTTCTATTTCGTTTAAAGTGTAACCAGTCTTGGACCCTAGGTTGTCTTCGACAGTTTTTTTGGTTCCCTTAGATGTTTGTACGAATCCCAGTTTGAGATTTCATTTCTTTGTCTCATTTGTGTTTTAATGGCTTGTGGTCCAATATTATGGTCTCATGTAATGCCCGCCTAATTCTTTACTTCTACTTTGAAAAAATGGAGCATGCTATAAAGATTTGAATAATTGCATGGCCAATTTATTTAGCTTAAGGCAATTTAATTGATTAAACAGCTGGGAGAGCTTATAAATACATCTGACATGCTGTGCTCATCTTGCAGGCTGACTATGCGCAGAAGTAGGGCAGGCTTGAACTATCAGGTAAAGAAGATTTTTACCAACATAAGCTAAAGGGTCAATTGCCCGATTTTCTTCAAAATTTGAGAATATTAAGGCTTCCGTGTGGAATATAGACTTGTTATGGGCAAACTGATGCCTTCAGGAGAGGAGTGTTGATTTTAGGAAAGAACTACAAAAACAAGATGTTTCTGCCAAAAAAAATTTAAATTAATGAGAAAAAAAGGACACTTGCATTCTATGCAAGTTCATTGCCTTTTACACATATCTTGGTATCTGAACAGTTGTCAACTTCTTATCTGCTGCTTCAGCTGAGTAAATTTTGCTATCCTGCAAATCAGAATCCATGTTAAATTCAATTCAAATGAATCAGGTGGGGGACCTTCAACGTGCAAGAAGTTCCTCTGTCCCATCCAAAATGCACAGGCCACCAATTTCTCTTCCACTATTATTTGCCTGAAACTTCCCATGATTGATTCTTGCTTTATGTGTCAAGGACATGGAAACATACAAATATAAGATGGAATGGCATTTCCCAAGTCTTGATATGTCGGCACTATAATTGGACATTATCTTATCCTGTTATTTCATAATGCATTCCTTTGAGCTCTGATGTCATATATACTTTATTATGCGGTATAGATGCATATTGACTATTACTGAATGAGATTGGAAAAAGCTGGTTTCAGGTTGGTTGGATCTTAGGTTAAACAGTTCCTGGTGGGCTTGGATGATAGATTAGGAATCTAGGATTGGATTTTGGTAAATAAAGAAGTCTGATCAAGATGCATGTTTGTAGTGGTCATGTGCAGGATTGCAGGAAGCCAGAGAAAATGGGATGCAAATACTTTCAGCACTGAAGATCGCAGTCGCAGCACTCATTGATTCATGGTTGGTGCAATTAACACGGCTCCGCAGCCAAGATGAAATTAATGTGAATGATAATCCCACCTCCAACAAGCTGGTGGGGGCTTGTCATATTTATCTACATTATCCCTTGTCTGTCTTTCTCATATCTCTGCAGCACTGTTTATATATATTCTTTTGAAGAGGTATCTTCTGGTCAATACCATCTTGTAGTGGTTTAACTACTATGAAAACCATGGTTTTGTCAGCACATGAATATACTTTAGAGATGATATGGTATTGTTCCCAAAGTACGACTAATGATGATACGTGTCCCTCTTCTCCATGTTATCAGGTTGTGGTAATGCTTTTACTTTGGCATGATTTTTCTACCTGCGATTGTCATCAGAATTTAGAACTGGGCAAGATTGATTGTGTTGGAACATATTCAATTGAGGAAATCCATAAATGTTCACTCTGGATTGGCATGTCTAGCAAAATGTGCACCGAAGATTGACTAAAAAGAGTTGTACTTGGTCAGATTACTGTCTACTTTAAGAGTATTAGTTCTTATTTAATTCTAAAGCAGCAATAAATTATGGAGATGGAGCAAATGAGGGGGCACTAAACCAACCTAACATCCCACCTCCCCTCACCCCTGTTCACCACAACCAACCGGAATAATGCAAAACAAATAAAGGAAGGAGAGAGAAGAGATGAAAAGATAAACTAAAAAAGTGGATTATGTAGGTCTGGCAATCAATCTATGATTCTGTTGACAACCTTATCATTGTTTTCTTCAACTAATTAATAATCAAATTTCAATATATAAGGGAGTAACATGAAGGGCCTAAAGAAAATTTTCTTGCTTCTAGTTCGATCAGTACCATCACTATTACACAGTATTTGTAATTCTTTTGGGAGGAGGAGGAGGAGGAGAGAAGAGGCAGGGACCGAGGAATTAGGCAATCGGAGAAGGAGATTTTTGACTTCCTTTAACCAAAATATCAGTGGCATAATCAATCATTTTATTTGTGTTACGTTGGAAGACGACCTCGTACCCGGCAGGTTTCCATTTTTCATGGATTATATACCGCAAAAGCAGCTTTAAGGAGCGACGCAGGTGGGCTACTAGGATGCAAATAAAGCCAAAAACAAAAGTCACTCTCATTACTGTAGAACAAATTCTAGGATGGTCGATTCCATTTGTGCAGCTTGAAAAATAGTGATGTTTGCGATAGACATTAGAATCATAGGACACAGAAACAAGTAACGAGAATTGCACAAATGCACGTGAAATCCCACACCTGACCTGATCACTTTAGCCATTTCTTTCCTGGCAATTCCAAATTTTTGTGTGGTACTTAAAAAAGATCACGCAACTCCGAAGTTTGGGTTAGGGGGAGTGATGATGAAATGGAGCGAAATTAAAAGGGCACCCCACAAAGCAGTAAGAGCCGCCCCACCGGCCATCCATCCGTTGTGGTGTCGGGATGTGCTGCAATCTGGCGATCAAATCCAAGCCTGTCCATTGTCCACATGATGCATACACCCATGCAGGTGTAGGGGTCCTCTAAGACACCGCCAAATCACTTGCTTGCTTAAGGGAGGGTCCGCGTGGAGTGGACAAACACCAAATCCAATTGCTAAACTCATGGGGTCCCAACTCTTGCTGTGAAACCCACAATCTCAGACAATCTTGTAGTCATTCCATTCTCCACATTGCAGATTACACAACATTACGTGTATTGTGGAGGGTGAGTAACCCCCTCCCAAGTCCCAACCAGCTTGTCATGTATATCTCTACTGCTATGATTTATCATACAACCATGCAGAGATTTTAGGTGTAAGGAGTTCGAATTTTACTAATTGCGACTACTGTAATTCTTTTCATTTTATTCTTATATTTTTATTATGTCAGCAACAATAAATAATAAACAATACCTTTATTCGTCTTATACTTTATTATCTTATTAACAATAAACAATAAATGACACTTTTATTTTATTACGGCATTCAAATCGAGAAAGATAAATTGAATAAGTATAGTCGTCCCTTGTTGGGATGTACTATTAAACTTAAATTAGATTTATCTGCTAAAAACTACGGTAAAGCAATTTATGAATGTCTTCATGACGTTGGTTATATAGATTATATCTGTAAAAACAAACAAATTAAACAAATATAAAATAACAAACTTCACGAGATAATTTTTATTTATTATAAAATTTTAAAATGATTATATTATTTTACGTAAACATTATGATAAAAATATTAAAAAAATCACCTTTCAAAATTCAATAGAAAGGCGGATTTCAAAATTTCTATACAAATTGTTGCACGTTTAAGAGGATTTGGAAATAAATTTTTTCAATTAAAAATAAAATGAATAGAAATAGTTAGGTTAAAAAACAAAGTATGAAGAAAAGAATTAAACCAATTAAAACATATGGGGTCTTGTTAAGTAAAGAGCATTTATCGCTTTAATGTTTTGACACTTTAACGTTACTATATTTTATACAGATTACATCTACTCGAAAGGGAGAATCCCACTAGACAATTCAAAAAGATAGCAACAAAATCACCATACTAACAAGTGTTCCAACACATTTGCCATACTTTGAAAATGATTCTTGGAATCTTTACCCTTGTCAAAGAGCCAATGGGAAAAGACAGATGAAAATCTAAAGCAATTTAGTCATGAGAGACATGTACATTTTTTAATCTATAGCATGTCCAAATGATGTAGGTCTAATCAAGAGTAGAACTAGTATAAACATAGGTATGTCATAGAACTATAATAAATTAGTAATTAGTATGGTTTCAGTGTATCAATTATCCACTTTCAATCATGTTTACATGACTTGTTTGGGTCCTACCTAAGTTTAAGAAAGCAAAAGCAGTGATTTTGTTTGCCATAAATATGTTGTAAATAAATTATGGTGTCCACTTAAAGACGCCATTGTTATTTAGTTACTTATTAGAGGTAATAACAAAGGGCAGTTATGACAGTTTTAGTCAACTTAATTAAATAAAGCAGCTCTTGGCTATCATTCCTATAATATCATTGTGTGGGATTAAAATCTTTACTGTATCACTTTGCACAAAATGATTGTGCATCTTTAATTATGTGCTTCCTTTGCCACCTTAGAAAGTGTCATCTAATTATCACTAAAATCTAAGAACTTTTTTTTTTATATATATACTCTTATCTAAATAAACCTGATTAGATGTCACTTTCTCTTTTCTTTTTCTTTTTGTTAAATAGAGGAATGGGTTTTCAAAATTACAGCAATCAACAAAGTAATAAGTGACATAATTGAAAACTAGTAAAATTTTGACTTTATAACATCTCAAGTTACAACTTTTATCATTTAACTTTATCTGAAAAAAGAGTTTGATTTAACACATATTTTTTTGTTTAAAAAAAAAGGGCCTATTTTTGAATAAAAATTTTATATTACTTTTATTAATAATGATCATGTATAACCTAAAGTTAAAAAATAAAGATAAAAATGAAAATTTGTACATTTAATAATACGTTAAGCATCCTATACTTTATAACTAAAAAATTATACCAAAAGCAAAATAAACTATTTTTACAACAATAGAGTATTATATTACAAAAGATTTGAGAATCGTATTATATCATTTTTTCCAACTAATGTGTATAAAACGTATTTTATTAATGAAATGACCTAATTTTATTAATAATTACTAAACTATATTATAAAATGTATAAATTCTAATTTTAATAGAACTACGTTATTTTGTTAATGAAACACGATCGGTACATATCAATTAGAGTAGAGGATTTCAACTAAGTCGATTCTAGGCTAAGAAGTGAGAAGAATGGGATCCCTACCAATTACAAAACTTCATTCCCTATCTTTTCGTCTTACCTTTAATTAGTCACGAAACTTATCTCACTACACACATAAATTTATAAGAATCTCACCATAATATTTGTGTGAGTTAACATTAATATAATGAAAGTAAGTTTTGGGTGGGGGAAAAGAAATATCAATTCCAAAAATTATGAAAATACGAAGAAAATGAAAGTGAGGACAAAATAGACTTCTTAAAACCATCATGAGTAGGTCAAAGACTATCTCTGTTTTCCTAATGTACACTTCAGGAGAAGAAAAGAGATAAAAAAGGATGAGATCGCCATTAAAATGCAAATTGACACAATATTATAATATATCTTCTTTTTTTCTTTTTGCAGATGTCATTTTCCATTTTGGATAAAAAAACAATTGTAGGATAAGATATTAAAACTCACATAATAGAAACCAAGAAAGCAGAAAAATATTTCTTTTAGAGAAATAATTGAATACTTTCAAACTACTGAGAAAGGGGTCACTTGTGCGTTGTACATTGCCAAAAATCTTGGAGAACAACAAACTTATTAAATCTTTAAATTATTTATCTGGAAAACTTCAAACTCGGTCCAATAATTTTATATGTCCTTTTTTCTTCCCTAGAAATTAGATGTCCTAGTTTTACTCTTCCCAACTCACAGAAACCATGCATGTGAAACCCAGAATTAAGCAGTAGTTGAAGAATATAGATAACAGAGTAAAAGGGGAGCATAATTTGATTGGGTGTTCTTCCCAATTTATTGGATTTCCTATTCTATGCACCAAAAATAACCTAATTAAGTCCAATTGGCACTTAGAAAGATATACTCCCTCTACCCAAAAAAAAATTTCAATTTTAATTTTTTTTTACCAGAAAAAGAGACTATTTTTTTCGTAAAATTTTTGTATTATTTTTAATGATAATAATAATAATAATAATGAGTAATAATATATAACCTAAATTTAAAAATAAAAAATAAAAAATATATATTTAATAATTATGTTTTATTTTGTAGCTTTAAACAAAATGGTACCAAATAAATAGTAGATTCTTTGAGGCATATCAACTGGCAAATAGTGTTTGGCCAAAAAAACAAAACACTAGAAAATAGTGTACGTAATTTGACTTTAAGCAAAAGCACGGACATTAGGTAATCGAATGGACATGTCATATTGTCATATTGTCATCTTTCCATAAAACCGGAATTATGGGTTCAGAAGATTGATTTAAGCCTCTCATCTTGACTTGCTGCTTAAACGCAGATAAAAATGGACTGATGGGACACTAGGATTCCCTAAGAAAAACAGACAAGTACTGTTAGAGACAAAGGATAAATGAGAATTCAGAAGCCTTACAATTTGTTCTTTTTGAGGATAAACAATAGTGATGAGTCATAATCACCCCACTTCTATCAAAGTCTAATGCTAGTACACAATTTGAAGATCCCACATTGAAAATTACAAAAGTAAATCATTGATAGTGCCATTAGCCCATTGGTAAGTAAAAACTTAGGAAGTCTATTAGTTCCAAAACAATGATCAAAGTAGTATCTGCATTCATTTCTTAAAGGCTTTTGTTCTTATTCAATCTATATTATTTTTCTGTTCTCTCTTTCTTTAAGAAAACAAAAAAAAAAAATGCTACAAAACTATAAATTCCAATTGGTTAAGAAGATGGAAAGTCCCAATTACAAGAGTCAGAATTCTATAAGATTTCACTAATTCCAAATCTTTTCATTGGGGTTGGATCATTAAAGTCAGTTCTAAATGTGTGAAAACAACTTATTAAGACTTTAGACACAATAGTGCTTAGTCTTCCAAATTACAACCTCGTTTTTATTCAATAGAAATGAACAATTGGGCAGTTAAAGTTTGATATCATGGCACCATTTTAAAAGTCATCAAAGTTGAATTTTCATTAGAGGATATGATTCGAACTTCACTGAATATTAAGTAATAGAAAGGAATTCCCAAAAGGAAAAAAAAAGGTTCTAGAGATGAACAACAAAGATAAAAAAAAAAAAAAATCTTCAAAAAAGAAGATTGAGGAGTTTTAAGATAGGCTTAATGGGTGCATGGAGGCATTCTTATGAGCCAGGGTTAAATTGTTAAAAGTGGAATATTTATTTATAAATTACAGCAGGAAAAAAGCACAAATGTGTTGAGTTGATTTTATTATTACTACATGACTTTCCATTGCTGCTACTTATTCTTACATTCCTCCTCCATGGTTCCCACTACTCATTGTTAACTGTCTTCTTCCCTCGGCCAACTTCAAAATCAGCAAGCCTTTCGCCGTCTTCTACGAGACGAGCCCCCTAAATCCTCTCTCTCTTTCTCTCTCTGTATCAATCCCCATCATTCAGCATATGAATTAAGTATTGATTAAGTACATTTCTTGACTCATTGGAGCTCAAAACGAAGTGGGCTGTAAAGATTGTACTTTTTGGGAAGCTATGTTAAGGCATGTGGATTAGAAAATATTGGTGGATTCAAGACAGTTATCACAGCTCAGACTGGGAATGAAAATCTTTCCAAAGATTTAAGAATCTTCCAATTAAAACAAAGTTGAAATCTTGTGAATGGATTTGATTGGACTAATGGATTTTGTGAAAGTTGAAATCTTGCTATTGTCTTTGAGATTGATGGTTGGCGTTCATTTTAAGAGGTGGGATTTGTGTTGTTTTGAGGTTTTTCTTTGTTTTTATTTTTTATTCTAAATACAAAAGAACCGGGGGTTGTTCATTAATTTAGGAAATCTCGTGCGGGTTTATCTTCTAATGATTGTATGTGAATTAAAAGATTGATTTTTTAACTAGAGAAGCATATATTGTTGGTTTAGTAAGTAGCTTATCCTTTCCTCAAGCGAGGGGTTTGACTGATTAATAATATTTTCAATTTGCTGTTTCTGGATATATTATATAATCTTGCTGATTGAAACATCTGTATAAACACGTAAGTATGTTTTTACATGTATATATACACATATGTAGTGGATTTATCTCTTTTATGTGCAACTAAAAGATGTCTTGTAGTGATGGGATAATGTCACTTCTTGATGTCATTCATTTATTTGCAGGCGTTCAAGTCTTAAGCTAGCTTGGTAATGCTCTGCTAACATATTGGGTTCACACTGTTATGCTGCAAAAGGGTGCAGAGGGCATCCGGTTTCTCTTCCTGCACAAATTTTCGCTGGTTTTTCCATCATGCCCCTCCATGAGTTTTTGAAAATGTTTAGGGGAAAGCTTGAATCTTCCCAGGAAAAAGCTCCATCTCCTACTCAAATATCTTCAGGGTAAGTTATATATTTATTTCTATATCACCTATTAAGAAAAGAGTCCCCACTCCTGTTTCCTATTGCTTCTGTTTCTGATTATGGATTTTTGTCATTGAAATCAGTTGAAGAGCAATGTCTATATTCTTCATTCATTATTGATTAAATGTTATGAGATTCTGGCACATACTTGCAGCCCTGAAAATGAGCTTGTTGAACTAGTATGGGAAAATGGTCAGATTATGATGCGAGGTCAGTCCAGCAGAGCTAGGAAGAGCCCTCTGTTGAATGATTTTCAATCACAGCCTCCTGGGGTTCAAGACAGGTTTACCGGAAATGCCACCATTTCAAAAATTGAGAAGTTTGGAGCTCTGGGCTCTTCCTTAGGTGATGCTCCACCATCAGTGCCATTGGGAGATATGTATTTAAATCCAGAAGATGAGATGGTGCCTTGGTTAAATTATCCTGAAAATGATGGGTTTAAACAGGATTTTTGTCCTGAAATTTCCTCAGATATATCTGGCGTCACCAGTAATGATCCATCTAGTCATAACAGTTTCTTATCACTGGGTAAGGGAAGTTTTAACCAAATGTTCCAGCATTCACACATGGTTCCAGTGCACAATGATGCAAATTTGGAAGTACGGAATGCAGCGAAGGTGTCTTCCAGAACTGGCTTCTTAAATTCTTATCTTTCATTACAAGGCCAAGTATCTATTTCATCAGTTGGATCCAGAGGTTCAAATATAGACACAAATACTGCAAACAACCGCCCCGATGCTTTTTTCGGGAATTCAGTTGAGGGTCAAGCTTCTGCTGATGATTACCATAGCATGAAAATTCAGAAGCAAAATGCCGGCCTGCCTGGGAATGGATCCACTTTGTTGAATTTTTCCCATTTTTCGAGACCTGCTGCTCTTTTCAAAGCTAATCTAGAGAAAGCTGATGGCTTGACTGCTTCATGTTCATCAGGTGTAGAAAAGATGGGAAATGAGAAGGTCTCTACCGCAAATAGCGGTAGTCCTATCAAATCCACACATGCTAAACCATGTGGTAACTCAAAAAAGGAAATTTGTTTTCATAGTCAGCCTAAATTGCACTCTACCAAGGTCGATTCAAGACCATCAGTTGTTAAGCCACTTGAGGAGTCATACTGTGCTGAACAGTCTGATGCTTTGCACCGAGAAGATTTAATTAAGTCCCCGAGCCAAGCAATTGGTGTTAGCATCAGTAAAGAAGTGACTGACAATGAGAAACCTGTTGAGCATGTTGTTGCTGCTTCTTCTGTATGCTCTGGAAACAGTGGCGAGGGAGCTTCAAATGATCAGATCCATAACTCAAAGAGAAAAATTTGGGACAATGACGAGTCTGAATCACGAAGTGAGGTAAGACATAACGACGAAGAATCAGTCTCACAATATTCATTGGTTCACTTCCTCATGGTATATGTAATGTGAATTAACATCTCACGTGCAGGATATTGAAGAAGAGTCTGTGGGTGTGAAGAAACAACCTCATGCTCGAGGAGGTTCTAGTTCAAAGAGAAGCCGAGCTGCAGAAGTGCATAATCTCTCTGAGAGGGTGAGTGAAACCAAAAATATGACTTATCTGCATCTCTGTTTGTTCGCTTTTATATTGTTGTTGTTGGCTTTTTTATTTTTGGGTGATTGGTTGTTTAATATTTATTGCTTATGATTAAAAACAGAGGCGGAGAGATAGGATAAATGAAAAGATGCGTGCATTACAAGAACTTATTCCCAACTGCAATAAGGTAATCGTGCATTTTAACCTTTTGACCTAAGCTTTATCATTTGGTATATTGCCTTGCTTGCTTGTTCAGTTTGTACACAGTTAATAGTCATTCTAGGTTTCATCTGATGTGTAGAAGGCCTTCCTATTCTTAAATTACATTCTGTCTATGCACGTGTGCATAAATGATAGAATATACTTGTATATGAGAAAGGTGTACACAACCTAAGATCCTGTTCAATGACACAGACCATATGATAAAAAGTCTCACTTTGCTGAATAATGATGCTTTTTTTCATCATGAGTAGAACTTAATAAAACTGATTTGCATGGAAGAGATTAATGCCTAGTTGATTTAATTGTAAAGTTAAACTGTCTTTTCCTGCTTGCAACCAGTAGTTTCCTTCTCTTGCCTTAGTTTTGTACTTATAATGTGAAACTGATTTTGTGACTTCAAAATGACATAGAGAAGAATGCCGTAGTTACATTAAATGACAGTGTATTGACATTTCTTTTGTCTCTTTTTTTTCCTAACTTTTTTGTCATGCCCATCTTTTCATTTCAAGGCTGACAAGGCTTCGATGCTTGATGAGGCCATCGAGTATTTGAAGACCCTTCAACTCCAAGTACAGGTAAGGTGAAGCAAGAAATAGTCATCATGACTTCCTTTTTCTTGTTTACCACTTGGGGCTTATTATGCTTTATTTTCCATTTTGTCTATTTTAAGCTCCTGCAATTGATTTTTTGTTTGACAACCATGGTAATTGATCGAGTGACATAATTGAGAAGTGTGCTATAGACTTGTCAATTGGAGATTGCCAACATATCTAAATGCTCTGCATTTTTAGGTTTCATTATTGTTTTTTTTTTTCCATATTTTTTTGGTGATATATTGGGTGGAGAGAGGATAGAGGATTCACATAAGTCCTTCTAGGTCCTATCTTAGAGGGCCGTAGTTCAGGTTGATCCCTAGATGTAAATAGCACGTGAAAGGGTAGATGCTTACCAAACCTTGAAATTGTTTGCACAATCTACAGAGTGTTTTATTTACTGATTTACTTTTGTTTAAGATGTTGTAAGTTGTATCTTGCTGTTATTACTTCCTGTTAATCAACGGTATAAACTAGACGTGAAATTTGAGTGGTAAGTTTCTGCAAAAAGTACATCTATTGTTAAATAAATGAATTTTATACGCTTGAACACTTTCAATGTTTGAAAATACCTTTAGGATTCACATGTATGTTTCTGGGATTTTGCAGTACTGGCCTTGAAATGTGTACCATACTTTAGCTAGTCTCTTCTTTATACAGATGATGTCAATGGGAGCTGGCTTATGCATGCCCCCAATGATGTTTCCAACAGGATTACAACACTTACACCCTGCTCATGTGCCACATTTTCCACCCTTAACTGGGGGAGTGGGCATGGGAATGGGTTTTGGGATGGGAATGTTAGACCTGAATTCTGGATCTCCACAATTTCCAGTTTATCCAGTACCTCCAATGCAAGGAGCACATTTCCCTTCTCCACCTATTTCTGGGTCTTCTGCTTTCCAAGGAATACCTGGAACAAACCTTCAGATATTTGGGCATCCAAGTCCAGGGCTGCCTTTGTCGGTCCCAAGAGCACCATTGGTTCCTCTGATGGGACAGGCTCCCATGAGTTCAGCTGTGAGTTTGAATGCCGTAAGGATGGGGATTCCTGTAGAAGCTCCAAGTACATCTCCAACCTTTAAGTCTGATCTTCCACCGCAGAATGAGGATTCACAGCTAAATAAAACTGCTGATACTGGCAACTCACAAAAGCAGACAACTGATCAGGTTTGTGCTTTACCTGCAAGTTAGCTTATATTGCACACCAATTTATTGGAAGAATATGGACAGAAAACTTTATTTTGTTCTTGGTTTACAATGCTGCATTTTTTGGATTGTTTAATGGGCAGAGGAGCAAAGTAACAATTTCTTTTGTGCTTTTCCTTGTTTGCCTTACAAGTCTTTTCTATTTTCTATGACTACACACTTGCATGGACTTGTTCTTGGACCCATTTTTCCCCTTATTTCACTGAAAAATTTTGTACTTCAATAAAATTTCTGTTATTATTATTATTTTTTTAAAAATTTTATAAATTGACTTTTACTAAGTTTTTTCCTTTATCTGCTCTGCTTTTGTCTTCTTTCTTCATTTTATTTTTCTGTTCTTTGAGCTTATCAAGAATCTGTATTTTTCTGCTTAGATTCCTCTTCTTCAGTGCGTTGTTGTAATTGAGCTAAGAGCACGAAAATGTTATAGTTGTTATGTAGGCTTTTGATCAGCTTTCTTAGTCAAGTGTCTTCACTTACTGCTTTGATTCATAAGCAACCTTTTGTCATGATACAGCTGCAAGAAGCAAATAAGGATTTTGACAAGTCTGTCTTGGCGTCAAAGGATGATCAGGTTCCAAATGTTAGTGCTACTGATTCAGCTGTTAACTTGACCACCGCAAGTGATGTTGTATCTAGCAAAGGTTGGTACTTTTGTCATTGGTTTTAACTTGCTAAGTGAATATACAGCCCTCCCTATCTCTCATTGATGTCCAGGACTGGGACTTTATGTATGTTGAACGAAGGCAGTATAATGTTGACTAAATGTGATAAGTTTCATGCGCAGGGGGTGACTAACAGTAACAAGGAGAGTACATCGTCGGTGGTTACATGGAATTTTAGACTCCTGTACACCAATAGCCGCCTTCTGTCCTTGGAAAAAATTATGATTACTGAGATGAGAATTTTGTGTTTTATCAAAACTGAGGACAAGTTTTTCGGAGAAAGCATCTGAATTTTAACTTCAGGACTGTAAAATAGAAAAGCTGCACAGTTTTTTGTTTGAAGAGCTAATTAGCATGTATTTTATGTTCTTATGGACACTGATTAGCATGAACTCTATAGTAGGAGCAACTGTTTTTGATCAAAAATAGGTAATGGATTATGTATCAAGCACATTTAACAGTACTTTTGGTTGAATGACAAGTAGCGCCCACTCTAAATTTTTGACAAATCTGGTTATATGAGGTGAAAGACTGTTGATTTGTATAACTACATACGAGGACAAGGTTGAGATGGAGATTACTACACAAATTACTAAAGCACTCTCTGATCTTTATCTTATTTTATCTTTTATCTTTTTCAGTTTAAATTCTGGCTTTCCACCATGAGCATTCATCTCTATTGAAAACAAAATAAGAACTAATGTAAGAGAAAAATATTTCCAAACGTCCCCATTTCTTGAAGAGAAATTAGTCACAAGTTATGAAACTCTGCAGTTCTTGGCCACAACGTAAGTGCTTTCTTTAAAAATTTGAACCCCACTGAACAGTTCTGAAGGAAAAAGAAATCCCCCAATTATTTAGATCAAGTTGTGAGATGTTTGGGTTACAATAAGACTTATCTTTTAACCATTGTTCCATACAAATATTTCCAGCTAGAAAGCAAACATCCAAGCTTATGCTTGTAATGCGTGCATGCAGCTGGATATTTGAACTTTTTGGCTATGGTATCATTTATTCATGCGTTCATTTATGCTCTTGCTTCTGCATGTGTTATGACAACTATGATCTTTTGTATGCTTGCACTTGTTCATGTGTTTGTCGCCTAGCATTTTTATGCACTTTTTTTGGTGTTTTAATCAACTTTATTCTGTGTCTTAATCGAGGAATTTGCTGGCCGAGTAGCCAGAAGCTTGGCTAGTCTCTGAAAATGATCTTGGACTTGATCACTTCCAAATATTAGAAATTATTTTGGTTCTTCTGAGATGGTGCGGCACATTAATCTGTCGCTGTTATGTAATGGTGGTAGGTGCCAACGTGTGTGTGTCCCTACGACATTTGGATGATTCGTGCATCCCACAAATGAAGTAGCCCAGCTCTACTTTCCAGCAAGAAATTGGATAGCACTTGTCTAATACAATATCTGATCCGGCCAGTGGCAACATTTTGCCATTTTGGCGAAAGGGAAACTCATTTAAAGTAAAAAGTGTTGTCAGATTAGCATTTTGACACTGAAGAATCGGTAATGTGGATTTAGTTTTCAGCATGATCAAGTATTAGAGTAATGGGCTTACAATATCGTATAGTTGTGTAAAGACTCATGAATTCTAAGGGTCTGTTTGGACACATTATTTTTATTAGCAAATAAAAAAATTCTCAAACAAAAACAAACTATCCAAACATATTTTTATTTCAAAATTTAAAATTTAAATTTTCCCATTCAAATTCCTCTCACATAATTTAAAAAATTTTCCCATTTATTTTTCCCTCCAAAAAACTTTTTTCTATAAAAAAATACCCACCAAAATTTTCACATATCTCAATACAACATTTTCCATTTACAAATAAAAATGCCTTGTCCAACTTTTCTAGGTGTGGTACAGAAGGAACATTGTAAATAATCATTTTGCTTGAGTTCATTGTTTCATCAACCACCACATGAAGGCAGCCTCTTGTGGAAAACCTCTTGTTCTTGCAGGGTTTTGAAGGCAGCCTTGGGCATTCTCTCACGGTGTGTTGTGTGATTTGGAAGGCAAGAAACTTGTTTTGTTACCAGCGCAAGGGTGTTTCTCATTGGAATGTGATTAGGGCATCCACAGCAGCCCCAACATCAACTAGCCTAAGACCGCGTCACATTAGTGGCACATAAGTTTTGAACGATCTCTACTATTCACACAATCATCATAAAAAAAAATGCTCACGCTCATGAATGGCCTTCACTATTCACGCAACAAATTTCTCTTTTTTTTACCTTCTTTTGCACCATTTGTTTAATATATTTAATACTTCTTATTTAAATTAACAATTCTAAAATATTATCTATTTTTCATTTATAAAATTCAATATATATTAATAATACAACTTATAATTTTAATTTGTTAATACAATTAATACTTAAACAATTAATGGAAAATAATTTTCATTACATTAAAATTATATTGTAATAATACATTTAAAATATGAAAATAAATACTTTAAATTAAATATGAAATACGTAAAACAATTAATGAAAAATAAATTTACATTACATTTTAATTTGAACTCAAATTTTACTATATTTAATAATTAATATAATAATAAATTAATTGTTTCTTTAATTCTTATATAAAATTTAAAATTATAAATTTAGCATTATTTATCAATTAATTACAAAAAATTCTATAAAATTTAGAAAAGCCTGATTATTTCTTTAATTTTGTAATTGATTTGGTTACAAAATTATTTATATTATTTAACTACGAAAAAATTTAACTTTTAATAATCACATTCAATAATTTTATAAAATATTACATTTAAATTAATTGTTTCAAAATTTTTGTAATTATTAAATAAGTATAAATAATTTTACATAATATTAAAATTAAAATTTAATATTATTAGACTTAAACTTAATATTAATAAAAATATTAATAATTTTATATTAAAATTTATAATATATTAATAAGTATATTATAATTTAATATTATATTACATTTAAGAAAATCAGATATTATACCAAAAATAGACAAAGTGCATGTCATTTTGTAGAAAAAAATATTTTCTACGCGATAGTAATTTTTTTATAAAAAAAAAAAAGGTGAAATGGGTAGTGCAAACCAATGGGTGGTTTGCAACACCCAGTTGACGTGGCACCGCCCATTGGGTGTGCATCATGTCGGTTAGCGGATAGGCCTGTTCGCTGACCAAATTAAAAAAAAAAAGGCATAAGCAAATAGACGCCAAACGACGTCGTTTTTGTAAGCCACTTTAAAACAAAAAATAGGCCACAGTCTTCACCGCATTTCTTGGAACAAACGGTCAGAAGACTGTTTGTTCTGAAAAGGCCTTGGATGTTGAGGCCTTTGCAGGGAAGGCCAGCCCCAAAATGGGGCTGGTGGGCTTGCCCATAGAGAGGTGGAGTTTTTGTTGATAGAGAAAGTTGACTTCCAATTTCATCATTTGAAAACTTGGCGATTGACATGGGGCCAGTTCTTGGATGTTGAAGCCAGGGCAAGGTCAAGAGGAGATATTCGACAAGTTTGGTGGCAATTCTCACCTATCTCTACTTATAAGCTTAACACGGATGGGAGCTCAATTGATCACGGGACACAGTTTTCTGGAGGTGGGGTGTTGTAAGATGCCTGAGATCATCTTATATTTGCATATTCTAATTTTTTTGGACCAGGCTCGGCTACAAGGGTGGAATGTGATCTCTTCTACTAGGATTGGCGCTTTGCCATGTGTTTGGCTTGAATGGGGTGGAGGTGGAGAGTGACTCCAAATTGGTGGTTGATTTGGTTCATGGTCAATCATCGATTCCATAGCAAGTGAGGGTTTAGATTCGGAAGATTTCTAGATATAAACATTTGATCTTTCTCTTCTCTGTCTCGTTGTTTTTGGGAAGCTAATATGGTTGTGAATAGTTTGACTAAAATTGCCTACCGAACAAAGCATTTCAGTTTTTATTATTGTGCACAGGAGTTACCCGGACGTGTTTGGTCATTTTTATCACATGATCAAAATCAAGTTTTTTTCTTCCGCTTTATATAACTTTCTTATGATGTTGTCTTTTTTATTGCTGTACTCCAACTCATAAATGTAATTATATTTTTTGTATTTATTTAATAATATAATGGTAACCACTCCCACCAGCCACATTTCTGGCTATTTCAAGGAAAAAAAAATCAACCACCACATGAGTGGGGTTTGAAGTGGTTTACTTGCATACCCATTTTGTACAGGAATGAAATGTAGTGGTATATTCGAGGAATTTTTTTAGTTCTTTTGAATAGTAACCAAGACTTTGAAAACCTCATTATGACATGACTTGATGATCCATTTGACATATTGCCAAAGAAAATGTGGACTATTTTTTAGTTCATGACTTCCAGATAGGGCTGATAATTCCATGACAATCAATGCGTAACAATTACACCCTTAAAAGGGATATAATTTCTTGGGTTTCTGGTAAACAAGAGAACCATGATTTTCAATGAACAGTAATGGCAAGTTCAACAAGTAAAATAGTAATATTCACAATGTAACAAATCTATACACACCCTCAAACTGATTTTAATTAAGTTCACCCATTCTCAAAGCAAATACACACGACTCACTAAATAATAGAACAGGAAAAAACAAAACGGAAACAAAGAAAGAAAAGAACAACCTCCCCGAGCACTGAACATTTAGCAACTCACCAGTATACCACACTAACATTAAAAACTGAAGAAAAAATCAATCTGGAAAAATAATATATATCACACACTAAAGGAACTTACCCCTTTCTTAATCTCTACAGTATTCACTTCTGTATGTTCATGGTCACTGGATCATTACTCAGCTTTTGACCTCATCTTTAGTTTCAGAGGGTGGTGTTTTGGATGGAGATTTTCCAATGATTGCTTTCTTTGCCTTAACAAGGGAGTGCTTCATCTTTGATAGCAAGTTATTTGAATGCTTAGTCTTTCCCAGAACTTCCTCTTTAGGAGCTTCTTCTTTTGTCTTCAAGTCATTGACTTCCCTGGACTCTTCAACTCGAGCATCAGATTTTTCAGTCTCTTTAAGTGCCTCTACAGCTTCCTCTTGTTTTGATTCAGGCTCAGGCTTCTGGGGTTCTTCTACATCCATCTTCTTCTCAACTTCTGCATCTTTTTCAGTTTCAGCTGAAGCCACAGTTTCACCTATTTTACTCCCATTGTCAGCAGGTAGCTCAATATCTCTGGAAGTAGTTTCCTCTTCCAAGACTTTTCGAGAATCTTCATAAGTGGGAATGGCATTGGTAACAGCATTGGTTTCTATTGCTTCAGGTTGAGCTATTTCCTCAACAATGCTGCTTTTCTCTTCCTTTTCTTCAGCCTTCAAATCCTTGACTTCAATTTCACTTTCAGTCTTTCTGAGCAATTCTTCTAATGTCCCTTCAGCTTTTGGTTTGGCAGGCAATTCCTTTTCTTTATCCTCATTCTTTTCTGAAACTTCAGGTGGAGGAACTTCTAGACTTCTAGCTTCCACTTGGGCATCTGAACTTTCAGTGGCAGCTGATTCTATCTTTGCCGCTGCTACTCCCTCCACAGACTTGGTACCAATGTTCTCATCAGATGAAATTTCTTTATCTTTTATTGATTCAACCTCAGTTTTCACTTCTGGCACAAATACAACAGATTCTTTCTCAATTTGTTCCTTGGGTTCTGGTTTATCCTCTGCTTTTGGAACTGGTGCTGAAGCTGCTTCATTATTTTGCTGCTCCGCTGAAACTTCAACATCTTCTGCCACTAATGCCTCTTGGGCTTTGGGAGGTAACTCTTCCACCTGCTCTTCTTTAGCTTCAACAACCTCAGTGGCAGATTCAGGAATGTCAATTTCCTTTTTCAACTCATCTACTTGCTCCACTTTTTTTTCGATAGTATCGTTTTCTGCTTCAGGAACATCAGTTTTCTTTGATACTTCCTCCTCTTTTGTCTCAACGGCCTCAGTTACTGTTTCAGGTGTATCAACTTTTTGCGCGGCCTCTTCTGCTTGCTCAGTTTTTGTCTCAACAACATCAGTCACGGATTCTGGTACATCAATTTTCTTCGGTAGCTCTTCTACTAGATCCACTTTTTCCTCAACTGCCTCCATTGCCGCTGATTCAGGAATCTCAACTTTCTTTGGCTGCTCCTCCAGCTTTTCCTCCTCCTTAGATCCCTTAGCAGGTTCTTCTTGGATTGTTTCCAGTTCCTTTGTCTCTAGAACAGAATCTTTCACAGACTCCCGAGTATCCACAGAAGAAACATCCAAAACAGGAATATCATCTGGTTTCTTTATCTCTTCAGTTGCAGGAGGCTCAATGTGCTTATCCTCAACCTTTTCTATTTCTTCAGCTGATCTGGTTGGCAAACTTGGTGTCTCTTCCTCAGCTTTAACATCCTCTTTCACTACAGGCGGTTCACTTTGTTTCTCCTCGACCTTTTCCTCTGGTGCAGCCAAAGGGACTGTTGTTGCACTAGGTTTGTCCTCAACTTTTGGCTTCTCTCCACTTTCCTGTTCAATTATCTTCACCTCCTGTTTTACATCTTCCTCAACTTGCTGCAAATTACGCAGAATCATTAAAAGAAAGGTTTATAACGAATGCAAATGATAACACTCAATTTCTGCCAAAGTGTGCATTATATCCAAAATGAAGCGGGAGAGAAAAGCCAAAGGAGATGCACAGTCAAAACAGGAAATCAGAGAACTAAAAGCCTGGAAGCCTGGAAGCCAACCGTGTGTGGACATATTAAAACATTCTCACTAATCTATTTTCATATGAAATCTAATGCAGATGAAATCTGTAGAGACTTAATAAACCAGACTCTGAACAAGAATGTAACCAAACACTAGGTTCTGTTCTCAAGCAGAGTCGTCGGGGCAAATAACATCAGCAAAGAATTTCGGAGAAATATTTTGCTCGGCATGGATCATTGTGAGGCCATTTGTATTATTGTGTTCAGTCTTTAACTCACCACATATTTTTGCCCGACTTTGAATTGCACCTTGCCTACAACTTTTTCCAGTGATAAACTAGAACAACAACTTAAAAACCATGATCAACTCCTTGCACAATCACTCCTAGCTAGTGAAGATATGCCATGTAAAAAAATACACGAAACACTAAAAAAAGGCATCCTTGCACAGAATCTTCAATAAACAGCAGCACATATCAACTTCACAAAGCTCAAGAAAACCCTGAATTCCCATATGTATACGTTGCTAAAGAAACATGATCCTTGGCATAACAAACAAGTAAAGTACTAAACAAAGTTAAACTAAGAAAAAATGAAAAAAGTTAGAAGCAAGTAGCACAGTACCTGAGGGGTTGGAGTTGATTGATCTGATGCAACAGTTTCAGTAGCCATGGATGATGAAGATATGCTGTTGAAGAATCAAGAATGAATCAGTAAACTGATGATCACTGGTCAGTCAGTACAGACTTTTTTTTTTCAAGTAGCAGCAGTTGTATAGTACTAGAAAGAAGTGGACAAGAATGGCAAAAGAATGATGTGGTTGGCAACAACCTAAAAGGGCTCCAAAGCAAACACAGGAAAGTAGTAGAACCACATCACAAGCCACCCCACACCATCTTCCCCCAGCTTTTGCCTCTATAGTATAGCCTTGATTGAAGCCCAAAAAAATTAAAAAAAAAAAAAAAACAGAGTGCATTGTGACTAGTGTGTGAGTGTGTGTGAATAATGCTCACATGGATGATGATCTGTCAAGGACAGTGGGGGGAATCCCTTTACAAAATCCGAACCAAAAATAAAAATAAAAATAAAATTATAAGTAAATAAAAGTGAAAAAAAAGAGAAAAAACAGAAAAGGGAAATGGGGTTGCTATTGTAAAAGCGAGTGAGAGACTTCAGTAAGAGAGGGTGGGGGGACCAGGATCATGGGGGGTTTTTTTGAACGGCCGAATTGTTTAGGGGAACAGTTGTCTAAATTGTCCGTTTGTTTAGAAATGAAACTTTTGAAATAAAAGAAAGCGATTAATTTTTATAGCTTACCCGATTGAGAATGGGAATCAGATGTGTGCAAAATTTGTGATAATATCATTTATCACTTTTATAATTTTGTAATATATCAAATCAAATCTCGTAACTTGAAAAAATATCAATTGCCCCCCTTAATTACCAGTCAACTTAATTGGAGTGCACAAAAAGATGGAAAAGTCCTTAAAATTTTTGATATAGTTTAAAATTTTTTATTAAATTTTTAAAAAAACAAAATTTAAAGATAAAAATTTAATAAAATTATTTAAACTATATAATAAAAATTTTCAAACTAAAAAAAATGAAATTTAAAAACAAAAATTTAATAAAATTTAAAGACGAAGAAGACATAAAAAACTTTGAGTTTAAAATAAAATAACTATATTTCGTCTTTTTAATATAATTTTTTAAACAAAATTGTACATAATTTATTAAATTTTGGTGTTTAAATTTCGTCTTTTTTTGATCTTTTTAAAAATTTAATAAATTTTTTTAAAGTATATCAATATTTTTATATCTTTTTTGTCTTTAAATTTTATTAAATTTTAATCTTTTTAATTAAAAAAATTTATTATATAGTTTAAATAATTTTATTAAATTTTTATCTTTAATTTTTTTAAAAAATTTAATAAAAAAATTTAAATTATATCAAAAATTTTGAGGACTTTTTCATCTTTTTGTGCCCTCCAATTAGATTGACTGGTAATCAAGAGGGGCGATTGATATTTTTTCAAATTACAAATTTTGATTTAATATATTACAAAACTACGAAATGGTAAATGATATTATCTCACAAAATTTTAATGCAAAAGAGAAACAAACCATTTCGTTTGCATAACTTACCCACTTCATAAACTAAAATAATCATCGCTATCTTTTTCACCCACACCATTGTTATGCAGAGTTGTTGCATCCTTTTAATTTTTTTTTCCTTTCTTTATGAGTGGACGGCAGTACAACATTGTTAATATTATTATTATTAGTAGATGAATAATGTCTATTTTAATGTATTTTAATATGAAATATAATATTCTATCTATTCTAAAAAAAAAGTCTATTTTAAAAAAAATTTATCCAAAAAAGAAGGGTTCAACTTTGGAATAAAATAAAATAAAATAAATTTTCTATATTATCCTTATTAATAACAATTATCTATAGCTAATCATTAAAATGTAAAGATAAAAATAAAAAAAAAATTACACTTGTAATGGTGCATTAAATATATTATATTTTATGACTAAAAGAAAAGTTTTACCTAATCAAATGTTGATTATTTTTTTGATATGGAGGAAGTAATAGTCCTATTTAATTGATAAAACTGAATATTTAATGCGAAAATTGAAAAAAATATTCTTTGTACCCTTATTTTTAGTAGAGCAACAAATTATATATTTTTTTTGACCCCTATTATGTAAATAGACCATTTTCCCAAATTATAAATTGTCTCTATTCATTATCTCTGATTTTACATCATACGCGATACAATAAATATATAAAATATTTTCTTTTTAAAATCTAAATGCTAAAATAATGAAACAATATTTAAGTAATTAAATGAATTAAAATTTTGTTATCAGACAACACAAAATCTAGAATATTTTAATCCATAATTATTGTTATCTAATAGACTCTGAGGTATTAACCAAAAAATAATCTAATTTATGCACTTCCTATGCTTCCTATTGCTTTTAACTAAATAAACAAAAAATTAATGTGGTGTCAAACAATAGCACACTACCAGTTAAGTGACCATATAAACTTATTTTTATTATTATTATTATGAAAGTCACAGCAAAGACAAAGACACATTCAAAATTGTAAACTTGTATTCACAATTTATTATATGATCATACTGGTTATAATATCTATTATTTAAACAAAAATTCAAAATAGTTTAGAAAATGAAATTTTATTTTAGGGTACTCACACGAACACTTTTAATTACAACCTATGTTAGTATTATTAGAGTTTGAATTCCTCTTCACCCTCAATTGGCCTAAAAACGAAGTACCTTTCTTTAACAAACACTTTATTCCTAAATGAAAATTGACTGTAAATCCAATTATATTATTAGAATTCAGAAAAGTATATGATTTGAATGAAAGTAAAAATGAAAAATATTTCTTAATTAGCAATCGTATAATTCATAATTTTTTTAGTCAAATTCAATTTCTATATTGGACAAATTCTTCACTGACTAAAAAAAAAAAGATAGAATAAGCACAATTAGAAATAATTACAAAAGCCAAAACAAAAATGATTCGGGAATCTTTACAACAACAGTGACAAAAAAATTTTATTTCATTATGTAAGGTCAAGTATATAGATTATATTTCACTACGACTTTTTATTAAAAACTATATATTTTAGTTTAAATTTAAAAAATTCAATTCCCTTTTTTCCCTTTTTTATTTTAAATTAATAATTATCTAATATCTAAACACTGTACTAGTCCATCTAAAATAAAAAAAATAATATATTCATAAGTTTAGAAATTTATATTATAAAAAAATTATATATTTAATAATGTATTAAGTGTATTACACTTTATAATTAAAAAAAATTATATCTCATTGAAGGTGGCTTTTTTTGAGAAGGAAGGGAAAGGGGAAGATCATAAAAAATACGACGAATTACCATTAAAACAACACATATGCCTACAAACGCAGCTTAGATGAAAGAAAAATCCAAAAAGGAAAAGTTTGAGCAGGGAAAAGGCATCAAGATGGCTCATGAAGGCAATAATAGAGAGAACAACATCATTCCACAAAATGAAAACTGAAAACTTAATCAAGTTAAAATTGTAAATGGTTGAATTCATTTCAGAGTCGCAATTACTTATTGGGACGACTATGCTATGGTTATATGTATATACATAACTTTTGTCATATATTTAACACATTTTTGCGCTTTTAAATATAATTTTTTTTTATATTTTTATTATAATTTATATCTCACAACATTTATTTATTTAAAAACGTAATTCATATACAGTCTAAATTGTTTCACGTATGAGTCTAGGTTGCTTCTTGACTCTTTACTCGATTGCTAGGGGGTGATAAATTTCCTCGTTATTCAACTCATTGAATCTTTTATCATAATATTTTTAAGTTATGCTGGGGTCAGTCCTTTGTAACGTCACAAAATATAAGAAAAAGAAAAAGTATGAAAACAACAACCAGCACCACCTTATTCTTATGATAGTAATAGGTCTAACCATCATTCCTATGCTCTAATGCATGGAGATTTTTGAATTCCAACCCTCGCAATTTTGTTTGAAAATTCGGTGGTGCAACTCTCTTATGACTGGGAATTTTTTGCTTTTGCCTGACTTGTTCATTTTGTTTTTCAAACTAAGTACTTTCCCTTTTTGTGTGATTTTCCTTGAAGTGGTAAGGGAACCTTCATTTTTTATGCTTACTGAAAAATTACATATTGTGTTCATCAGTTGCAGTTTTTATTTCCTTGTAATAAATCAATCGAAATAAATATAATAAATTTGATCCCTACTATTTGCATACTTTGTCTAGTAAATTTACTCCTTTATTTATAAATTATTCAACTGGTATGTTGTATAACTACTGTTTGCAATGTCTACTATGCAGTCCAATCCATAACACACAAGTCCCCTTAATCATCTTATTCTTCACAAAAGAATATGTATATATTAGCCTTCGATCAGGCTTTTAACTTATGGTTGCACATAAGTATATTTTTAATTCTAAGTGTAATTTATATATATTTCTTAAGTTTAAGTTATACATATATTTACCATTTCTAAATATAATTGTATTTTTGTTATTATAAAGTTTATAATCTTTAAAGCATAAATATAATATACTTTTTTTTAAACTTTTATTTTTAATTCTAAATGTAAGTGTATTTGTTTCATAACCAGAACTGGAACCATAATCGAATCAGAATGGGAATTGGGACCATATTAGCACCGAACTATGAACTATCAATTTTGGAATAGAAACAAAACTATCATTTTTATGGTTTAGTTCTAATTCCACCTGATCGAATTAGGAATCAACGATTCTAATCCAAAACTTACAATATTGGTTTCCCAAGGTGGTAATTGTTTTTTATATCATTTGTCATGAATTATAAGGGAATCCACTTTAAAAATTAGCTTGTAAAATATTAGAATCCAAAACAATATGAACTCATACGTTTTAGTTTTCACGGGTGAATTAACTAAGGGGGCGCTTGGTTTAAATGGTGGGTTTAAAAATGAAATGGATTTGATAAAAGGAAATGTTTGGAATAGAATGAAATGATAGTAATTATGTTGTTTGGTATTATTTTGTAATGGAATGGAATAGATTTTATATTAAAATTAAAATTTAATATTAATATTAATAAATTTCTTAATAAATTTTATATTAAAATTTAATATTAATATTATAATAAAGATATTATTATTTTACATTATATGATATTTAAGAAAATTATATCTTGTTCAAAAAATAGTTAAAGTGCATGTCAATTTGTAGAGAAAAATATTTTTTACAAGTTAATGAAATTTATTTTTATTTTTTTTAAAAAATAGGATTTGCAACCTCCAGGACATGTGGCTAGTGTCCATTGGGTGCGCGTTACATCAAATTTTTTTTCTTTTAATTTGGCTCAAAACGATATCGTTTTGAACTCTAATAAAAAATCGTTTTGAGCTCTTCTAAAAAATCTTTCTCCCCAAACTCACCAGTGGGGTGGGTTTTGTTAAAACCTACCTCCAATACTTTTCCTAAACCTATCACCCTCAACCAAACACCTATTTTCACACCATTCCATTCCAAACCCCTTCCAAACCCACCAAACAAACTTCTCCTAAACTATGACACTTTCCCACTATTTCCCAAACTAGAGAAACGGACTTAATTGTTGACCAAACACAATTGGTTGGCCAACTTCAGCCCAAAAATAGAAACTAGGTCCAATACCAGAAAATCATTCGACATGGAAGCGCACCTTGGTTCGAGTGTGGAGTACCTTAATTTGTACTTGGACCAGGGCATCCACTCTATACCTTTGACCTTCATGAAGGGTACTAAAAACTTTCTGGTTGTTATTTGGACCTATATGGATGTCCCGAATCCAGATAATCATAATTCATTGGATAAGGATCTGCAGTGGTTGAGGTCCAAAAATTTTTTGAACCCAAAATTTTGTCAATGGCATGAATAGTTGAATTTTGGAAACAGTACGATTCTACATGAAAGGAGATAATTTATGGGGTTCTTAAAAATTTATACTTTCTTTGTCCAAAAAAAAAAAAAATTACGTTGAGTTGAATATAATTTTTTAATTATTAAATATAACACTTTCAACATATCATAAAATACATAATTTATATTTTTTATCATTATATTTTAATTATTACCATATATAATTAATATTAATAAGGATATTAGATTATTTCGTTTTAAAATTAGACTCTTTTTTATGACAAAAGAGATTCTGAAATTAATTTCTTTTAGATGAAAAGAGTATTTGATATCACTTTTGGAATTAACAATTATCCACTCCATCATAGTCAACAAGCAATGAATTTTTAGTGTCACCAAAGCCAGCTTGCTATTTCATTTACCATTGGTTACTCTTGTTTTTTCTTTCAAAGAAACCAATCACAAGAGTGGTTGAGGCATATAATATTCCATGGATGGGGTGGTTGAGCCACATGCAGTGGAAGAATGAAATAGTGGAGGGCTGTGCTTCTAATTCAATTGATAGGAAATGGATTAGATGTAAAATGTCTCTAATAATAATATCCCTAGTCCTACTCTACCACCCTCTAATGCAAATTTATCACAAACACTTTGGTCCAAAATTGCAAGCCTTAACCAATAGGAAGCCGACAGTCATCCTAGCATTGCATATCTTGACAAGACTCAACTCAGCGCACCCTCCCTCATTAGAATCTCAAATAGTTCACTTAAGGGCATAAGTACACCTCCAAAGCAATTCATTTTAGCAAAAAGGGTTATCATTTTAGTGTTGATAAGAAAGTTCTTCATCATTTGCCAGCACAAAGCAAAAAAGCAAAATGTAATTATACAAAGTAGGGGGACAAAGGTTGGATTTCAACGACATAACTTTTGGTAATTGATGTAGTTTAGCTTTTGGAAAAAAAGATAGATTGGTTTAAAGGGTCCTAAGCTAATTAACACCTTTGATCATAAGTGCAATGTATGTTTCCTTCTTCTTAAAGTCAATCTCCATCTCACATGTTTTCCTTACTATTTCAAGTAAGTAAAGATTTTGGGCCTCAAATATTATTATACAAAACAATTAACTATTAACCCTTTTAAAAATAAAAGTTAATTAAACAAAGGGATATAATTATCCTTGAAGGGAATGAAGTGATAACTTGCTAATGATTGTTTTCTGGTTGTTTAGTTTTCTAAATATAGTAAGCTAAGCATAGGAGTTAAGGGGTTAAGCAAAGCAAAGGTGTATAAGTCGTCATCACTAACACTTGACAAGACAGAAGATAATTAAAGCTTAGTTGTGATATAACTAACATTTACATGATATCCATGTGGTTATGTTTCCTACTAGTGTTAATGGTCCTGCTTAAATGGATGTATTAAGGTCATCTCAAATGGCCCCTCATCAAACGTCTTTCAATTTCAATGTTCCCCACGAGTAACTGGCGTGTTTGTACGACTTTCCACTTTAATTTTTCACACATTATTCCTAGTCATACATTATTCCTAGGTTAGTTAGAGAATGTCGGCATAAGGTTGCTTAGAGATTTGGTTTTTTTCACATTTTTCGATAAATAATTCAGTAATATAAAAAATTATATTAGAAAAAGTAAAGATTTATTTTAAGATGAAATCTATGCAAATAGTAAATTTATGGGAAAATTTATGAAAGTAGTTCAACAAATAGGTGACAATTCAATTTCATCGTAAAACGTTTAATCAATAGAATTTGAATGATATCGGTATTTTATTTTATTTTTCATAAATTAATAAAGTGAAGTAAACAGTAAAAAAAGATATCTCTTAACCACCCCTCCCTCCCTCAAACCCAAAGAACTCTTTGTTTATATTCATTTTTGTATTTTTGTATTTTTGGGCTTTAAGAGGCGATGATAAGGACCTCTATTGCTAAACAAGGAGATCGGTAGCCATGAACAAATTTTAATAACTAATATTCAATGCGTATGCAGTGTGATGAAAGCAAAATTTTGTCAAACTGTTTGGAGAAAGTGAAACAAATGGAGAAAGGAATACTTTATTTTCCTTGAAGATTTGTGAGTGCTCGTCTACTTCAAGTGCTGCTTCTCTATTTGGGGGTGGATTGAATGGGACAATTCGGGGGAATGGCCGAAATTCTACTGCAAATTCAATCCATTGCAACGTTAATTTTGGCGTAAAAGTGGGCTGTATCTTTTGCCAAACCATCAAGTATGCTAAAAAAGACTAAGCACTAAGCCCCAAGCACTAAGCACCAAGCACCAAGCACCAAGCACAAAGCGTAATTTTATTATTGCTTAAGATATGTATATTTATACATATATTGTTGCCCTTTCTTGTCAATTAGTTGTCCTGTGAAGTTAAATTGTGTTGGGATGAGATGGCTTTGAAAATAACGAAAAGTAGCATTTCCCACTAGTTCATACCACTTCCCAGTATTTCAATGTCACTCGGATTATGTTCCCTCTATTTCAAATCACTCATTATTGATCATAAATCTTTCTAGTAAATGTCTTTATTTTTACTTTTTTTTTTAGATTCTATGGAACAAATATACAAGTAGTGATGCACACGGTAAAAAATTTGAGTGAATTTTTTTTTATATGATATTTATATGACATAAATCACTAAATAATAATTATTCTGTTATTATATTATCATGTGAATGCTGTATCAGAATTTAAAAAAAAAAATCACAAAGCCATACTTGCATTTCTCATTCCACATAGATTTTACTATATATACATTAGTTTTTTTAGGGAATTTTTTTTTTAAGTTGATAATCAGCTAATTCAATACATTAAATGGTAAATTTATTGAAAATTTTTATTATATATATTATTACTACATATTCATATATGTCACATCGTTATCTTTTTGTCTCTCTTTTATGTAATTTTTTTTTCCACCCATTGTTTTAACCTTATTATTGCAATAAACTCATAATTTAAAGGGGGGTGTGGAATTAATGATGCAAAACATTGCTTGTCCTAGCTATCTCCTGTTGACTAAAGTCACCATCAAGCTTTCAGTGTCTCAAAATGAGTTGGGAAATGTAAAAGAATGGAATGATCTAGTTTGGATGGTTTATTCTTCCCTTTTTCACATGTTGAAGGCTGTAAGGCAGTGGCATCAAGCCAATAAGTCAAGGACAATGCAATAGTAGTAATTGATTACTTTATTAACAGAATCAATTAAATTAAGGACAATTAAATAGTATCCATGATAACATAAATTATTCTTTCAAAGGATAGCACAGTAAAGGGTACCAATATTATAATTCAAATTGGCATTTGAAATTTAAATCTCTTTGCAATTACGTACCTTCAAGAATGGTTGAAATACATAGCATTCAAACTTGTATTATATGCAGAAGGGATTGTCTGTAAACCTTGAAAATTTTATGTAAATTGAAAGGGATAATGTTTTTTTTTTCCAATGTTGTAATATTTTTTAATGATGTCCAAGAGTACGTTTCTCAACTTACACTTTCATTCTACCCATGGAAGTTATGCATTTGTCTCCTTATTATATTTCTTTTATCTTAATTAATAAAATAGGATGAGAAAATTATCCCCTTTTTTTTAAACAAAAAAATTCTTATATTCTGAAAGTGTGAGAAAATAGTATAGGCACAAAGACATCGCATCATAGGTTTGAGTTTGTTCATAAATCAATATAACATCCCATAGTTTAAAAAGTAACAAGTGGTGAGGTGTTAATTAATTATGTTATATACTCAAGATGGGGCTTGAATTGAAGGTTTGTAGCTCTAAATATTGTAATTAACGTATTATCAACAACGTTAACTTGGATGTTTTCCGACTATTCATTAAAAAAGATAGCCAACAAAGTTAGGATTTTACCAAAGCTCCAAATAGATTGCAAATGAAGGCTCTCTAATTACAACCCAAATAGTCAAGATGGATTACAAATATAGTCAATGCCTCTTAACTTAGAATCAAGTAACTTTATTATTTGATTGGTTCCAATATTGATATTGTCAACTCTGCCGAAATATGTATTGAACAAGGGAATCTTCAAAGAAGAAAAAATGAAATAAAAATTTAAACAAATGTTGGATTCCACACGTAACATACCATTCCTTGAAAGTTCTAGATAATAATCATATCGATGCAGTTGAATTTAGTAGAATATGTTCTCATTGTGAATAATGAACTTTCATAAAGCTCGAGTTTAAAGTCAGAAAATGTATTAAAAGTTATGATACATTCAACAAAAAATCATACTAAACTATTTTAGTAATTGACATAATGTTTATGTGACAAGGGTTATTAAGTAAACAATCATTTTTTATCTGATATATTTTGTCATGTGAATATTACATCAGTTAATTCTTTATCAAAATTAAACGATTCCTTTTTTTTTTTTAAATAGTTACATTATTACACATAATATGTTTTGGCCCATTAGCCTATTTTTTGTTCCATGTTCTGTAAATCTTCCTCAGCCGACAGAATAACACAAAAAGTTTTAGTTTTAATAGTATAGCAGTTGTAATAGTATAGCAAAAAAAGCCTTTTTCAATAAGAATTTTTACTGTTCTTAGTTTAAAGGAATTGTGATCGCAAAAGCTGCCCCAAGCTATTAATAAGATTTAAAGATAATTTTATCCACCTCCCTCGAACTTTTGTTATATTACAAACTGAACCTCATAATTTGAAAAAGCTACAACCACCCTTTTTAACTGCCAGCCTGGCAAAGTTAACTACCGAAAATAGTAAAAGCACAAAAAAAACCTAAAACAATTTGAGCCGTAAAAATTAAAAGAGAAAGAGTAAAACAAATAATATTTATATTTGGCTTGTTGTTCAAATAATATTTGTAGTTGTAATTAATATCAAAATGCTTTATTATTTTATTTGTTTGGGAGTGATATGAGTGTCGTTTATATTGATATGTAATATTTTATTTTCTTTTTAATTTTTCAATTTATATTTGGGTATGTATGGGAATGATATGAGTGTTATTTATAAGAATATGTAGCATTTTTCTAAAGAATAGCATATTAGTCCGCTCATTCATCATAAACATGCCATTTGAATTGTAAGGGCATATTAGTCCATTAAAAAATATTTTTTTAATTGAAGTAAGCAAACACCATTACTTGTCTTGCCAGCAGGGGTGCATTCTGATTCTTCTTATAGGTCAAAGGGGGTGGTTGTAGTTTCTACAAACTATGAAGTTCAGTTTGTAATATAACAAAATTTCGAGAGGTAGATGAAATTATCTTTAAAATTTACTTTAAGAAATATAAACATGAAAAAATTAAAATGTGTACCGCTTAAGACTCACCAGACTATTTCCCACTATTTATATTGGTTACGTTGTAGTATAATGCACATCTCAACAAAAAATTAAAAAATAAAAATAAAAACTCGAATAAACTTTTATATATTTCAAGTTAAGCACAATATACTTATGTATCCATTTAATAATAGAGTTTGAACTAGTTATCCCATAACACATGAACACCATATTTGCTACATTGATTAGCAAATATTGCTCTCTATTTGAAAGCGTTTATATGCAAGAAATTAGGTCCACGATGATTGTGGATAACCCTATGAGATGTAATTGTATTTTAAAATGTGTTTTGTATTTTTTTTTAAAAAAATTATAAAATAAAAAGTGTATTAAAAATATAAAAATAAATTTTAAAATGAGATTAAACTACATGTACAACCTCATTTGTAGTACCCCAAGGGGAAGTCAAAATCCCTGTTGTTTCATTGAAAGAGAGAGATATTTAACCATTGTCTCTGCTGTTTTTTTTGAAAGATAAATGTCCGGAATCATTAGATGATGAGTCAGTCATATTTAATCCAACTGTCATGTATGATCCATTTCTCGAAACTATCAATACGGCAAAATGAAATTATACGATTAGATTTGAGATATTTTTACACTTTTATGCGATGTTTGATGGAGGGTCTTCTCTTTCCCAATAATGTACTGGTATCATTGCAAGGACTATATTTGTACACCATCGTTGTCGCCATGGTCGTCACTGTTGAATTGAGGCGGAGCCCTAGTTCCGTGGATGAAGTTGCATCCAATCTTTGGTTCATATCTATTCTCGTACATGGTCCAGCTATATGCCTATATCCTACAGAATTCTTCAGTCACCAAAGAGATTGACTTCTTGATGTGGTTGCCCTTGATTGCTGGTTACTGGTTGCAAGTACTGCATCAATAATTCTTCCACACATCATGAAAAGACAGTTTTTCCCAAAAGAAAAACACTAGGACACACTGGATGAACTAGACTTGATCCACGTAAATCATTCAGTTCGAGGTTTCACTTGTACAATGTAGTAAATGTTTTGTACATTGGGTAACTAATGAAAACAGGTCCTAGTAGGTCCTCCTTACCAGAAAGGTTACTAATAGGTAATATTTTGCAAAATATTACCTATTCAAAAGGGTTTTTTTTTTCGGTGGATTAAAATTTGAGATTCATTCCTTGAAGAAAAAATTGTGAAATACTATATCATACATTTACAATTAAGTTCTCCATTTGAAGTTCCTCCTCAGTCTCGATTCTTGAATTCCAGAACCCAATAAAGTCTTGAATTCGAAATGTAATAGTGTGTTAAAAAAAGGTTGAATTCCTTTCTGGAAAAAAAATTGAGGATGACAATATCCCACAAAAAGTTTGAACAAACAACACTAATCATGAATATCCACAAATGTTTGCAGTGATTGATGGCATCTATACATCCCTCCTTTTTGGGAAGTAAAAAAGAAAAGTAGCCTCCTCCGCCCCCATAACAGAATTAACGTAAAGTTTCATAGATTTGAATGACACAAATATGTGAACGGATGGATACTTTGGACAACTTGGAGTGAAAAGAATAGAATCATGCAATCCCATTCTCTTCTGGGGTGATTTCTCTCCTCATATGAATTATTCCTTGTATTCATCATTTAAGTGACCCAAAAGATTGGACCGACACGAATCGGAATCACATGTTCTTGTACAAAGGCCTCAGAACCCCCTTCTATGCAATCTTCATTAATTGTGAGGATAAATTTTTGTGATCCTGTTTTCTGGTTGCAGATAAGCAAAGGGACCACTGGCCTAATGGCTTTTAGTCTCTTCTTAATCATATACGCATAGATTACTAAACAAATCCCAGCAAAGCAATTTGCATGACAAATATGGCATTCTATTCTGGCTAATTAATTAAAACCACAATTTCATTTGATTCCTTGGGGGGGCGGGGGGGGGGGGGGGGGGTGGTCTTGGTGTTAATTTTCCAGAAGTATCCTGCGTGCTGTGCTTGATTAACTGGTAGTGTTTGCAGGACCTTCTTCTTCTTCTTCTTCTTGCAAATTTTGCCAGTGTTGACATTAATTGCACAAAAGTTTTGTCAAAGACGGTGCTTTAATTTGTCCTGGATCATGAATCTATCTTTCAGAACCTAATGGACCTAACCCATTAAAGGATAATGTATTTTTTTTATGTTCTAATAATGGGGAAGTGCAATGCATGAATTAATGTTCTTGTCATTGAACACAAAAACTTCCAATCAAGAATTTAGAGGACTTGGAAAGAAAGGATTTCCCAAGTGAATGAATACTTTATTGCTCTGATAATTCATTTTGAGTCTCATAAATTAAAAAAATATTCTATATATCCATTCTATTTTTATTTTTAATACAATACATCAATCATACAAATTTATTTTATTTTTTTGTCTTGTCCTTAATATATAAATAGGCTGGCTCTTAATTGTCTTTTATTACACCATTTTACGTGGTATAAGGGATACATGAAATATGTTTTTTCCATAAATTAATACCTTAATTAGGGTGTTAAAAAAATAAAACAAGAAGCTTCAAATTATATAATATCCAGAGGTACGTTTTGTTCCCCCTAGAAGTTTAAAACCATATAATTATTTGATTGAAAAAGAATTTGCGAGTCCCTTTCCTCCAATTCCTTGAACTTGGGCATGTCTCTACACCAACACTCATCAACATGGTGGATTTTTTTATTACATATGTAACCAAATTCTTCAAGTTTTGGGACAAAATAATTGAAAAGTAGGAAGACATTCACTGCCAGAAATTCAGGCTCGACAGTATCCCAAATAAATGTTCACAAGTACTTCGAACTGTCATTGCTAAAATGTTCTTTGATGATTTAATTAATTAACCACTAACGATTATTTTGTAAGAATATATCCTCTTTTCCTTATATTAACTTGCCCGCCAATCAACATGAATATAAATATACTTCAATGATCTTCCAATGATATAAATGTCAATAAACACAAAAAATAAACAATCACATACTACCTTGATTAATAAATAGAGTACAGAAATACAGAAGATCGAGCAAATCATGAGAATTAATTATGTTATATATCATATATGTGATAAAGAAAGACGAAGAATACAAACTCAATCATGCATGTATTGGTATCATAGTTTTTTTTTTTTTTTAGATTGAAGTTTCTATACTATTAGAATAGTTTCTATTATAAGAGTATCTCTAATATATTACACGAATATCTATATTTATGCCTCATTCGAGATATGAAGCCCCCACCAAAAAAGAGAAAGAATGAGAAAGATAACAAATTGGGGGTTCAAATTCCTAACCCTCTTGGCCTTACCTTGCTTTTGGCATAATTGAAAGGCCGCAGAGGTTGGTATCCATAGTTGACTTGATAAAAAAACCCAGCTCATACTGTGCATCTCTCCTGCATTAGAGATAGACTCACGAGTTGATGATGAGGCATGGAGATTATATGTATCTCTTCATGGGGTCCAAATATTAATATTCCAAGTTTTGATGGGATGTTCCAATTAGGACATGGCTAGGGTCAAGCCTCAAGGAACCTTCATAATTTCACAGCAAGGAGACAAGCCTAGCCTATACATAAAAACTCATTACTTTATGTTTATAATATATATAGTTTTGTTGTCATTGCAGACAGGAATCAATGGGGAAGGAGAAAATGATGATGATGATGAAGGGAAACGTTCAAACTTTAGAATTAAATTCTGATTGACTGGAAACAACAAAGGGCAAACAAGAAACTAGCATTCAAATTCTAGAACAAAAGTAAAAAAGTATGAAACAATGGATTCTCTATGAACCATTTAGATGCATGCCACAATATGTCACTATAACTTCGGTTTCGACCTCTATTTTACCCAAAACAAAAGAAAAAGATAATATCTACGCTAACATAATTTACGACAGAAAAGATCCCAATGCAATTATTTTAAGAGACTGAAGTGATTTACTAATTTTTAATGTGCCTTTAAACCTTAATTTGTTGGATAACAGTGCAATAAATCAAGATTAGAGTATTCATCCTAATGTTTTACTTTACCTTTACTAATATTTTGGACTGAATAAAAATTGAAGGGGAAAAAGGAACGAAAAGGAAGGAACCTGGAGTTAAGTTGATAAATCCAAGTGGTGGGATTGAAGGTACAGTCAGTTCAAGTTAATGGACAAAAATTAGAGGAGACAAGAAACGATAAAAACCAGCCACACCATGGCATTCCCCTTTTCTTTTGGGGAATGATTTTACAAAATTGGCTTAAATGAACCCACCCAAAAAAATAATAATAATATAGGTTGACCATATTCATACTGCCACTTAAACACAGCCAGAAGAAAAGTTTTATGTCCTCTTTGTTTCACCAATTATATTAATTAGTCATTGTTTAACATTTTGTTTCATTCGTGATGCATTGACGACTTTTTGGAATTTCTTTTACATTAATTTTGAGCCTAACCAAAGCGGCAAATAAAACATGACCGCCACTGTCCACTTGGTGATTAAAATGTACTAAAACACTTTGTGTAAAGAATCTGATGTTATTTAATTTGGTCCAACAATAATCAAACTGCATTTCCCACAATAAATTTTGTTTGAATAGCTCTATGTTATGGGTTAAAATAGATGTTGTCGATGGTAAAAAAAAAAAAAGTTTCAAAAATTTGTATGTAGATAACAATTTCAAAAAATTATTTTATGTTTTATTCTTTTACACATTTAACCAGCTTAAAAATACTAATTAATTAAGCACCCAAAAATTCCAACGCGGAACTTCAGTCGACCGTTTTTTTAAGTGCGAAGAATATTAGATGGTCCCAAAAGTCGGCAGGGATTAATTAATTAAACAAAAGTCATTTAATTTTTTTAACTTCGTATTCGAACTTAGAAATGCTCCCAATCTAAATAAAAATGAGATTTTCTATCCCACTTATTATGTATTAACAGTATTTACCCTCATAAAATTACGTTATTTTATTTATAAATTAATTAGAACGATATCATTCAATGAGAGCATTAATACAAAATAGGGATACAAAAAATTTGATCGTCTTAAAAAAAAATATTGTTATTGATTCATAATTTTCTATGAGTAATAATACTTTTAATGACTTTTTAAAGTGACTTTTCATGGTGACTGATATGACAAATATTAAAAGACAAAATTTACTTATCACTCTTATTAAAAAATGTAAAATAATAAAGAATAATTTTATCTTTTCATATTTGTCACATTAGAAAATCACTATAAATATCATTACTCATTTTCTCTCTCTCTCTCTCTCTCTCTCTATATATATATATATATATATATATATATATATATATATATATATATATATATATATACATTGAGGTACCACATGCTAGCAACTTTGCAATTTTTGTTGGCATGCTCCACCCTCCTCCCAATTCCACGCATTCATCCACTCCCTAAATATGCATTAATTTACGACGTAATAGCAATATACAATGATCACATAGTTATAAGTACATGATTCATCTTCATGGGTGCGTTGAGAGAACAATGAATTTCCAGTAAATACAAACAAAGGCCAACAGAGGGGTTTTCAAGCCAGGTTATATGGTACGAAATATATTCCCAACTCCCAAGCATGGAATTTGTACGAACCAAGACATTTAATTCCTTTTTTTTTTTGGGTTTCCCTTGTTTTGGTTGAGAAAGAAGAAAGAAGAAAGAAGAAAGAAGAAAGAACCCGTGTGAATGCTTTTGCTTATTTTGTTTCCACGCATGTATCATTACTCAATAGTGAAACACGAAAGGAGGGCAATTGAATCATGCCATCTATGTATATATTTGTCAAGTCAAGAACCCACCAAAAAAAGAAAAACTATACATTTTGCATGTTGTTGCAGATATTTAGGGAGATGAAAAAAAAAAGGGTTTTTTTTTTCGGGGTAAATTTTCACATCTATCTAATGAATTACGATTATTGTTTCAAAGGAAAAGGTAAAGGAAGCTAACGAAATTTTACTAGCACAAATGGTAAGCTCCTCATAAATGAGATGTGTATATATAAACAAAAGTTGTAAACTTTATAATTGGAGTTTGTTTTAAATCGTACAGATCCATTTTATACAGTCTAGTTAGATTTCTTTTTTATTTATGAAGTAATTAAAAATGTTGTCGATTAAGAAATAAAAGAAAAAAAAAATATATATATATATAAACCCTTATTTTGTAATAATTTTTTTATATAAAACTAAATATATTATAAGACTGAACAAAATAAATTAAAATCATTACCCAAAAGATGTTAAAACTGTATAAATTATTTACATTGTGCTTTCTATCAGTAAACGCATGAAAATAGAAAGTGGGTATAAAATAAGAATTTCATACGAATTCGTTGCTAATCATATGTTTTCATTTTTAATAAAATTCCGATCAAAAGCATAAATAAAAAATGCATCATCCGTTGAAATACCGAAATATTCCAAAATACAAACACAACAGGGGAAAAAAAAATCAATTTCTTTTTCAAGCAGGGCCAAAAATTATGAGAAGCCCTACTTTTGTTCCAATGAGAGTATACAATTTTAATCCTCCGGATTAGAGAAATCCGGTCACTAAAAACATTAAAAACTTAACCTTAGTTTTGTCTCTATCCGTAGCTTTGAGTAATACATAGTATATATAAATATATAAATATATAAATATAAACGTCTATTCTTTATGGGAAAGAGGAGACGACTACATTATTGTGACTGTCGGCTGTGCTTATTATACGCCTGCATTAATACTAGTTTACTTCTTCTCTTTCATTATTTTGGGACTTCTCACCATGTGATTAGTGGCAGGCAAGAAAAAAATTTCCCTCATTGCCCAAAAAAATATTGATAATAATCTCATTAATTCCATAATTAAACAAATCCAAAACCAATCATGGTTTGCAGAGTTGTATTGTAATCCCATTTGATTCGTTCTAAGAAGATAAAATGATTCATGGAGTTGGTACAAATTAATCAAAGAATTTTTATTTTTTTTTATAAAAAGAAATGGAAGATACCTTCTCCATTTTCCTAATCATAAGTGCATAAGGAATTTTATTTTATTTTTTTGTGATTCTTGATTATTTTATACTCTTCAAGCCATTACACTTAAGCCAGCTGTCTTTTATGGTTTCAATATATGTTTATTTTTCCTATTATGTATATAGGTGGCAAAATTTTGCTTTCCCATTTTCGACCAGTCAATAATTTAGGGGGAGGGGGAAATTATCCCATAAAATTGAACAATATGGGATTTGGATTTTTGTGCATAATTGAGGGGGAAAAACAGTGCAAATGCAAAATGTAAATTAAGAGAAGAGAAGATTCCAATAAATTTTTCAGAAGCCAACTGGCACAGAAGTATGTAAAAAATTGGAAATGGGAGTGACCCTATTGTTATTTTATGCATTTTGTCAAACCTCAAAGACAAAGGAAGGGAATATCTTACTGTGCAGGGCTTTTCTTGCAATCAATAATTTAATGCATATATTACCATAACAGAAAGCCTTAGCTAATCATGGCCTTTTCTTGTCTCCATGAACATAAAACCATCTCAATAATCTGACTGTTTTGTGTCAGTTAGAATCTTTAGCAAAATTTTGGTTTAAAACAGATGATTACTTACTAGGTGATACAAGCTCAAAAGGGCTCACCTTTCATACCATAAAAAGTCATCAATGTCAATATGACAGCTTGTTTCAAAAACTATGTGGACTTTGTTGACTGTACCATCACCAAAAGAAAAAATTGAAATAATTAGAGATTAGAGGGATTCTTAATAAATTAATTAAGCATGGTTTGAATCAAGAAATCATTCTTTTCCACCAAAAAAATATCTGTCCATACCCCACAAGTGCTGTCAAAGTCATTAATTTCCTTCCTAGATGATATGCAAGCGACATATACCGGAGCTCCATTTTCACGTTGAAAGAAAAGTGAAACCAAAAAATGTGTGTATTTTCTTTTTTTCACTGGCAATAAAGTAATAAACCGCATAATGTAATCACTCTAAATTCAACTTCTCAAGTCCTGAATGCGACCTCCTTTTTAAGGCTCCTTCTTCCTTTCAATTTTGATTCCCGAACAGCCAACCATTTCGTTTTCTACACTCCCCTTTCTTTCATCATCCAACGCTACTCCTCCAGAACCAGTCCCAACCCTCTCCCGGTCTCTCCGTACTGCTCCCAGAGCCTTTTCCTGTTGGTTATCTCGCCCCACCTCAGCATTGCAGCTAAGTTGCGCTGAAAATGGGGAGGCATTCTTGCTGTTACAAGCAGAAGCTAAGGAAAGGACTTTGGTCCCCTGAAGAAGATGAGAAACTCATCAAACACATAACAAAGTACGGCCATGGATGTTGGAGCTCAGTTCCTAAACTTGCGGGTATTGGTTATTGAGTTGATGTTTAATTCCCTCTCTGGTCCTTAGTGGGTACAATTCAAAAATGGAAATGGATACTGTTTGCTGAGTTCCTTTTTCTTTTTCTTCTTCTTCTTCTTCTTCTTCTTCTTCTTCTTTTTTTTGGTGGAATGAATTGACAACAGGACTTCAAAGATGTGGGAAGAGTTGCAGATTAAGGTGGATCAATTACTTAAGGCCTGATTTGAAAAGAGGGACATTTTCCATGGAGGAAGAGAATTTGATAATTGAACTGCATGCAGTTCTGGGAAACAGGTAACTATTTACATTCTATACTGTAATCATGCATTGTGAGGGACATATTATTCCCACCTTTTCCTGTCCTTACATGTCTTCCTGGGATTTCTGAATGCTTTCTTTAGATGGTCCCAAATAGCCGCAAAATTACCTGGAAGAACTGATAACGAAATCAAGAATCTGTGGAATTCTTCAATCAAGAAAAAACTAAGGCAAAGAGGCATTGACCCCAATACTCATCAGCCAATCTCTGAGGTGGAGAATGAAGAAAAGGGATCAGCAACCAGCAAAAATAATGAGAAAGCATCTGAAGGATCAAGCGAACTGAATTATGTTGTTGAGGCTGGCGATCAGAGTTGTGAGCAGAAATTAGCAGTAGAGAAGCCTAAGCCATCTTCAGTGACCATGGACCGCTTTCCACTTATAGAAAACAACTGCAATAATAGCATGACAACAACTCCCCCACCGACTCATGAATTCTTCCTTAATAGATTCCTTTCCACCCATGAAAGCTCCAGCACCAGTCCCAAGCCTCCTGATTTGCAGGACTATTTCTCTTTCCAACATTTAAATTATGGGGCGACGAACATTGGGCTATCGATGAATCCTAATGCCTCATCTTTCTTCAGTCCTAGCTCCCGGTCATCAGAAATTGTTCCTGATTTCAATTCTGCCTTGTCTACTGCTATCCTCCCTTCTACATCAAATTCGATTATCAGTTCAACACCAGCACGTATAAAGCCCTCCATTAGTCTTCCTTCAGAAAGTTCACTAGGCACTTTCAATGTGAACAAGTTTCAGAATTGGGATGCTTGCACAATCAGTGGCAATGGCAGCACAAGCAATGCGAATAGCACTAGTACTATAGAATTGCAAAGCAACTGTTCATTCTTTGACAGTAATAATGGCTTTTCATGGGGAGCTGCTGCTGCTACAAATTGTGGCAAAGCTGAGAAGGATGTGCAGATTCACTCATCAGTAGGCGACACGGAAGATATTAAGTGGACTGAATATCTTCAGGCCCCCTACTTACTAGGAAATACCACAACACTTCAGAATCAAACGGCTCAAGATATTTACAGTGAGACAAAATCAGGGATGAATTTTACAGTACCGGAAGGTTCACTGAGTTCAAGTAATTGGCATCACAGTCAGCAGCAACCGACAATTCAAGTTGCTGCCGAACTGTACAATAAGCATTTTCAAAGACTTCCTGCTGCTTTTGGGCAATATTCTTAGCTTCCAAATCAATATTGAAGGAATTTTACTAGTTAAACAGGTGTGTGCTGTGGAGTCCTGCCTATTCTTATTCTGTAAATAGGTCCGCCGATACAAATTCCATAGGAAAGAAAACTTGTGCCCCGTTCATCTTCTGTGTATGATTTCATGATTCTAGAACAAGTCTTCTCTTTTCGTTATATTTTTTTTCAATATCCCTCTCTTTCTGTGCTTTATTTAGTCTGCAAAAGTTGGAATTACAGGTTGTAATTTTATCTGTTAAAGAATAATTCTGTCTGTTGAGCAATCAAAAAGGTTTATTTCTTTTCAGGTTTTAACGTTGTAACCACTTCATGTTCTCCGATTCATCTGAGGGGGAAAAAATTATTTTCAGATAGTGACTATCTGTGATGACATGCCTAATATCTTTTTGGGTTTTCTGAAGAGGTTTGTTCAAATGCCTTTTGACACTGCAACAGTTGATAGGCAGTACCTCTTTCAGCTTTGGCCCTTTTCACATATGTACTACAGATGAAAGAAGGGCATAAATGCTTTTTGCAATGCAAGATTCAAGGAACCACCATTTTTGATTAAATGGTTGTCTATGAGACTACGGTTTTCTCCAACAGAAGAGGATAGTTTTCACTTTTTTACAGTCTTTAAGTCACTTCTATTTATCCCATAGGGTCCGTAGGGATTATTTTGGAAGGCAAGAAATTATGTTGTCTGCCTTTGAATTTTCATCTAAAATGCCTCTGGAAGAATATGAATCTGATAGGTTCGGCAGCAAGAAAAGATCACTTTCCTAGAGAAAGCAAGAAAGAAAAACCCCACACAACAGAAGGAGCTGTCCAATTATTACTGTTAGTATAGATAAATTGAAAATGACTTTCAATCTCATAAAAACCATATGTTCCAACGTCATTACTTAGTTTTCGATGTGTACTAATGTCATCCTGAGAATCACCTGCAAAGTGAAGAATTCCCAATTCGATTTGAGGGCTGATAGAAATAAAACTATGAAAACTTACTGTCCTAAGTAGGCAGTACCACGACAAGTTTTTTTGGTACAATCCAACCCATCATTTTGTGTGTGTGTGGGAGTGACACTTGTGAAATTTAATTAGGCTCGTATTGTGTAGAGGATCCCAATATAGTATGACTTGGGAAATGGGATGGATAATGGGGCAGGGTTGGTAGCTTGATGACTTAAAAGAGGCCATATAACTTGAATGCAATTTTATTAAGTGGACACCGACTGACACATCCTACACGGGGATATACTTTCACTACTTTCTGGGAGGTACAGAGGAAGAAGGGACCCTTTGATGACAAATCTTGATGCTGATACTTCAAGTGATGAAAATGTTGAAAGGAAAATTCCCATGTTTTCTAAGATGGAAGGTTTGTGACAGAAATGAAAAATGGGAGAGCAGAGCCAGCCAGCCAGCCATCCTCACAAGCTTGGATTTCTTTTAATGTTCTGAGTCTTGCAAGAACAGAAACTTCCAATATTTGGTGCTCCTGGTTTTCTTTTTCCCCTTAAAAAGTTCATGTGACGTAATCTTCCTAGTAGCGGTTTCATAGCATTATAGATTATGCAGAGTAGGAAAAAAATTGACTCCATCTCTCATTTGCACCATTCCTGAAAGAAAAGTCCATACAAGATTAGTCCAATCTGATAAAGTGAACTCATCTTTCAGGAATCAGGAGCCAGCTGGGACCATCATATAGTATATCCTAGTTCTCTTTAATTTCCCTTTAAAGTTGATGAATTCTCCCTTATAGTACGCTTATCTTAGCACAAGTACATGGCTTTGCAGCCTCATTTGTGGATGTACCTAAGAATAACAAAACATTGATGGTTCAGATGATGCCATGCCACCGTCTAATTTTCCGAGAATCATTCCATATATTCTTACGTACTTTTTCCCTAGGAAAAACGTACACACAATGCAAAGTCGATGTGTAAATGTCATTACATTTGGAACTATACACTCATAAACGAGCTCCAACGAGCCATTGTCCTTTTCACCATCCCTTCAATTCAAAGCCTTTGATTTGGAAAATCAAGAATGCCCCATCAAGATTGTGAGTGAAACCACACACATAACAAATATATAAACAAGTTCAATCAAAGTTACTTTCGCAAACAAATCCATCCGTTTACAGCCCTTATCATAAGCATGCATATCTTTCCGGCCATTATCCCAAAGGACTAGCCCGAGGGCCTGGATCATTATTTGAGGTCCCCTGATCCTAAAAGTACATGACTACCAGACAATTCAAGCTTTGAACATCAACTGGTAAACTACCAAATAATTCAGAGAAGATATCAGCCATGGAAGCCTAGGATTTGAAGAATCAAGAATGCCCCATCCAAAATTGTGCATGAAACCACACATGAACTATGTATTTTGTGGGGTATTCAGCAACAGTCAACTTCGTGTGTGCCCACGTGCGCACACAACCATGTAGCCCCCCCTTTCATGTTTATTGAATATAAACAAATTACCACCATAGTAGTATCTTCCTCCCTTTCAACCATACGTAGCAACCCAAATTCATATATAAATTGCTGCCGCCATGAATGCATGTGCACCAAATTATTGAGTCCTTCTATTCAGGACCCACAATTCTTTCTGCGCAGAAGAAAACAAAAATAAATAAATTGAAATGGGAAGTTCCTGAGATAGCAGCAAAGCGAAAGGGATTATTTTTTTGGGCTCCCAACTTTTCTTTGTTCTAAGAAAATGAACTTTCATTTCAAACCATTATTTTTTCTCCTCTTTGTTTCTATATATAAAGTTTAAAAAAGACAACGGAATCATATGATTAATAAGTTATGGATGAATAAAGAATTGGACACACACACACATATATATATGAAGAAAAACATAGATGATAACGACAATGATGGTGGTGACTGGATGAAATGATGATGGAGGTGATTAAATTGGTGCATATTATAATGTCTTGAGAATCATTCTATTGTGGATGACAAGCAAACATGCGGAGCATGCAGTCTGCCCTCTGCACAGGAGAAGAAGAATTCTAACATTACATTAAGACTAAGTTATTGCCATCTTTTTCCTCTCTTCAACATTGGACTTTATGGGATTTAAATAGCAAAAACTATTGCTGGTACAAGGAAAAGTGTTATGTCGGTAATCCAAATTATTGGTGATGGAAATGGTCATTTTCCTTCCTTGTAAGTTGGTCAAAGTCTTGACAAGTTTTCCAGGGAGGAATTGCAAATTTTCAATTCCCAAACTCTCTTATAAAAGAGTAAAATGTACCCAAAAAAAAGAGTAAATGGTTTGAAAATAGCGCAATAATAAACGTGTATAATCATCATATATAGTAAGTTTCATCAGAATTTTTTCTCCCGAAAAAAATTAATTCTATTAAATTCAATAACATTTGTAAGAAAAATAAGGATAAAAATAGGTCACATCTTGAGAAGAGGACGGGCAATGTGGGCATCAAGATGGAAAGAGGACAAGAGAGTTGGGTGGGACTGTGCGGTTTGACCTTGACATTGCTACAGAAATGTGGTAAATATCAATGTTGTTAAACCCGGTTGAACCGCTGATCCAACCAATTTTTCAATTTTTTTGGTTCGATTAATTGGTCTAATTAAAATTTATACTAATAAAATCACATCAAATTCATTATCAAACTCGTATTCAATTGATTGAATTGATCAAACCGATCAGATTTTACAACACAGATAAATACATGGTTGTAAAATTGATCAAGTTTTTAAAAAGATGAGGAATTCGAGTTGTGATAATAGTATATCATTTAAAGTTTATGATTTTGTTCAAAAAGCGTTTCAAAATTTAAAGAATCACAAATGATATAACTAGTAAACATGTCCTCCTTCATGTTAATATATTTTATTGTTTAAAGAAAATTACACACATTTATTTTTTGGTACAAGTGGCTATGGGTAAGAATCAATTCTCATTTCTTTCTTGGTAACATATAATCATTTGTCTAATGTTGTCATTTGAAAAGAAAAATGCAAATGATCAATTATGCAGCTAAATTGTTCCAATTTTTCAGGACTTGGTTATCCTTTTGGCTATTGCTAGCCAAAATGGAATCCCAAAAACTGAAGATATGAAAACAGGTGTTGTTCTCATGGTAGAAAGCAAACTAAGTATGACATTAAAAAAAGGATTAGAAATTGAGTTCAATGATAAGAATATTACACATAAGAGAGAACCAAATCCTGCCTCCCTGACCTCACAATGATTTGCTCATATGAATTGGAGATTGTGACAATCTTCTCTTCCAATTTCCAAACATGTTAGCACAATATAATTATCCCACAACTCAACTTCTCACATACATTAAAAAAAAAAACATAAATTTGGCATCATTCAAGGGCACAACATAAACTACATTACCATCAGCAACATTATTTGTCCAAAAGAGAAATTTAGAGGGATTAATTATTTCAACTTGGTCAATTTATTCCCAAATCATCAAATCAGGATTAGGAACATATGCATATGACCTATGCATTATTCCTTCCCATTGACATTAGCCCTTGTTTAGTTTGCCTTTTTCCTTGCTTGTAATAGTATAAAATAGTACTTCTAGGGTTCATTTAAGTCTAGGAGACATATTAAAAGGCCATACCAAGAATTTTAATTATGGTTTCATGACTTTTTATTGTAGTAGTTAGAATTATTCCTCAACGGCGGCTAATGATGTTATTGTTTGCAATGAGTGGATCCTTCACTGGTGCAAACCTACACAGGACACTTTTATTTCTATAATTTGAAACTCAATACTTTCGGTCTATAATGTTTAAAAATATAACACTTTTAGTGTATTTAACCGAAAGTCAATGATAATATCAAATTTCGAGTAAAAAGGAAAAAAAAAACAAATGGAGAAAACAAAGAAATAATGCATTAAAATTTGCAATTTAATGCCTAAAATTTATAATATTTGACTTTGATTAATACTCAATATATTTGTTCATTAGTAACTATTGACTTTCTATTAAATGAACTAAAAGTGTCATATTTTTAGAGATTGAGGATAAAAAATGTTGTGTTTGAAATTTTAGAGCTAAAAGTGTCAAAATTTCAGAGGTTTGGAACCAAAAATATGAATATTTTTTCCTTTTGTTGGAACCAAAAACAAAGGTGAATTTGTTGAAAAAGTGCCTTTCTTTCCCCTCGTTTTCGGTGAGGGAAGTTTCTAAGCACGACAATTCCTAATTGGAGAGAGGGTTTTCTACTATGGACTATTTGGAGACTCAATTTACATGAATTATTCAATTCACTTTCGTCTTTCTTTACATTAGAGTTTTCCCTCAAAACAATGGGTGGGAAAAGGTTTTTTTTGCTCCATTTTTTTTTCCAAAACACTCTTCTTTTTATCACAAAAAGTATAATTACGGCAACTAATGAAGAGTGTTATTAGATAAAAATGAAATACCTTTGTCAACATCCTTAGTGTTTATTCGACTATGATCTTATTTATAGTAGATTCTATTGTATTTATGAATATTGTCTTATATAAAAAAAGCAAAAAAAAAAGTTAGAAAATATCTTGTTTATAATAGATTCTATTGTATTTGTAAATACTGTTCTATATCAAAAAGGTCAAAAAAATTAAAACATTTAATAAATTAAAAAAATATAAAAGTCATAGGTTTAAGATACTTATTAGATCACTCTATTGGACTCCAATGTATTATTTCTCCCCTACAGATTCTTGGACTCTCGAAACCATGAATTACTTGCATTGCCTTCTTTTTCATTCATATGTTGTTCGTCCCAGAGAAATTACGAAATATTGTCTTTTTTAAAAAAATTTAAAAAATATTATTGTTTTGAAAGGAATTCCAATTTTGTTAATGTTATTATTGGAAATATTAACTTTAAAGTCGATATTTCCAATGCCGACTTCTTAATACCGACTATAAAGTCAGTATTGGGAATATTGACTTTAAAGTTGATATTCCCAATATCAATTTCAAAAAAAGAAAGTCTCCGTTCTATTCTTCTTCTCCCACACAAGCAAAACAATTTGGTTGAATTTTGTTGATTGACTTTCAGCCAAGAAAACAAGTAAAGAAAGTAAATTGCGATTCTAAGCCACAACAAAATTAGGCAACCAAGATTCTTGAAATCGTGCAAAGGCCGAACGTCTAAAAATTGGGCAATCAAAATTCGGAGACACAACAAAATTTTGGGAAATCCAAGCCGTGCGGCTTTAAAGATGAAGGCTGTTTTTTTTTTTTTTTTTTTTGCATTTCTAGAAAGAAAAATGGGAACGGGGAGAAAGGAAGAAAAAAAGAAGGAAAGAAGAAAAATGGACTGAGTAAGGAAGTTTTTTTTTTTCAACCTTTGCCTTTGAAGTCGACATCCAGAATGTCGACTTCAAAGTCGACATCCAAAATGTCCACATCCAAAATGTCGACTTCAAAGTCGATGTCGACTTCAGTAGAATTAAAACAATTTTTTAAATATTAATATTTTTTTAATTTATATTTATTTTAACAATTTTTGGAGAAAAAACACTTCTTCCTCCACCCCCTTTATAGCCCCAACCATCTATGGATTGATCCAATAACTTTTAAACTTTTTCTTTACTGGTCCAAAATATTTAACTTATTAGTAATCTATTAACTATAGTCTTATTCTCGTGAGATTGGAGCATCACATTTCACAACCCTCCCCCCCACCCCACCCCACCAAAGTTTGCTCACATTTTCTTATGCCAACAAGGTAATCTTGTCTCTCAGCTATTAATGCTCTTATTGTTTACACTTGAATTCAGAACAAATGTAACAAGGTGAAATTTCTCACCAAGCCAAGATGATCACATGAATTGACATAATTTGGTAAAAATGAAAACACAGGTTTTCTATCTGAAAACCAGGTTGTGACATGTCTTATCACATGGATACGCGCAGTCAATAGCCCTGACTCCAGTCCGATCATAATACCAATCCCCAACTGCAATGGCAATCCCCTGCATAATTTAGATCAATCCCAGTTCGGTTAATGGCAGCGAGAACGCATTCCATTGTTAATTCATATAAGTTGAAGAATATTTTTCATGCTAACAAAATAGAGTCACAATGGGATAAGAGATATATAACAAAACCCCATGAGGCAGGTAGACTCTTACTCTATTGCCAATAGCAGGAGAGTCATCTGCAAACCATGTATCCTGTCTCTCTGACTGGCAGTGAGCAAAGCATGAATTTATAAACAACCCATTTTGTTGGGACATTGCAAAGCCTTTCACTGCATTCAGCATACGAATCCTAAAACCTGCTAAGCAAGAACTTGTTTTATTATTCATTCACACTTGAGTTCAAAAACATGAAACCAGATTATGCAACTTTGGTTGATGCAAGTTACATACCTTGCAGGAATCGGATCTGAGATGCAGAACATAGTGCATGGTTCATTTTACAATTATGCCAAGCTCCATGAGGATCAGCTATTGAAGGTGCCAAACTTGCCTGAAGCTGAAGGAAAATGAACATTCAAAACTATAAGTTTCTGTTCTTTATCATTTGGATAAATCATCAGCTAGCAGAATGAAAACTCTCAACAGAAGTTATATCACCTGCCATGAATCATAGGCAGCATTAAGAATAAAAAGTGGGGTCTTGATGTGCCCGATCAAATTCTGAGGGAAGAAGCACTGACAAAAAAAAAAGAGTTAAATGTAAAACAATGTAATTTGTTGTGCGGCAGCAAAGCTACCAGTCATAGTTATATCGAAGGAAGAAAAATACTCACTGAAGTTGGATCCAGGTGGTCAGTGCAAGTGCTTGGAAGATTTTTTCCAACACCCTGCCAGTTTAATGTAAGGAAAACCGTTGAGTTAGTTTAAGGATGGGTGGAAGAATCTAAACCCAGAGTATGGACTAAGTAACAGGAGAATTGCATTTTTATTTGAATATAAAGTGTGCTAAAGTTTAAATTCAAGTGGCCTTGCAGAAACATGCAGCAAACTGGAAATCCCTCGGTCACATTGTTTCTTCAATTCCTTTACTATGTATAAGCAAGTTTCAAAATCCTTTACTCGGTCTAATTTGTTTCATCACACAAAGTTGCATTCATTTCTTTGAACATGAAATACACAGAAAATTTTATGGGCATAGGGTCAAAATAGATACAATGTACTGAAAGAAACAAGTAGCACATTTGATCAGGTTTTTACAAACCATGCTGTTTAGATTTTGAAAGCTTGAAAATGAGTTCAACTCTTAACTGATTCGGCTATGGTTCTCCGTGAGGATTGTGAAAGAAAATATGTAATCCAACATTAGTTACTCTTGCTAAGCTTAAGAGGTTAAAGGCCAGCCTGGTGAGGAAGGTTGCTGTTACCAAAAAACCAAAAAACAAAAACCCAAAAAAAAAATACAAAAACAAAACAACTTTTTTGGACAACAAACAAAAAAGAGAAATTTTATAATACTTATTTTTCTGTGAGAAGCATAAAAATCTAATAAGACTCGCTGAAGAAAGTGATTTAAGGAACAGAATATAGACAACTTCTACTTCGAAGTACCTGCAAGGTAACCACACCATTAAAGAAGTTTCTTAGTGTGTGTCCACCAGCAACATCAACCCTGCAGACTCACAAGAACCAAATAAGGAACACTAACAAAACTTAAAATCTGAACAAAATTGAATGGAATTCCAAAAGTTGAAGTGAAATCAAGAGTATGAAATCACGAGTCCATAAATAATCCAGCATCACTCAGGCATTTGACTTTAGTATTTCTTGGAAACAAATCACGGAATTCATCACAATGCAATATAGAAGCTAGACCCCCAGCCAAGCATCCTGAAAGAAGGGCCTGAAATAGAATGAAGACATTAGAAACCAAAAGGACAGAAAAGATCAGAAATGAAAAGGAGAAGTAGCTTAAGTTTATAAATCAATACATTGTCAGCAAAGCGCATTCCTTTTGACATTAAATCTTTCATTGCAGCTTGCCAAATGCGTTGTCCTCTAAACTGCAGTTGTGCAACCTGGATGAAGTTATCACAAACCCTTATCACAAACCCTTATCACAAACCCATCATTATTATTAATGGAGAAAACCCACAGGCTAGCACTTGATGTTAAATCAACCAGGTGAGCCAAATCTTCCAAATTTTTTACAACATAGATACAAGTAACCAATCCATTCTATATCCTTTTCAAACTTCAACTTGTTTGTCACACTAATTGGAAAGTTACTGCAGGTTTCACTCCACTAAATCGAACCCCTGAACTTCACAAGGTGAAAAAGGTAGAAAGGGGCTATAATTTTGTTTGGCTTAAGTTTAAACCACAAGTTTGCCATTAACTTTTCAAATTTTAAGCAACAGCTCACTTCACTACTTCAGTACGCTGGATAAGGAACTCATCTCTGGCTGATTGGCAAACATCTAAGCATGATAGATGAGGTTAACTTTCTCTTAAAGGAAGGCAGAGGATATTGAGGTGCGATAGCAAACAAGAATTCACATTAAAACATTCATTTGGTCTAACTTCAAACTTTAATGTTTTGCCCCTTGGTTCCTCAACTTACTAAAGCAGTAAAAAGTTATAGACACATCATGAACGCATAAAAAATAAAAGGACACATGCCATTACAAACCTTATCTTCGCTATCCCCTGCAAAAGAAGCTCCATCACAATAACGAACCTTTACCCTGTTCCAGTTAAAAAAGTCTGCAATTGAACCAATTAATTAGGAACAAGCAGCAAAAGCCAACGAATGAAATGTGAAATACACACCTCAACACACAGTAGATAATTCAGGAGTGTAAAAATGCATACTGAGATGTCTATGCATAGTTTAAAAGAAAACCTGGATTTTCCTCTGGTTTATTGCTAAGTATTGCTGTAAACGCCAGCTGTTTCTCCATATGTGTTGAAGATCCACGTCTTGTTGTTTTCCTGAATACACAGGATCTGATGTTGTTGCACCATCCTCCACCCTGTCAAGACGTATTGAGAAGTTAAAATGTGGTCTAGTGACAGTATGCATAGGTGTGGAAATATTGCAGCGTGAATAAACTAGCCAGTTAAAGTCCCAAAATTTATATCCATCTAGGTCTAGTCCAAATAAATTGGACCATTGTCATTCCTCTAACTGTCAAACCATATCCACTGATTTTTTCTCAGTAATGCCAGTAAACTTCTATAACAGGAAAAGACTCTCACAAGAATTAGAACAAAATAGATAAAGCAAAACCAGAAGGATACAAATGAAGCAGGATTTAGTCCCCAAAAGAACAAAAAAAAGTGCAAAAGCTGATTGAGCGTATTATAGGCAGGTAAACTAGATGTATTTCATGTGACAGAAGTAAATAAACAACGGAGTATAGAATTGGATTTCTAAAAGTGTAACCTTCTAAAGGCAGTAATATTATATTACTCTATCTAAATAGCTGAGATGTCTCACGAACCTCCAATTGAATAAGCCAACTGTTTGCCCCAGACCCAAATCCACGATGAAAGTGATAACCAGGTAATGTTCCATCCAAGCATACTGGAAAATTAGAAATACAAGAAGAAATCTCCCCGTCAGATTATCACACCCAGTAATAGAGAGAAAAAAAAAAAAAACAAAATCCACTTGCCACAGAAAAAAAATCATCAGCACACTTTCCAGACATTGAAAAATCAACTTGAAGATCAAAAGCTACCAAACATTTCCAACCGCAAAAATTTTTTACAGAGACATTAGACAAATCCTTAATGGATATTGACAAATTTGGATTGAGCAAATTAGGAGACGTGTACAAGCCAGATACAGTATCATCAATTAGAGAAACGGATTATACATAATTGCTCTTATCCGTTAATCACTCGGTCGTCATCATTACAATTGACATGCCTTGAATTCATCATTTTAAATAAAACAAACCGACAAGAAGCGGTGCATCCGGCCATTCAACCAACACACTGAACCACACTAGTGATATTCAACGCAGCTGTCAAGTAATATCAGTCAACAAAACACAAAAGAAAAAAGAAAGAACAGATTTTGAGACCAATAGTTTGGTGGGAAAAAAGAAAAAAAGGAAGGAAAAAGAAGTTAAGAACAACCTAAAGAGGATAGTAGTATACTACTGTAATAAACCAAATACATACAAACAAATCGGAATCTAAAATAATATGTAAAAATTTAAAATTTGGAAATTAGGAGAAATTTTCATCCACCCGGAAAGAAAAATCATAAGCCGGAAAAGAAACTCACTTTTAAAAGCAAAATCATAAAATGGCATTGCTAAATTTCACCTAATAACATATATAGTGGAAAAGAAGCATAATGACAAATTCAGTGTAACTAAAAACAAGGACGCTCACAGATGCAGAAAAAAAGCAAGTATTTAGCTTCATAAGAAGAAAAAGTAAAGCGTGAAAAAGTACCAGCTCCCTGAGCAGCAGCTCCTTCAATGAGGGTAAGACCTACCATTAGAGGCTTAGCAACTCCATAACCATATCCAGACTCAGAAAAAGATGAAACTTCTGTTCTGTTGGGAAAAAGCTCATCAAGTTCAAAACTTTCAACATCCCATTTGCTAATTTGGAGCAAAACAACAACTAATACTAAACCCCACAATCCCCTTAGCTGATTCCCCATGTCTGCAACTCTTAAAGCTCCAAACTTTACTTTTCTTTTTCCTTTTCCTCTTGAGTACCCACCCAAATCTTGCAAAGTTTTAATAACAAATCCTACAAATTATTTCTCTTCATTGTTATTTTCCTACTTTCCTTTGAAATCAGGAGCTAAATACAGAAGAATGTGATTGCAATGAAAAATGTGTCTCATGCAGTGGACCCAGACTTCATAAATCTCAAATTTGTAGTGAGTAAAGATGATTTATTCTATCACCATAATACATTGCTGGGCTGTGTTGAGGTGAGCCGGGGGCGGGGGAGGGGGACTAATGGGATGGTAGGGGGGAGTGAATACTATTATATAGCGGAATGAACAGTGGATGTATGTTTTTTGGATGCGATTGGAAAGATGTTTTTTTTATTATTTACAGTATTGGGAGTTCCAAGTGTAGAGAATGAAGGCACGTTAAGAATAATTTGAGTTCTAAACTAGATTCTTTTCTCCTTTTTCTTTATTGCAGAACGAACCAGATTCACCGCTACTTTATGAGGAAAGTTTTTTATATTATTGTATAACTCCTTGGTCTCGTTTCTTTATTATTAAAAAAAAAAAACTTATTTTATGGTGAATAACAGAATAAGCATATTTATAATAACAAAATTTTATTGAATTATCTCTATATTTGAATAGAAAAAGGTAATGATAGCTATCGAACAAATATTTCATATATCTATTATACCCCATAAAACAAGTGATAATTAGGGATAACAAGTGATAATTTAAAAATTATGAAATAAAAATAAAAATTTATATAATTAATTTACTGTATTAAAAAATATATAATAAATAAATAGCTTGCTGTATAATTAACTTGCTGTAAAATAAATAACTTGCTGTAAAAATAAAAATTTATATAATTAACTTGCTGTATTCTATTTATTTATTATATTTTATTTTTAATACAACAAGTTAATTATATAAATTTTTATTTTTATTTCATAATTTTTAAATTATCATTTGTTATTCTTAATTATCATTTGTTATCCCTAATTATCACTTGTTATATGTGATATAATAAATATATGAAATATTTGTTCGATAGCTACCATTAACTTTTTCTATTCAAATATAGAGATAATTCAATAAAATTTTGTTATTATAAATATGCTTATTCTGTAATTCACCATAAAATTTTTTTTTTTTTTAATAATAAAGAAACAAGACCAAGGAGTTATACAATAATATAAAAAACTTTCCTCATAAAGTAGCATAAAGTAGCGGTGAATATATATATATATATAAAGTTAACTTATAGTCTTCTAATGGTTAAAAGCCAATCCACATCAGTCAGTGAGAAATTCATTAACACTCTTTTGGTTTTAGAAAAAGAGTTCATATTTAATTTGATATAATTTATCTAAATTATGTTAAATATATAATTTTATATTTATATTTTTTTTAATTTAAATTATATATGAACATTATTAATAAAAATAGTATAGAAATTTTACACTAAAATATACTTCTCTTTTAAATAAAAAAAATTTAAACAAGAACTTTATTTTAGACGGAGACAGTATTTATTATTATCAATACTATTTTGTGATTTTCTTGTTTTTTCCTTTTTATGGAGAATTCTCTTGTTTATTAAATTTTTGGGTAATATGTTATTTGATGAGTGGCTAGTGGCTAGTACCAATCGAGGAGCGGAAGGAAATGAATGTACAGCCACAAGAAACACACAAAGAGCCGAAACCCAGAACTACCCGACTTGCAATTGCATGAAATTAAGGCATTAATATATAGAGTTATGAATGCACGTTGAAATGCATAAAAGACATTGAATGAGAGAAAAATATATCATATCAAAAAAGTTAACCAAATCGGAGTTTCTTTAAATGCAATTTCACAATACACATGTACGGTGAAAGTTCGATGTCATTTTAAATACAATTATACATTGCAATTTGCAAAAAAAAAAAAATAATAATAATAAATTCTGTTGTTGTTGAAAAAGAGGATATGATATATATGAAAAGACTCTTCACATAAAATTCCAATATGTGTAAAGGTTAATAAAAGGATGGATTTATATTGATGTAATTACCAATTTTAATGTTTAGACAACATGTTTAAACTTATTTTTATACTTTTCATAATAATTTTTTATATTTTTGAAATAATTTTTATTTTATAATATTTACTTTAAAAAGAAAAAATATATTTTTTTTTTAAAATACAATGCATGCACAAACAATATTCTATATTAAAGCTATACTATTGAAATTGTTTGTTTTGTATAACTCACATCCTATACAACATGCATGCATGGTGAAATTTTATAACCTTTTTTGAACTTAAAAACTTTTTTTTTTGATAAATATTTTAAATTATTATTATTATTATTAATTATATATAACCTCAAAAAAACAAAAATTAAAGAAGACGAAATGCATCGTATTTCTAGTAGGGGCAATGAAAAAAAAAAAAAAAAGAAGAAGAAGAAGAAGAAGAAGAAAGGCAGAAATTGAACGGTGGGTGGAGGTGGGATACAGGCAAGCAAACTGCAGCTGTACGCGGCCAAAGTGTGCTCTTTGTGCAAGGGGCCTTATGATCAGATCACCACAAATTGTGGAGACAAAAGCAGCACTTCAGTTCTGTGGATCTCAATACCATATTCGCGTTTTCCTTGGATGCATGTTGAAGTCGTGGTCATTAGCCTGTAGTCAATTATTTTCTTGGATCCATATTTGAATAACGACATTTTTCAGTTCTTTCTAGGGTCCTATGAATTTTATCTTTAAAATATATCTTTATAATTTTTAAAATAATTTTTATTTCATTAATTTTATGTTTTTTTTTTTGAAAATGATATAATTGTATTTAATATAAATAAATATACATAACATTATCCACTGACAATCGGAAACTTAAAACTCACATAGAATTTTTAAGTGATACAATATGGAGATTTTCATACAATATTCTAACTATAAAAGTTAAAATAAAAAAATCTAACTAGCTAGCTTCTACGTGAGTATGGTAAACGATATGTAGAGTTGTCGGATAAAAATTAAATGCCAAATTTTACACTGTTAAAAGCCAATTGTTAAGAACATTAAAAATTAAACACCAATTATTAAGAACATTGAATGTTCCGCCACTCAAATTCAGTTATAAGTATTTCCTATATGAAAGACAAAACCCTCAAAAGGAGGGACCTATATCCTAATTAAAAAAAAAAAAAAATAGAGGCAATCACACATTTGTCACACCTTTGGTCGCCTACAGTACTTGGAGAATTGGCCAGGCAACCACGCATTTTTTTTTTCTGAAACGATAGTAATTGTATTGAAAGTGCAATGGGAAAAAAAGAAAGATAAAAGAAAAAAAAATGAAACTTGGTGGTTGTTGCATAACCTTGTGAAAAACAAGCCTCTCTGTGAAAGAGGAGGGCGTTCGATGAAATCTAAAAAGAACAATACTGAACTAAAACAAACAAAAGAGCGACACCCTACAACGTAGGACAAAAACTAAGTTAATTCCACAAAATTGCAACCGTTGCATAGTTTAACATGCATCCTATCACATATGAAACCGCAACCCAATCGTATGCATTCTTAAAAAAAAAAAAAAACTGTACGATTTAGGTGCAAATCGCACCTAAATCGCACTGCAAATCACCTGCACAAGAAAAGGCCCAGGGCAAGGCAACGGCTCCAAAAATTTCGCACCTCAGGAAGGTGCGAAAAAACAACACTGTTTGGTTCACTTTTAAATTAACCACGCATTTTCTTAATTCACTAATTTTATGTTCTTTCAATTTAAAAAAATTAATTTTTAATTTATTATAATTAATTTTTAAATTACAAAATATAATATAATTAATACATTATCAAATACTTATTTTCACATTTTTAATTTAAAATATATATTATTATATTAAAAAATATTTTTTATAATAAATAATTTTTTAAAATTAAACTTTTTTCCTTTCAAAACGCGTTTTGAAACGCGACGGTTACGCACTCTTATTGCGTATGGAGTGGTGGGGTGGGTTTGCTTGCGTGGGGGCTTTGTTGAATTGAACTTATTATATTGGCCCCCGCGCCGACGCCGTGCGGTGTTCAAATTATGTCCTCATAACTCAGCTCACATCTACACCAACGGGTAACGTAAAGCATGTGTCAATTTGACTCTATTGTTGATGCGTGTCTCTCTGTGTTTCTCTTGATGTCGTCACATGAAAATTTGTTGATCCTTTAAATGCACAAGATAGAAACAGAAACACAATTAGGTTGGTATTTAATTTTGTAATGACGATACTTTTTGCAAAAAATTAAAATAATAATAAATATTTTTAACATGTCACGTTAATTATTATATTTTTTTTATTATAAATTTTCATTAAAACTATTATTACTCTATGGTTTGCTCCTTCATGGCTAGATTGTTTTTTTTTATATTATTTCCAATCGTAAAATGGTATTACTACTATGAAAGAATTTCTCATGTCAACAATATTAATTTGTGAGAGAAAGGATAGAAAAAACAAATTAAGGGTTTGTTTGGACAGCATTTTACAGTGTTTTGTAAAATATTTTTAAAATTTTTAATACATTTCTTATTTTATAATTATTATTTTAAAATATATAAAAGCGTATTTTGAAATGTTGTATATATAAACCTTAAAACACCGACCATGCATGTAGTCATGGGAAGAGAGACGTATCCCCATTAACGTTACGTGCTTATATTCTTACGAGTTTTAAGTTTCAAATTTTACCCACATAAACAATCAATAAATCAGGTTTGACGCTCTACTTCTACATATGCATGGAAATGTGCCACTCACGAGTAATTGAAGCGGTGAATCACAAGCGACGGTACTCGTAGTTAGGTCTCGAATTTGAACTCTCGCAAAATAGCTTCATTTACTTTTTTTGTTTAGAACTTTGCAAGTAAAAAATGAATTAGTCTAACATAAATTGAGACGTTACAAGAATATACATAGAAATGTGGTTGGATAATTTTAGTATTTTCACATGTTCTTAATTGTCTAGTTCTTATATTTGATGACAACCTCAATTATTGTAATTAAAAAATAATTGAAATTTTTTTATTGTAAATTAATAGTATTATTCTGTCAATATATTTTCACCTTTTAACATGGACTTATGCAGTCCCCAGGACTTGGCCTAGTGGCTTTCCTTGGGTTTGTTTCTAAGGGAGGTCGCAGGTTCAAACCTGATTGCACCTGCTAGTGTAGAATTTGGGATGGTTTCACCTAGTTTTAGTCACATACTTGACCTGGCGGGTCACGTAGGACACTTTCGTGGGTCATAGGATGAGGGAAATGATTCCTGGGACCTTATATGGAGCTATTGGGTAACGATTCCGGGGACCTTATATGGAGCTATTGGGTAACGAGGCACCTTCGTGGGTCATAGGATGAGGGGAGTTCGGGACATGCTTAGTCAGTCAATGTGGGGATATTTCCAAGTGAAAAAAAAAATGGACTTTTGCAAGTCCTCTCATCCAAATTAAGCTAGGTTTTTTTTGACAAATCCTAAGATTGAAGTTACTTAATATGTTTCATCATATTTTTCAAAATTCCGATCCAATTCCATCGATTCTATGATTCTATGATCAAAATTTAGTAAAATGATATCGATTCTAATTACGATTATACATTTATTATGTGAATAAAATATAGTTAAATTTACTCAAAAAAATTTATATCTAAATAAAATTAAAACTTCTCATTTTATAAATAATTTAATTAATTTAATCATATTTTTATTAACTTTTAAAAATAAATAAATAAATAAAACATAAATACTATTCGATTGCAATAGTAACTGAAATATTGAGAAAATCATATAAAATATTGTAAGAAATAAAAATTAAAATAAGATAATTTAATTGTAAACTATATATGAATTTTCTACATATCTATTCATATAATAATTAATAATTTCTTTAAAATTAATTTATAAATTATATTATTTTACAATTCGATCCTATTATTCTAAATTGATTTTGTATAAAATGTCGATCCTATAAATTATGTGTTTCATATATAATCTCTCCTTTCTTTCTTTTTTTTTTCTTTTTTTTTTTGTCTTTTATCTTAAAAAAGAAAAAAGGATCATTGCTGAATTTGATCAAACCCGTTTTAAGAAGTTTTGTAGTGTTTGATTTGTACTTTAGGCAAAGGACGGAGTATATATTTCTATTGTTAATGCTGCCGACGAAATAATTAAGAAAGAATACAGTTGGATATGTAATTATGCACGCAAATAAATAATTGACAAACTCCCTTTGTAGCGTCAATAAAGTGGGAGCCAAGATAGACTAGGAAAGGAAACCAACAAAAAACACTTTCCTTCTCCCGGATGATTACGTTTTTTACTGCTAAAGCCTTTTGAGCGGTTTCTCTTTATGCATCTTACTTTATTCGCCTAAAAAAAAAATACTTTAAATTTAGCATTACTTTTTTTATAATATATAACATATTTAACGAGTTAGTAAAAATATAATTTTTATTTTTATTTTTAATTTTATGTCATATATGATCATCATCAATAAAAATAATATAATTTTTTTTAAATGACCAAAGAGTAATAAAATTTTACTACTTTTATTTCAAAAACATAACTCACTTTTAATGTGAAATTTATTATATTATTTTTATGAATAATAATAGCGTATAATTTAAATTAAAAAAAATAATAATAATATAAAAATATATATTTAATGATATATTAAGTGTATTGTATTTTGTAATTTAAAAAATTATATTAAATAAAAAAAATAAAGAGAACAGAGGGAGTATTTTGGTAGAGAGGACCCCCTCTGCCGTCCCCACATCCCTATGAGTGAACAGGAACAACAAAAAGCAAGTGCGAAAGCCCTGGCATGGAACATTATTGGCAGCATAAAACAATGTTATTACACCCACAAAGGCTCCAATAATAATAATAATAATGTCCAACTCTTCACATGCATGTTGCCATTTGGAAGGGTTTTTTGGGTTAACCAATTGACTTGGGTCATAGTCCAATAATTGCCGTGGCTCATACTTTGGAAGTGGACTCATGTCGTGCACTCGAGATCTACCCGTCATGCGCGCCCGCGAGCGCAACGCATCCAATCTTTGGTCGTCCTCGTAAGAAAAGCGGTGGACCGTGGTCGCAAATAATATACATATATGCCGATGACGAAGTCAACACCGGTTTGATTAATCAAGCGGGAAATCCAGTTGAATTGCATGAATCATGGACCATCAGATCCCTCCTAACTCTTGTGCTTTTTTGTCAACCTACTTGATTTATCATTTGACCCAGATTAAATCATCAAATCATTGTAGTACTTGTGAACTACTAGTGTTATTTTCATTTGCATATTTGATGTCATCAATTGTCGGCAACGGAGTAATTTCATCCTTTCTTTAGAGCCAAGTTTTTTATCAGTTTCATGTCACTAATCGTTCGAGAGTCTTATCATTAGGTACTCTCGGTTGCAAATTTTCAGCAACAGACAATGACACGACAGTAAAAAATCTTATGTGCCAATACTAAAAATAGTTGAGAATTTAAATTTCACCGGTTATAAAATACTGTAATATCCTTTTATCTCGTTCAATGGGAATTTTTTTTTGCAAATTTTCATGTTTAATGTTAATTTCTTTGATATGAATAGATCCAAATGATGAATGTATTCAAAATCATGTATGATACTACTATAGCGGTTACTGACTCCTTACATCATTAGGTGATGTGGTAACCATGCAGATGTGGTGATTAAAAATTAATCAACTATTATGTAATGTGGTAGACATGCAGTGTATGTGGCCACACAAGTCAACAAATAGGTCTTATGTAATGTGTAGAGATTTGCATAGCGTAAACAACACGTCCTAATATAGAAGGCGATGTACTAAAGTGATTGACGAGGCCATTCAGCAGTCATCGAGTATAAATACCTCTTTTGCATGTATGGAAAAGGACTTTTCGATTCATTATTTCCTTAATTGATTTACCAAACACTGACTTGAGTGTTGGACTAATTTTTCGGGACTAAAAACTCGGACTCTATCTGACTTATGTTCTCTATTGCAGGCAATTCGGCCCTCAGTCCGACAGTGGTGATTCGGCAATTCGGTGACTGATTCATCAGATACAAAATTAATTTGAGGACAGCCCAAAAAACTCTGTTCATCCACCGAGGTTGAAGGAATACTCTTTGTAGGCGGTAGCTGGGGAAAAAGAATTGCAACTTGTGAAGTAAAAAAAAAAAAAAAAAAAAAACCCTTTTATTGGCGCTGCCCATTTTCTCTCAAAATTTTTTTTTTTGCGAGCGATCAAAGTGATTAGCGGCGATGTTTTTTTGATTTTTTTTTTTTGAACTGTTTTTTTTTTTTTTTTTTTTTTTATCAAATCTCTCTCTTGATAAGAAGCAAATCGAATCTTATTCAACAACGCATGAGTAAGAGAGCCGACACGCTTATTCAACGCGATTGGTAGTAAATGAAGAATGACGGGCGCTATTTCACAACGATTGGGATTCCACATGCATGGCGCAGGATGATAGAGAGATGATTATTTTCTTATATATTAAAGCATCATTGGTGCGCCCCAAGGATGTATAAGATCATTTTTGTATAGTATTAATAACTCGATATAACCGGTGTATCTTTGTTTTTTAGGTTGGTTTTGCCCTTAACCATCATTAGCCTTCACTTTTCTTCTTTTTGTTTTTTTTTTTGTCTTTTTCTTCTTTTTTTTTTTTTTTTTTTTTTGTTATTACCGTTTAAGTTCTGTCACCACACTTAGTATATCTTCTTAATTATCGCATAATAAATTGGCCATTGTGCCTGTTATTAATAGGCTATCGTTTTGAAAAAAAGAAGAAAGGCAGCATTGAATGTTGGGGACATATAGCGACAGTAGCAATGATATAAAGAAAATGATGGCTGTCATCCCATCGGTTCTGCAGATCAGATTCCATGGTGTTACAACCAATTCACACTGACTACATTATATTGGTGTTATCCCTATAGCGTTAAAATGTTGATTACCTAAAAATGAAAAATAAAATAGTGTTTTAAAACAATATTTTATACTTTATTCGTTCTAAAAGAAAATTATTTTGAATTTAGTACAAATTTTCTATTTTTACACTTGATCATTATTATTCAAAATAATATAAATTTTTTTATTCAAAAGTAAAATTTTTTTAAACAAATGAACTATTTGAATAGACAGAAAAAATAAATTTCTTTAAAAAACAAAAGTAAACTTTTTTTTTTTAACAAAAAAGTACATATTCTAATCTTTCAAAATCATATTTTGCTCCCATTGTTTCTTTCACCCAATATAATATTTGAGATTCTCACTCTGAATTTTGCACTGTAGAAGGAAGACATGGCACATTGGATGTAATACTAATATATATTTGTGTATAGGTAGATCTGGACATTCCCTCAAACAAAGCAAGTAACAAACTTGAATTGCTAGATCTGCATGCATAGGGAATACAAAATTAATGGGGGATCCAATATCAACTGGCACAAGTTAGAACAAAATAAAAACAGAATAAAATAGCTTATATATTCTTTGCATCATATAAAATAGAACATAAATAATTAGGAAATATCTTATAATTTAAAGAAAAAAATAAAAATTATATACTTAATTTATTATTCTAACAATAAAAATAAAAATAAAAATAAAAATAAAAATATAAGAAATGTGACAATTTTTTAAAAAAATATACTTATGTTTGGAAATTAATTAATTAATTAAATAATAGTATTGCCCTTCCCAAGATGATAATGGCCTTAATTAATTTTTTCCATGGTTTCCCAGGTCCATCTATGTGGAGTTAATTATTATGCCATGTTCGGTTGGTAGATTCCAATATCACACACTTTAATTATTATTATTATTATTATTATTTCTATTAAAGTTATATTATGAAAAATCATATTGAAAAGTTATAATAATTAGTAAAAAAAAAAAAAAAAAAAATTATTATAATCTTTCTTTGAGCAAATGATGATTTTTTTTTTTTTTTTTTACAATATTAATAATGATTATTTTTTTTTATGATTTTGTATCATTAATCTTTTTATTAATAACAGTAAATCTTGACGCCCATAATTTCTTGGTTCATGCATTCAACGCGGAGAAGCACCCCAATAGATTTGGGCTCAGAAAATTGTACAATCCTAATTTGGGCCACTCAATCTCATACATAACAATGGGCCCAAATGTAATATGGAAAAAGTAATAATATTGACACTCTCTTTTTATTACTAACCTTCTTATTTTGTGGCAAGAAGTAAAATTAGCTACATAATTTGATATCTTTAACAACGAATGAGAAATGCCAAAAATAAAGAGTAAAGTGTCAATATTATCAGTCTTTGTGTAATTGTGCAAATTATTACATTTGCCATAGTTGATAAACGTTGATTTTTTCGATATTATTATTGCACTTAAAATTACAAATTATGACAATTTAGTCACTCAAAAATTTTGAAATACTCCTTAATTTTGGGAAAAAATATCTGCAAAAATTCTCACAAATTTTTGAAAGGAACTGAATCAGACAATCTCATAATGTGGAGAAGAACTAGGTGAATCAAATTAAGGAGTGAAAGTGTCAAACTTACTAAAGAAACCATATCTATGATTGAGTTTAAAAAATCTTAGTTGCTGAGTTTATCTCGTTGGTTACTAAAGAATTTTGGGGCCAAGATAGGAGTAGTTTGATCACCCTCGCTCTCGTTCTTCCCTTTACCTTACACTCTCTTAGTTACGCCCTTGTTCTTCCCTTTGTCCTCACTCTCTTCTAGCTACTATTCATTGTGTGAGACACGTACACATGTTCTAATATAGAACTGTAATTGTAATTGTCACTGTAACGAGTCAAAAAATAAAAAAAAGAGGTTAAAGAATCTTGTCACTTCACAGCCAAATTGAAACGACTGACTTAAAGTCCATCCCGGTGAAAAGCCTGTCAAAGTTCAAACAACAGTGTACAATGTACCAAGAATTCTATTGATGGCCCTAATAGATGTAATGTCAATGATCAACCCAAATGACAATTACAGAGACCCAAAACACAACCCAAAAAACAAAAGGAAAAAAAGTTCAACAAATCTTTAGACATTGCCCAAATGTAATTGCCCACTATGCACAATGCACTATGCGTCTCTCTCTCTCTCTCTCTCTTTTTTTTTCTTTTTGGTTCCTCCTTTTAATTCCCACGATGATATTAACTTTTACCATTGGCATCCTCGTCACTTTTTCCATCAGTTGAAGGGACACCATTTGCTGTTGTTGTTGTACCCATCTTGGTGCCTTCATCTTGGGCCAGAGAAGGCAGAAAAGCGGTATCACTAGCCAAAGATTGAGGCTCACGGGTAGCAGGCTCATCACCCTCAATTTTGTCACTGGGAATGGTGGTATCATTGTTTTTGTACTTGTACCAAGAAGCCCAGTAGAGATAATTGAAGAAATTTAGTAGGCTTAGAACAGCCAAGAACCAAAAGAAATAATCCAAGTGGTTCTCATCCAAAAGCTGCCCTTCTAACCATCCAAGTTTACCATGCGAACCTCTCCGAGTCACTGAATTTATGATATCCACGAAAATACTGCTCAGGAAGTACCCAAATGATATTGATAGCCATGTAAACGATGTGGAGAGCGATCTCATCCCAACTGGGGCTTCTTTGTAGAAAAATTCCAGCAATCCCACGAGGCTAAACATGTCGGCAATCCCAAATATGCCATATTGAAACGATAACCAGAAAACGTTTATGGGTTTCCCGTATTTCAAGTCGTGGTTCCTTCTTTTCACTTCGATGAATCCTGCCACCGCCATTGAAACCACGGACAGAACTAGCCCGATGCCCACACGTTGGAGCTGCGTGATCCCGGATGGATGTTTGGTGATTTTTCGGGCGAATGGGACGAAGATGAACTCGTAGATTGGGATTAGAATGCTCATGAAAACTAATGGGATCGCGGGGACTGACGGAGCGGGCACCTGGAAAGAGCCGATGTAACGGTTCATGTAATAGCCCTGTGTGACTGAGAAGGTTTGGAGTTGTGCCATACATGTGTTCAGGATGATTGTGCTGGCTATGATTGGCAACATTCTTGTGAGAACCTTAACTTCTTCGACTTGGGTCACGGTGCAAACTGTCCATGGTGTCGGCTTGGCATTGTTGTCCCGGAGAATTGCTGCTTTGTCAAGCCACCTAATTGGAGAGAATGAATTAAGAACAGATTTAAGAACTGACTTTTTACAATATCATGGAATGATAATCGATCTCACCTGAATTGTTCAGTGCGCTGAATCTTTTGATAATCAGATGAGACTGATGATTCATTGTCATTAAGCTCGTAAAGTTGGTCGGGGTCATTTGGTTGGGGCAAACTTCTGTTTTTGATTGCCACAACTATAACCTGTAATTTATTGTCAGGAACTTCAAGTCAATCTGCATCTACATATGACAGTTCAAATCTTATATTAATGAACATAAACTTTTACCCCCTACAAAAAAATGGGAATTTTTATCACTTATTTTTGTTTACTTCTTAAGCCAGCTTCCATATGCTACATGTAAGATTGAATTCAACATTAATTTTTGAAAAATCTTAAGAAACAAGGCCCCTCAGTAGCACATGGTACGGCAGAACACGAGGACAGAAGAAATGTTATCATGATGAAATTGAGCACATGTACTTGCCAAAAAGTTGTAAAGGAATGTTTTTTTTAGACTCTGAAAGATATCTATCCTAACTTACATAGAAGGGTGCCTAATTAAACTGTTTTAAAAGATAGAGGAATAAACTTTCAAAGTTAATAATTGAATTTTGAATCTACGATTTATGTATAAACATATAATTGAGATGAGTGTAGGTGGACGGTTTTCAACTTATTGATCTTTGAACCAAATTAACCAATAGCTCGGAAAAAACGTGCACATTGAGTAAACTAAATTTTTATTTATTAATGTCAAATTTAACACTGCTTTTGTCTCAAAAAGTGTCTGCTTTTGACTTAATATATATTTTTTAAAAAAATTATAATTTTTCATTTTTATCTTTAATTATTTATTATCATTGTTAGTAAGAGTGATATAAAAAATTCAGATAAAAATATTATTTTTTTTAAAAAAAAAGAAAATTTTTGATTTTTTTTTTCTAGGACGGAGGACGTTTTGAAAGGGACGTGTTACCTAAAATGTTAGTAAAATGATTTAGTGGGACTTGAATGACAGCTTGGAATTGTTCCCACAAAGAATATGAAGAATCAAGATGGAGAGAAAGACCTGCATAACTCTTAAGAGGGGGCTGTCTCCTGGAATTTGAAGGCGGTAGAAAGGCTTGCCAAGGATAAGCAAAGTTAACCCAATAGTGGTAGCAATTACAGATATAAGAAAACCAGGCCACCAATTCTTATTAGTGGCCACCCAAACAATGACTGTCACCCCAATAGTTGAACCCAAGGTTGTGCTGAGCAGTAGAAAATTGAAGTAGGTTGCCAGAGCTTTGGATTCCCTTGGATCCTTTTGGCTAAACTGATCGGCACCCAGTGCAGGAAGAGCTCCCCTAACCCCACCTGACCCCATTGCTAGCAAAGAAATTGATACATAGAACATCACTGCTATTCCACCCCTTACACAACCTGTCTTGCTGACACAAGGTTTTGGGTGCAAATCTTCGTAACGAGCTTGAATTGTCATCAGCGTCAAGGCCTACAAAATTGCATGTATTGATATCAAAAGCAATTGAATTTTTGTTCAATATTTATGCATTCATATGTTGATTTTTTTTTTCCCATTTATCTTTTGGTATGATCAACAGTTTGCATGAAACATATATGAAATTGAAATTCTCCAAAATGAACTATTAGATAGGTGTATTAGGTCATTAATGATAATTTCATTTAAGAGTTGAAAAATTCGTAGTACCACTATAAATTAATCAAGTAAGATTAATTTCGTAAGTATGCATCACTAGAAATGTTGCTAATTGAGGGTTTAAGAACCATACCATTACTTCAAATGTACCAAATATAACGCAGGTTTTGAATCTGTTTATATATGTGTCTGAGATGAAGCCACCAAAAATGGAGAGCAAGAAAGTTGAACCCATGAGATTTGTAACAGTGTTGGCTGCCGCAGACACCTGGAAATACAATTGGAGTTCGAAGTACAGCACGAAGCTCACCATATTGGCAACAAAACCCATGCTCTCCAATGACACCAGGGCTGCATATATCATCCATCAACAAAAACCAATTCTTAATTATCAGGGAAAATTTTCTTTAAGGGCATATCAGAATTCGACATTAGTTTACCATAAACGAACGAGACGGCCCTAAATCCTCCTTTTCCTTCCATGTTCGACATCTTCATGGAGTCCTCCTGTCCAAAACGACATTAAATTAACATAATTCGAAAAGGGATTACCATGGATTGCGTGAAATGTACAACTATCTATTAAATTCACTAATGTCCCCCGTGATACGAGACTCACCATGGCTGCTAAAGAGTGGAAATGCTTACCACTTTGCAGTTAGAAACTAACTGCTCTTTGGGATTTGCTTTGGTAAGAGAGAAATGGTGATCATGTGTGTATGATGAGTGAAGTTGTGGCAATGGACATTTAACTTATAAGGCTAAAAGGGCTCGAGAGAGCTTTGTAGATGACGTTCGAGGTGCATCAAATTGATCGCCATCTTGTATCAACATTGTCTTTGTGTTTTTCTCTCTCAAAATTTTTTCATGATTCCAACATGTTCATGATTAAGATGTGGCTGGCAGATGAGCTAAGTTCGATGGTTCACTTTCACAAGGCAATTGCAGGAAAAGGAAGTATGTGTGCTGTGGGCACTAGCCACCAAATACAGTTCTTTTCCTTGTTTATAATATGCCCCATCCGAAAAGGTTCATTTCCTTCTCCCTTCATGCCGTTTCATCCAGGTCTTTCATTATTTCGGTGGATTTCAATTAATTATTTTTGGTCAAATGTTGGTCAGTTTTATTTAGCAATCCCCAAGATTACATTACACCTCTCATTGGGGAATTAAAAGGGTTCCTCTCAATTAATCAATTAACTTCAGTGTAACACTTGATAAGAACTTGCATTAGTATAGCCTTTTCAATTCGAACATGGGTTTAATTTACACTGTTTTAATAACTTTTAGATTTTGTTTTAAGTCAAAATGCTAAATTAAATTTCAAGTAATGAATTAAATAAAGTAAGTAATTATATTTACATCACAAACATCTGGCATTTTGGATGTGAAATTTGTTAATGCACATGCTATTGCCTAAATGCATTATTGATTTTTGAGTTGCAAGTTCAATTAATATGGTAGAATGGAATGTCTTTTGCTGAAGTTGATTGCTTTGGTGCGATGTTTTCGTAATAAAGGAGGAGACATGTATTATATATGGTACTATATATGCACGGTCGAATTATATTTTCTTAAAAATGTTAGAATTCAAATATAACTATTTAAAAAAAAAATTGTAAGGCCAAACAATATTTGCAAAAGGACCTTTAATAATTCCTTCCACACATTCGGTTGGTTCAGCAATCCCTTTCTCACTGTAATTGTGATCGATATTTTGAAGTCTAATGATCTTGTTGTATATTGCAAGAAAGGGACTTATTTGGGTTTTTCATGTAAAGATATAACCTATGGGCTGCCCTAGGCCAATTAGTATATTCAGGAGATAAAGACATTTATATTTTATTCTTTTTTCATGTAGAGAATTTTTTTGTTTAGTTTTTCACGTACCATCAAAAGAAAACTAATTAATGGAGTAAATTTTGACTCGTAGTAATCATTTATCAACAATATTTTGTTTTTTTTATATAGAGAATTTTTTGTTTAGTTTTTCACGTACCATCAAAGAAAACTAATTAATAGAGTAAATTTTGATTCGTAGTAATCATTTATCAACAATATTTTGTTTTTTTATGTAGAGAATTTTTTGTTTAGTTTTTCACGTACCATCAAAGACAACTGATTAATGGAGTAAATTTTGAATCATAGTATTTATTTAGTAACAAGTGTTTAATTTATTTTTTACCATTTCTATAAAGCAAAATCAAGTGTGTAAAAATTTTTACATGTGCGACCACACAACCTTACTTTATATTTTTGTAAGAGATCATTTTTGCGGCTTGAATCCGTAACTTCATAATCACATGTCAATAGTTTTTATCACAATGATCGAATAGCACATCCAACTTACTATATCAATAGTCCAGCTTGATGAAAGATTAAGAAAATTGGAATCGGCTGCCTTTACATTATTTAATGGGATCTTTTACCTCCTAGGGCTAGGGCTGCTAACTCCTCTGTCCTGCTTTTCGGGTATGGTAGTTTTGCGCCTTGTATCGAATTAAAGCGTGGTCGAGTGAGAGGATACCTTATTTATATACGTATAAGAGCAATCTAGGCAAGCCAACGAGCGTATGAGCCAAGAAAGCTAGCAGAGGCAAGACATCTATTGGGAGCTTTAGCCAGTCTCTTCTTCATTTTTATCATTTCTACATCTTAAAATTACTAGTTGTTCCTCTAATCTTTTCATGTATTAGTTCCTTTCAGCTTTTGAATCAAATAGCCATGTTAGAATTAGAATGGAAAGTAGTTTACTTTTGACCGATGATCACACAAAAATACCAGCATATATAATTCATACATCTCCATCATCGTACGGTAACTTGGTGTTTCTGGCATCAAAGCGACATTTATGCGAGGACAAGGTTAGGATAGAGATATTCATAATCAGCATGAGACCTGTTGTTGTCAATAATTAATCAAACAACACAATAAAGTTGAAGATAGAGCTGTATGATGTATGAACCGCAGCCACCTTGATCTCGCTCTTTCATGTTTTAGGTGTGCTAGACCATCCCATATGGAGTGGTCAATGTTTCTTTTTGAACAATTAGTTGATTAGTTCTTGGAACTTTGCAAGAATAAAATGCAAAATTAGTAACAACTCTTATTTTCCAATTGATCCCATCAACATAATTATTCAAGTCTATCTGGTTTTCTTATTATCTTAAAAAAAAAAACCATATAAGTATATATGGATTTTATTTTTACATTTTTAAAACACTATCTAATAATTTTTACTTCGTAACCGTTAAAACGAAAAATGAAAACGTAATCTATACGGATGAAGATTTTTTAATATATAGTTCTAAGTAAATCTCAAACGTATAACTCCACACAAAAAGAAAACACAAGTGATCGTTACCTTCAGTCTTCAGACCATCAAAGTATTTTGGTTTTAAAGACTACTTTATCAGTCTTTGAAGATATATATGAATAGAAATTGTTCACAATCTTGAAACAAAAATTACATAAGATTAAAGGCCTCCTGATGTTTTAGATGGGAATTTTGATACTTTAATAATGACAATTGTAAGCTAGCTCCTTGCATCCTGCTAAAATATTCTTTAAGCATATTCTTGATAAAATTTATTTATTTATTTTTTTTTTGCCTAGTACTTGTAACTCTCTGCGATTTACGCAAAGCTAGTTGCCCAAATCTCTGATTGCTTGCGGGATATCTTCAACCATAAAATTTTGGCATTTTTAGTTGGAACTTTAGTTGATATATATGGGAATCAAAATTTTAAAGAGGAGATATGCTGATTAGTATTATATATCTTTGGTCCTTTTTTTTTTTAAAAAAAAAATTATTGGTGCATAGAATTTGGAAGGAAATTCAATCCTAACCTCATATTTGGATTTTTTTTATTTTTTATTTTTGACTAAATATAAAACTTCTTCTTTCATATGAGTACTCCAGCAGATTGTCAGAATCAATGCGGATTAAGATGTAAAGGCCCTACAAAAGATATGTCCAAAAGGTTTGGAATCTTTCTAATTGAAGTCAAAAGGAAAATAATAGCTGGAAATCAATCAAATAATTGAACACCTTTATTTGTAATCCATTTTGTATTATAAAAATGCCTTTTAATTAAAAGGTGAAAGGGATTAATTGATGTGGACAATTAACAAATTAAAAATCACTCTTATATATTTATATAAATATATGTGTACACTTTAACGAATTAAAAATCTCCATTAATTGGCCACGAGTCGTGAATTCTGAGCTTATTATATTTGTTTCGTTAATAATCTAGTCGAACTACCCTTATATAGTACTACTGAATCATTAAAAAAAAAAAGAGTTAAAAACCCTCCAAACAATTTTTGAACATCTAATAATTCTGGCTTCCCAAAGTAATATTTAAAGCGAAATTGTATTCTTAATTGCGTGCCTTATCCGTATTGAGGAGGAAGAGGGTTGTTATCGTAGGGACATTTCGAGCGCAATGGACAATGGATGTAACGCCTTTTGGCTCCCACCTCCTTCGTGGGATGTCTACTATTGACACAAAGCAATTTGGTAAAGAGAAATTCTTTCTTCTCATTGGGGCCAAACCCAAACAAAAGCACACATGCACGGCTAAAGCTAATGAAATGAAAAGAAAAGATGGAGAACTAATTAAAGTGTTTGTTCCTCCATGGATTAGTCACCCCTTTTGGGGCCAGCCCTTCATCTTCAAACATCATCAAATGGATGTTGCATTTTCTTTTCTGTATAGTATTTTGTAATCAATGACTATCCGTTCGTGCAACTATGCAAGTTGTCTAGTCTCTTTCTGGGACAAATGTATAGAGGAAAAGGGCTTTTTCAAATATCAAAGAGGAATGCATATACATGCACCTCATCTTCTTTGTTTAGGATGGTGATCTGACCTTCATCTTCTTCTTTGTACAAGGATTTATTATATAAAAGAATTGGATTTTTTTTTCTCCATAATTCTAATTCATTTTCAATGTCTGATTGGGAACATGTTAGAAGTACTAATATTTAAAATTTCTATAAAATACGAAAAAAAAAATTTACCATACAGCAACCGCATCCTCATTTTTAATGTAAAAATGAAGTCAATTCCAAATCTTTCGAGAACGAGTTGTGACTTTAAATACAATCAATATGGAATTGAGTTTGAACAACATTTTGATGAAGGTGCCTGACTCAAATTGGATCATAATGCTTTTATTTTCAATTCAACATTTTTTTTACATTAATGAATAATGATTATTTTAGGCATCTTGTTTTGTAATAAATTAACATAGTGATATACTCCTAGAACTAAATTTGGCATCTTTAAGTGGCACCTGAATTCATTGCTGAGTTCTATCTCCCAATGCTGTCAGAAAGAATTTCAGATAGATATGCAGGAGAATATCTTTTTGTTGTGAACAGGTTCCACCATAAAGAGTAAAGAAGAAAGCAAAGAAGAATATGAATGTCCAAAAGTTTTCTCTAACTCCATTGTTTAAAAATGATTGAGGTTATCATTTGGTGCTTTACTATGAATGGTAAGTACAAGCTCGCATTAGTAAAATATCGGATTATTCCTGGACATGATCTCAACAGCAACTCGTAATCTTCCTTCCTTTTAAATGATGAATCAAATGTACAAAAGTTGAATATTCTTGGTTTATACATATCAATTAAACGTTTTGAAATACTCTATTGTATAATTATATTACAACTTATAATTAGTGAAATTCAAGAAAAAAAAACAATATTATGTGTATATGTATATATTAATTATACTTCAAGAAAGAAAGCCCTCCACTTATTTTTCTTCTGTTTTCCTTTCTCATTTTTAAAATTTTTTTTTGTATGATCTATCTTTCTACTTAGTGAATTGGGATAAAGTAAATAGATGACAATATTGAAAATATAATGATAAATGGATCATTCTCTGCATCTTGTGAAGTTTATACATTCCAATCTCACCATTTACGAATAATAATAATGTCGATCTTTGGCTTCTTTCCCCCCCCCAAAAAAAAAAAAGGACCATCAATTGAGTGCATTGCGTGGTCCAAAAGTTTTCATTAATTATTTTTAACACTAGCACTAGCATTTCTTCCCCACCCTTGTACTAACATGCAGTCATCCCCACTCCTGGGATACTCTATATATCTATATGTTATTTTTCCCTTTAGTCTTCTTTCCATGTTTCCTCATCTGGGCTTTCAATTCCCACTAACTTTATCTTTATCAAAATGAATGATGCAAAAACATCAATTCTTCGTCCCAGCGTGCTGCATAAAGAATTACTATAAACTTAGAAAATAATATCAATCCCCCTTTGTTATCATGAAGAACTTCCACTTCAATTGTCCACAGCAACAAATTATTGAGAATATATACAGGAGGAGCAACAGTTAAGACCAATAATCAGTGGTCATATTTACCATCATCTACATATTTAGAATAGACACCAAGGAAGTTCCAAGAATATTTATTATTCAAACATTTCAGTCTGTTTAAAGAACATTATGGTTGTCATATTCCCAATAATAGAAAGGCCACGTCGAATGAATGTTCCCAGCTTTCCATAAGTGTGTTGCACCTGAATCACAAAACCACTTTGGGAATTAGCAATGACATAAAAATCAAATGGGAATCATGATTTAGCACAAGATGATAAAAGGGTTCTGATAAAACAGATGTAGCAAAGTGTTTGATGAAATTAATTTGAGACCAGGGCCAATGAGCAAATGACTGATTTCGTTCTAAAAAAATTTTAGTTTCAAAATTTTTATTTATTTTAAAAAATAATATACTTTTTTGTGTGAAATTCTTATAATAATAATATATAATTTAAATTAAAAAGTAACAATAAAAATTTAAAATCTTATATTTAGTAATAAATACATTGAATATGCTATATTTTTTTAATTTAAAAAAATTATATCAAATTTCAGATGATTTTTTTTTTTTTTTGGTCGAGACGAAGGGGTAGTAATTCAATTATATTTCAACGGCAACAAAACGATAAAAATTGAGCCACAATCACGCAGACGTGAAAAGTCGAGTCCATGGCACTATTAATCAATTAAGACCGACAAACGATGAAAAAGATTGAAAGGCGATATATGATAGCACATGGAGATGCCGACTATACCTCTTTCTCTATTTTTATTATATAAAAGAGAAAAATTTGTCAGTCAATTTTTAATAATATTATTATAATTTTTAAAAATATTATTGTAATTTTACTTTTTTTAACTAATTAAAAATATTAATAATTTAAAATTAGTATGAAAATTAATTATTATAAAAATTAATAATGTAAAAATTGCATTAAACATTAAATAATAATATAAAAGTTTTAATAAACTTCTATCCAATTTTAATTCATCTATAAATATATTTATGATTATTATCTCTATTATATAAAAGAAAAATATTTGTCAATTAATTTCAATGTAATTATAATGATTAATATGACTTAAATTGTTCTTTTAGTAATTTACTTAAATTTTTTTTTAATAGTTCATTAATTTTATAAACTCTTAGAAAACTCTAAAATCCATTAAAACCAAATTAGATGAGTGTTTATAATATTAGAGTTCTAATAGAGTTTTATATCTCATTTTACTAAAAATTTGATTTTATTTTGAATGATCCGTTTACCTTATAAGAATAAAAATTTTCTCACATCACAATTTGATTTTCTAAATTATGTTATCTTAGCGAAATTGAATGATACAGTTTCAAATATTAGAGTTTAACCTCGATGTAACTATCTTTTTTTTTTTTTGTGTTTACTTAATTAAATGGAGAAATTTAATGAGTAATTATTATTAACTTAGAATCTTATTATGATTCTAATATTTTATTGCCATAAAATATTAATTACTTTATCAGATTTTGTTTTAGGTACTATCAAATTTGATTTGATTTTTGATGTTATATATATTTTAATATATTCCAATAATTAAATTGACTTAGCTTTTAAAAACTAATTGTTATTTTAATTTATATATTTTAACAATTTCACTTTTAATTTTAATTTTTTATTTTCAATAATTATATAACCAAAAAAGTACACAATTTAAAAAGTTTGAAAACAAAAAACTTTACATAATAAAAAAATCACATTATAAGTATGACTTTTAGTGCATACGTTTTTTATCTATTAAGATTCTTTTTTCTTTTTTTTCCCCTATAGGACTATCACCCAAAATCTTTATTAATGACAAAAACAAATTTGATCAGCAACAAATATAGGAAAACAAATGTGGCAATAAGAAATAGTTAGGTACTTTCAACAATTTTTTTAGTAGTGTTATATTTTTTAAAATTTTATTAGGATTCTACTTATTTAGAAATCTTTAATTTTTTTTAATTTTTAAGGTAACAGTCAGCATACATTTTATAACATTCAAAATGGATATATTCAACACACATTCAATAAAGATTTATATACGTGTACAGGCTGTACTTAATATCCGAACCTGTCTAACCGATGTATTAAAAATGATAAAACACCCAATTTGTATAAATTAGGACTATAGGCTTCCCAACCCATTTTAGTAAAAGGGAAATATTAATTATTTTATTTAATTTTACTCTAAACTTCAAAATTAATCAATAAATTTGATTGTTAAGAATATTAATTGCACAAAAGTCTTTAATAAGTGTAGGTAATAAAATCAACTTTTGGATTGAGAAATGAATACTAATACCATACTATAATTATTTTTTTTTTACATTTTTTAATATTTAAACTAAACTGTAATGTGTTTTACTTGTAGCTTTCATTTGGTCTTATGAATATTTTGGATGGACTCAGATTTTTTTTATCTCTTTTATTTTAAAAAATAAATTGAAGACAATTGATTTAAATTTAGACTAAAAAGTTAATAATTTTTTAATATAGTTATTAATTCCTTCTGTTTTGATTTCTACAACGTCACTATAGTTTTCACTTTTCCAACTTTTCTTTTCTTACTCCCACTTTAGTTGTGTAAGTTTTTATTTATGTATGCTCAAATGGATCAACTATGTAATTTTTTAATCCAAATTTTACTCACAAATTTCACAAACAAAAAAGACCACAAAATTTTAATATAGAATCTACATCTTTTCACAAAATAAGTCAATATTCCGAAAGATATTATTACAATAACATATTATTATTACTTGTTATTATTTCATATAAAATAATTTCATACCAAAATTCATAACACCAGGACGTATTAAAAGATCAACCAAAAAAAAAACTTAAATTAATATTTTTAAAGTTGCTGTTGTATATTTAATTGTGTATCATAAAGCGTATTAAGTCCTAATTTAATTTTTCAAAATGATGAAATTTATTAGGTTTAAGCAATGTAATTTTTTTCTTTATTTATATATAAAATTTTAAATAAGAAAATAATACATTACATTTTATATATATTAGGGCACCCACGCCATGCGGGGTAACAAAAAACTAGTTATATATATATAACAGATAAATTTGTCAGTCGGTTTCAACGTAATTATAATAAATATTAAGGATTAAATTATTTTTTTATTGTCATATAATATTAATAGTAATACAATATTTAGTAATTAAAAGATGGTAAAATTTCTAAATCTTACAAACTCTTAAAAAATTATCTATTTAGTATGCATTAATTTTTAGCAATTTGAATATGGTTAAAATTCTTATTTCTTTTAATAGTTTAGTTTTTATTGGTATGTTTTTTCATAATTAATTAATTGTTTCAATATTTTTATGATAATTATAGAAGAATTTTGAAAGTAATATTAATATTTTTAATTAAAATATTATTACCCTTTCTTTATTCTTTTATGACATTATCTACTTTTTTCCACCTTAATTGACATGTCTTTTTGTGTTTTGAGTTTTGGGACACTGTGAATTGTAATTTAGTAATATCATTTTACATTTATTTATAAGAGTTTTATTCTTTTGTTTTATAATTTTTTTAATTGCTTGATATTTTTATTTTTAGGGATTAGTCATTCACTTTATATATATATATATATATATATATATATATATATAAATATAAAATTATGATAAGAGTCAAACTTACAATTAGTGTTATGACTTAACGTTTTACATTTTATACTATTTTTTAAATTATAATTTATTTTAAAATTTTATGAATTCATTATTCGATACTCTTATTTAACAAATATTATTTCATACTTTTATTAATTTTAGTTATTTGAGAATATCCCTTTAACAGTTTTTTAATTTTTGTTTCCCCCTAAACATTTAATAATAGGTATTCAACAAATTATCAACAAAACTAGCGAACATCCCATGCCTTGTACGGGAATCTTACACTAGTCTCCATTTAAAATGAATAGTTATCTATTAACATATAATATTAGTATAGCTCTAATATTTCGTGATTATAAAATATTAATTATTTTATCAAATTTTACTCTAAGTTCCAAAATTTGTTGTGCAAAAGTTTTTAATATGTATAGGTAACAAAATCAAATTTTGGTTTGAGGAAAGAATTTTAATACTGTACTATAAGTTTTAATTAATTTTCTTGTGATTTTTAATATTTAAAACAATATATATATATATATATATATATACTGGTGTTTTACGTACATTTTTTTGGATTAAAATTTTGAGATTGCTTCCATTTGGTGTTGAGAATATTTTGAATGGAATTGAATTATTTTTATCTCTTTTATTTAAAAAAATAAATTGAAGATAATTGATTTAAATTTAAACTGAAAAATTAATATCAAAATTTTAATTTCATTCTTTCTATTTTTATTTCCACAATTTAAATATAGTTATTTTCTCTATTTTTGTTTTCTTACCCCCACTTCAATTGTATAAGTTTTTAACTATTTTTTAACTTTCAACTTGTTGATGGAAATTGAGATAATTTTCAAAATTTATTACAAGGATAAAAAATACTTCCTCCGTCCCAAAAAACTTCTTGTCACAAAAAAAAATAGTCCATTTTTAAACCAAATTTCTAAAATATCTTTACTAATAATAATAATTATGTATATTCAAACTTAAAAATAAGGATAAAAATATAACGTTATACATTTAATGGTGCATTAAATGAGTTGTATTGTACCTAATAACTAATAAAAAATTACATATTAACCAAAGTAGACTTATGTTTTACAATGAATTTTTACACTTTTGAAACTAAATATTATAAGATATGAGTTTGACATTATAAAATATCATATAGAAAGTGAAAAAACACATTTTAAAAAGTTAATTATACCCATGAAAGAGATTTTGTTTTGGAATAATATATTAAAATGTCCTGAACTTAGGCGCTTATAACTGTTTTGACCTGACATTTCAATTGTAACAACACGATACTTGAATTTTATAATGTATAACAATAATGTCCTCATACTGGAAAAAAGATAAAAAAGCCTTCTCTAAAGACAAAAATGACAAAAAAAATTGATATAATTTAATTTTTTTATTAACTTTTTAAAAGAAAAAATTTAATAAAATTATGTAAAATTTTTTAAAAAATTTTAATGCAAAAATACAAAAAAATATTACATGATGCTTTGTTTTTTAACCTCAATTTTTTTATAGATACTTTGTTTTTTAACCTTAAATTTTTTTTGTCATTTTTGTCTCTATTTTTTTTATTAAATTTTCATCTTTAAATTTTATTTTTTAGTTTAAAAAAATTTATTATATAGTGTACATAAGTTTATTAAATTTTTGTCTTTAAATTTTATCCTTTTTGTCTTTTTAAAAATTTATTTTAAAATTTTAAACTATATACTTTATATCGGAGGGCTTTTTTGTCTTTTTTTCAGTTAGAGGACATTATTATTATATATTTTAAAGTTTAGCTATCGTATTGTTACAATTGAAAGATTGAATCAAAATAGTTACAAGTGCTTAAGTTCGGAATATTTTAATATATTATCTTTTTGTTTTGATTGAAGGGACCATGGGCCCAAATTGTAATGGGTAAGACCCATTATATCCTTGGAGAAATTGAGAACTCGTACAGACAATTTCAAGGGTAGAAGGCCCAATTAAAAATGGGCTAGTTCTGTCTTTTCTTTATGATCCTAGTAATAAAATAAGCTATATTTGGATTATGTTATATTTAAGAATTTTGTATTGAAATGTATTAAAAGTTTGGTAAGAATTTTTTGTATGAAAAAGTGGATTGGAGGGAATTTTTTTTTTGATATTACGTGAGAAGAATTTTGGAGAGAATTTAGATTATAAATTTTGAAATAAAAGGTCGTTTGGATATTTTAGTTTTGTAGTTGAAAAAAAATAACTTTTGCAAATAAAAATGCAAACCAAACATAGCCATACTTTCAATTAAGGTAAACTCATCAAGGGGGAATCCATGTGACATCAATTATTGGCTATGTTTGGATTGCGATTTATTTGAAAACTTTTGTATTAAAATGTATGAAAATTTTGGAAAATTTTTTTGGTATAAAAAGTATTTTGAAGGGAAAATAAAAGGATTTTTTTTTAATTATGTGAGAAGAATTTGGAAGGGAAATTTTAAATTTTGAAATAAAAATATGTTTGAATGGTTTATTTTTGTTTAAGAAAAGTAAACTTTTTGCAAATAAAATACAATCCAAACATAGCCATTGTTGTCATGATAAAAAAGCCAATTTTTGTGAATTCACAATAAAATTCAACACTATCATTATTCTTTCAATAATTGGGTAAACCCCACCCCAATGTCATGAGTAGGGGGCAAAATTATAATAAAAATAAAGAGTTTAATAATGAGTTTAACCTTTAATTCCTAAATGTTAAGGATTTTTAGTGGAACGACATCGTCTCAACAAACCCTAGTGATAAAGTTGAAACGATCTTGGGCATGTTGCTGGAAATAAGAAAGTCAAGCAAGCAGTTAAGAATTAGTTAAAATAAATTCTATAAACTGTAATCCTCCAACAAAAAAAAAATAGTTTTTTGACAGTAATGGACTATCTTATCTCTCATTTCCTCTGGAATCTTCTGCTAATTCTTCTCTCCCCTTTTGTAATTCAAGATGAATCGACACATTTAGCGATTTGAGGCAGCTTGCCTCTGACAATTTGGTATTAGAGCTGTCAATCTTGTGGAAGATTAATGGCAGATGGAACCAGATATAAAACATTGGAAGACCAACTCAAGAAACAGGAATCCAAGATCTTGGAACTTCAGGATACTATGCAAAGGCAGATGTTTGAGTTAATGAAGGTCAATAATAGCATGGGATCCATGGAAACCAAATTTGAGTTTTGAACGAGCATGATGAAACTGAAGGAAAAAGAGAATTGAATTGAAGATGGTAAGTAATGCTTTTAGAAGAACGAGGAATTTTAAGGCACGCGAAAATGTAGAAAGTTCAAAAAGAAGTTCTTATTTGATTGCTAGAAAAAAAATTTACAAATGTTACAAAGTATTTGAAATGTAAAGGGGAAAATCCAATACTTGTTTAGTATAATGTTACTCTTCGCTAAGTATGCATTGGCTAAAAAACTAGAAGTGATATATCAAATGTAAACTTTTTAACCAAAGGTGAAAATCGCAATTTTCTACAAATATCGCGATTTTTCTTACAACACATCTAACGTTATTACAAAAATGTGATTTTTTAATGAAAGCCATGATTTCCTACCTTACACTACATATTCACAAAGCTAACATGGAAATTAGCACATATTTATTACATCATTTAAATTCCAAGTGTTGTAGTCCTCATCTTGGGTTGCTCGGGTTTTAATTGGATGGCAAGGCCCACAGGAGTCATGGGCGACTTCGAACCTAAGGTATTGGAAGGGTGTTTCCGAATAAAATACATCATCCAGTGGTGATAGTGGACTCACCGGTACTCTAGCTGGAAAAAAATTATTGTCTGCCAAAAGGTTAAGCGTGTTTGGGCATTGGAATGTGTGACATTTTGGGAAGTGAGCAATGCACTGTCTGAGCATGCATGTAATGCTAGTAAGTAAGTTACGGAGGTTATGGGGTATTACAAGTATGTTATAAAGTCTTGTAGTTATGCACATTTGGGCATGCACATGAGAAAAAATAAGTGCTAGACTTGCAAGGTGGGTACATAGGCATTTAGACGCGCACAAGCGATGAATGAGTGCATACAAAGCAAAATTTCCTGAGCAAGTATAACATGAGGCTGTAAGCATACAAGCGTACTTTCTAGACAAACAAGTGATGAAAAGACACAACTTAACAACAATTGTGCGCATACGTCTATTGCACACAACATAGTTTATAAAATTGGGATTTTACACAGAATCGATTTAGGGTAGCAGAATCGGATCGGTGGGATCGAATCGTAGAATCGTAAGATTTTACAAAAAATGAGAAAATATAATTTATAAATTCTTTTTAAAATAATTATTAATCAATATATGAATGGATATGTAGAAAATTCATGTATAGTTTATAATTAAATAATTTTATTTCAATTTTTATTTCTTATAGCATTTTATATGATTTTTTCAATATTTTAGTTGTTGGCTCAGTCGAAGGGTATTTATGTCCAATTTATTTATTTATTGTTTAAATCTAATAAAAGTATGATTAAACCAATTAAATTATTTATATTAGTATATATCTTAATTTTACTTAGATATAGAAAGTTTTTTTTGAGTAAATTTAATTATATTTTATTTATATAATAAGGTAGAATCGTAATTAGAATCGGGATCGTTTTAGTAAATTAGAATCGTAAAATCGTAGGATCGGTAGAATTGGATCGGGATTCTAACTATGGCACACAATGCTTACATTTGACAATTTATATCCTCTAATGGCTGTTTATATCATCTTTGGGTCCAATTGGAGGCCGAATCCACGAACCGTGATAATCGTGACCCATTATATCGTTGGACAACCCCTTTGCCAATTGAAGGTAGAAGGACCAAATAGAAAATGGGCTACTTCTATAATTATTTTTAGGCTCTATTTCATTTGGACCACAGAAGCAGCCTTATTACATTTGCAAACGTTCATGGATGAAACCGGCAACACTGGAATTTAACCCGCTGAACTCGGATTCTATAAAAGGGCTAAAGAGGCGGGAAAGCTAAGAGAGGACTAATGCTAAAAACCCTACCTTTCACAAAATTTCTTGCTGTTTCTCTCTTCTAATATGGGTATCAAGGTATGAAAATACTACTGGATCAATTTTATTTGTTTTTTTAATGTATTTACAACGGGTAGTGCTACAGAACTTTCTGTAATTCTTTTTTTTGGTTGCTTTGATGACATTGTTAGGGTTTAACGAAGCTTTTATCAGACAATGCTCCCAAGGCCATGAAAGAACAGAAATTTGAAAGTTATTTCGGCCGGAAAATCGCCATTGACGCCAGCATGAGCATTTACCAGTTCCTTGTTCGGATTCTTACAGCATTGTCCCCATTTTCTTTTGTACTTACTGTGTCTTTGTTTGTGAATGAATGTAGGCTGATTTTACATTTTTTTTTTATGTGCAAATAATGGAATTGTAGATTGTTGTTGGACGAAGCGGCACCGAAATGCTTACTAATGAAGCAGGCGAAGTTACTAGGTAAATGCATTTTTGTTTTTTTATATGTGTTTTAATCATCAATGTACATCAATAAATTCATAAAATTAAGGAAATCTGGTGATATTCTTAACGAAGAAAATTTGAGAAAAGGGTATGTTTAGATGTGCTTGAAGCCTCTTTTATTTTATTTTTTTTTAAATGAACAATTTATATAAATAGTAGATGTTTACCTTTTTGTTTTATCTCTTAAGCTTTATTTTCTGTATGTCTTGTAGCCATTTGCAAGGAATGTTCACACGGACGATTAGACTTTTAGAAGCTGGAATTAAGCCAGTGTAACTATGTTGCCCTCGCCTCATCGATATTTTTGTTTCTTTCTTTGTGATCATTGTGTTTGGTGAGAAGTTTGTGTTTTATGCTAAATTTTGTGTTGCCTTTGTATTTTAGCTATGTTTTTGATGGGAAGCCTCCTGATCTAAAAAAACAAGAACTTGCTAAACGGTATATGTTATTTTATTTTGAAGTGTCTTTGAAAGCTTGCTTTCTATAATTGAGTATTGAGATTTTGAGATTGAAACATGACTTTTCACTTATGCAGTTTCTCAAAGAGAGAAGATGCAACAGAGGATCTTGATGAAGCTATAAAGGTTGGAAAGCAAAAGTTATAGAATTTTTATTAAAATAAAATTGTGCAAGCCTCCCCAATTTTCCTTCCCCAGCCCCCAGCTTCTAAAGGACGGGATAAAATGGAAACAGTATAAAATTTAATGAAGGAAAGAAAGAGGCCTACTGAAATTATGACTGATCTTCCTCTCACCGCACCCCCCCCACCCTCCCTTTTCCTTTCTCAATTTGAATCTGTTCATTTGTGATTCCAAATCTTCCATCTTCATTTCTTCATTTTGCCAGGCTGGGAACAAGGAGGAGATTGAGAAATTTAGTAAGAGAACTGTGAAGGTTACGAGGCAACATAATGAGGACTGCAAAAAACTTCTTGGACTTATGGGAGTACCTGTAATTGAGGTGAAACAATGAATTTCATTATTTCCATAGTGGATTGAATGCATAACAATCATTAGTTTTGCTAAATCTTCTTGCTGGAGATTATATGTATCTGAAGATTTAACTATACTATTCCTATATTCCTTTGGTTCTTGTGCCAGGCTCCTTCAGAAGCAGAGGCACAATGTGCTGCACTTTGCAAGTTAGGGAAGGCACGTATTTGATTGTCATTATGATTTTACAAACTTGCACAAATATAATATCTTTGAGAGTTTGTTCTTTTTGATTTTGGATTTTAATATGTCTGGCTGTAGATTTCAAGCTGACGGGACAATATGAATCTGTCTTTAGATAAAGTTAATTGCTTTATGGTCTTTAAGTTTTGGGAAGATGATACTACTTCTCTGTATGTCAGGTTTATGCTGTGGCCTCTGAAGACATGGATTCCCTGACCTTTGGGGCTCCAAAGTTTCTTCGTCATTTAATGGACCCTAGCACCAAAAAAATTCCAGTGATGGAATTTGATGTTTCCAAGGTAATAAAGTCTTGCGTGGTAATGTTCTCAATTTCCTTTTTTTTTTCCTGATTTTTATTTGGCTTCAGGTTTTGGAGGAGTTGAACCTGACCATGGATCAGTTCATTGACTTATGCATTTTATGTGGCTGTGATTACTGTGACAGCATCCGCGGTACGAGAAATCTAATTGATGACACAGTTGTCAAAGTTGTCTGATTGTAAAAATTAACGTGAGGGCTTGCATCTATAGAGAAATGGGTATCTTGTAGTGCATGTCTGTGTTGATTCTTTTGAAGAAAAACATATTGGAAAGGAAATAAGAATGTACTCCAATTATAAAGAACATGCAACCTGATATCATGCTTCAGGTTCATTTATATGCATCCTGGTATCATTGTGATCGGGTGGGCTTTGCTTGAAACATATGCAAGAACTTTGTGATTTGATCATATGCTCTGGTCCCAGACGAAATAGCTTCCTTGCTGTGGTAATGTTAGTTTCTAGACACTTTTTCCTTAATTGGATCAAAGCAGATCTGTATTGCAAGCCATGTACATTTCCATTTCTAGTATTATCCTAGTGTTGTATGAACCCATTGATTCATTGACCATGTTACTGAGGAGTCCATAGAATTTCAGTTATTGTTTCTGCTTCTTTTTGACATTTTCGCCTGGATATTTTTCATATATTGTTTCTGTGTCTGTGTGTGCATGTGTGTATGCTGTCTATCTTATAATTTTATGTTTTCTTTGTCTGTTTCTATGTGAATCAGGTATTGGGGGCCAGACAGCCTTGAAGCTTATTCGCCAGCATGGCTTGATAGAGAACATATTGGAGAACATAAACAGAGAAAGGTACTGTTCTACTTCTTTGGTTTGGATTTATCAATTTTGTTGTTTTGGTTGAATGGAAATTACAAGGAGCATATTCCTGCAAGATTTTCCAAATTCTTCTCTCTTTTTTTCCCTCCTTAATTGTTTTAAATAATTTTAGATTTCTGTTCCAGTGAATGGTGTTTATCAATAAAGAGATAATCTGTTTTGGTCACTTGATTGAAACTTACTGACAGAAAATGATCATTTTAATGAATCTTATTGAGGCTTAGGGGTTACTAAGTTGTACTAGTAAGCTTGGGGATTGAAGAACTCATTGCAAAGAAGAAGTTAGGCAAAAGATTGAAGTTTGCTGTGGTTTTCTCTAACATTTTATGTATCTCTTCAGTTACTATGCAAACTGTCAAGTGTCAGAACTCCCTTTAGGGCTTAGACAAGATCAACTACGGGACTTTTAGGTTTTGACCAACTTCAGTAATTGCCATCATAGTTTAACAGATGACATCAATATGATAAACAGACTGAAGATAGGGGTGATTTATTTCATTAATTGCATTAGACATGTGGGGTAGATGTAATGACCCATCTTTTCTTGGATGCTGACTGAACTGAATTGTGTATTATTTTGCTGCATATGAAAATCTGATTCATCTTTTCTTGGCATTGTTACAAATATGCCCTGAAGGTGTCTAGTGGAAATACTGGATTTAAATCTAATTTGTAATTGATTTTATGGCAAATATGGGATAAAGGGGGCTGAAGGTTTTGTTGGCAGAGTTGGAATTGGTATAAAGTGTTACTAGCAGATCCACTTTTACCACAGATTTTTAGCACTGGAAGCAGAAAATATGCATGACTAAATTTTCCCTTGCTACTAAAGTTTGACTTTGGATATGAAGTTGCGGTTGAATTTCACATAGTATGTTTGCAGGTACCAAATACCTGATGATTGGCCCTTTGTAGATGCTAGGCGACTCTTCAAAGAACCAGAAGTCATCACTGATGAGAACCAACTTGATTTGAAGTGGACTACTCCTGATGAAGAAGTGATTTATTTTACTGAGTAATTTTAGATTAGTAGAATTGTTCTTTTAAATGCACGGTTTATGTAATATTGCTTTTTTCTTTTCAGGGGCTGATAAATTTTCTGGTGAAGGAAAATGGGTTCAACATCGATAGAGTCACTAAGGCATGCTCATGATCATAGTTTGGTTATGTTCACTGCATCCTCTTGCTATTGTGTACTTTACTAAGTGCAATTCTTGTTTTTATTCAGTCAATTGAAAAGATCAAGGCAGCAAAGAACAAGTCTACACAGGGGAGGTATTGATTGATTGAGGGAATAAACTGATATTATTAATGCTATTATTTCTTAGACAGTATATTGACTTTCCTCTTTCTGTGACAGATTAGAATCATTCTTCAAACCAGTTGCTAACTTGGCGGCACCTGTTAAACGAAAGGTATCATACAGCTCTAAGATCTTCATTTCTCTGTTGCTTCCTTGGGTGTGAATTTAATTTCTTGATATGACTTTGGAATGAAAGCTTGTAATTGTTGAGTGTTAAAGATATTATTTCTTCAAACCTGGCTTTTCTTTTGCAACTTTTTAGAATATTCAAATTAATAATTTTGAGGTGAACATCTAAACCGTTCACACCTTTCAAATGCTATCTTGGCTCTTGATCACTAGGGCAAGCTTGTTCCAGGAACTTCAGACTGAATATTTTATATCCTTTTTTGGATCTCCATGTCATTTAACAGTCCAAAGTATTTTCAAAACGCTTATTGTGATTTTACACTTATTCTATTAGTTCTTTTGCTTAGATTTTTCCAGTTTAGATGCTTGACATTATGATGAAACAACTTAAATAATTTGAAGTATGTTCCCATAAAGTAATTGAAATAAGTTTGTAGTTATCATAATATCTTGAATGGTATGCATAATATCTTTCCCTGTATACCCTGTAGATCTCCTGCCTTCTTCAAAAGCCAAAGTAAAGGTTATTTATGACTTTATTCTGCAGACTGCCTTTTGAGAACTTAATGGTTCATTCTTTTAGCATGCTAGCCTATCTTCTGTCAATAGTCTTTCTTCAGATATTTGTGAGGTCCATCGGGAGTATAGTCTACTTCGTTACATTAATATCTTATGCAACTGGTTCACAGGAAACCAAATGCATTCTTGGATCTCCAAAATCACTAGTCAGACTTGAGATGAAATCTGTGCAAGCTTCTCTGAAATCCAGGCCCAGGGTGACTGGCCACCTAAGGCAGCCAACTCTCTATATAGGCCCAAAGCAGTCATTGCTTTTATCAGGAGTTGTCTGCTTTGGAACATAAAGCTCAAGAACCCTGGTGAACCTGGATCTTAATTGCTCTATGTTTGTTTCTAATCCTTTAATAGCATCTGCAAGAATGAAAACATTGTTATTCGATTGAATGCAGTTATGTGATTTGTAAATAGTTTATACAGCTTTAGAAATTTTTTTGTGTGTCCTTATCCTGCAAGTTGTCCAGTATTCTATCTTTTCCTTCCATTAGAAAAATATAGCTTGGATTTTAATGTGGAAAACTTCTATTACTATCATTGATGAAGCCTCTTCTGACTCTGTGTTTCCTTTACCAACTACTTGTGATACTGTCTAAATGCAGCTGGTCTGTTTCATTTTTTTAATATATTTTTTAATATTATGAGCCTGTTATTGTCTCTGTATGTTTATTGTCTTTATTTTTTGCTTTCTGGTAACAGGATGCAGCGGAGAAAAATGAAAAACAAAATAGCAACAAGAAGTCAAAGTCTGGTGGTGTTAAGAAGAAGAAATGATCAACTTCTCTTTGCAGTGCTAAATAGGATGGTGATCCAGTTGTCCCCTGGATTGGTAAAATTGTTTGTATTTGTAAACATTTATAATGATCTCAAGTTTCTCTCAAATCTTTCTTATTTTTCTTGTTTGTTGAAAGATTTACCTCTTGGTAGAAATGTGATAGTGCTTCTCCAGAATTTTATGGAGCTTAAGCATTTAACTAGAACAAAAGTACATTTACACAATTTTTTTGGAATAATAGGTCTATGCTACAGTTGGCTAAAGGATTCATATTGTGAGACCTCATCAACTTCTTACATGTTTGATATCTTGCCTAATACAGTAGGTAGGCAGGGAATACAGTTTGGTTTGCCATGCAATAGGAAGCGAGTGTAGATTTATATAGCACCAATGGTGTCATGGTAACTTTACATATGCTTTTGCATATGTCACAAAGTGTTGACCAGTGTACCATAGCTGTGGTTCTTATTTTTCTTGGGGGTTTTATTCGTGTGATGGATATGTTAAAGTCCAATTTCATTCTTTGCCTTTAGTCTGTATTTACTCTTCTAGCATTAATCTTCACTGTTATTGGATTTTGTTTGCTTGGCCAAGTTTGTTATGATGAATGATGATCATGGCATGCTTATCTTAATACATATAAATGTTTTGTGTGTGAGTGGTCAAACTACAAAGTCCAATTATTGTTAAGGTTTCTGTTCATCTTGTTGAAGCTGTGTGTGTAATGGCTCTGCCTTGTTTCTGCCCCTAGTTGTCTTTCTGTTGGTTTTGATTGAAAATTTTGCCCTGGACTGGGATGAACTAATCAATCTTATATATGGAAACAAATTTCTTCTCTAGGTAATTTTTCCCTGTGCAAATAGCTTGTATTTGTTTCTTGATCTATTTGCTGTACTTATAACTTGCTGGGTGCTGTAATCTGAACAGTGGCAATTCCCACTGCAAACCTTTATATTGCCTTTCTTTTGTTCTCATCTGTCTTGAATGAACCACATGCTCTTCGTCTTATTTTTTTGATTTTGCTGCATGTTTTCATTAAATTGATTAAGTACTGTACATTTGTTTCTCTAGGTTGGTGATTTCCAGATCACTGGAGGAGCTTTTGTTTCTGTTCTCTCTAATATGGAGAGTTCACTGGAACGACTCACATAAGTATTCCTTCCAAGGCGTTCAATGTATATAGATTTTGAGTGGTCGATTCAACTTTGTAGGCACGAATGGGGTACTGTCCTCTGTCTAGTTTTTAACTATTTATGTGGTGATTAGGTTCTGGAATTTATGCTTGCTAATGTACTTCCTTGCTTGAATATCCTCTGTTTGTCTAATATAATGTTCTTTCCTATGTAACAATGTTGCTTGACTTATATTTCTTTTCATATAATTTTAGATCAATAATTAGTTCTCTAGGTAGTGGAAAAAGAAAAATCTGACTTATCAAATTATCCATCAAAAAAATTTCATTGAAAACAGCAAAAATCTACTATCTGGTTCAGTGCTTGTAGCAAGCTTAAGGAAAGTTATTTTTCAAAAACCAAAGTAGTTGTGATGTTTTCTTGTGGTTGATCCAAAACTTTGGTCATCAATATATTGACCTCCAAAAGAAATATACGCGGCAGTTATCATTGCCATAGAAACTTTTATGATTCAATTTATTTGTTGCAGCTGGTCACAGAGATCTATTTTTCCGAGTTGTATGGCTTCTTCTTCCTCACTTATTTTTATTTTCTTTTTCTTTTTTAAATTTAAATCTGCAGCTTGTAGAAACGTAAGTCTGAAATATGGACGCAACCTACCACATAGCCACAGGTGATGTTTTATGGTTAAATTAAGTGGAAAGACTTTAAAGTATGTTTGAGCCCTAAGCTTTGAGGTATGTTAACAAGTTTCAACTACATCAGACCTCCAAATATATTAGTGCAGTCTTTTGGTTCACTAGCATTAAGATTTGTGCATGCCTAATGTGCAATTGTAAGAAACATTGAACAGACCCAAGTATCAGCATGCCAGTTAAAGTAGTAAGTTAACAACATGCCAGAGGTTTAGCGGAAGATAGTTACAAATTTGGAGAGTTGTTTAATGATTAAGTCTCCTAGATCAGAAGTTATTAAAGCACACGATCTAGCGCATAGTAGATTATCATCTTTCTCCTCCTTGTAACTTACTTCCTCAATTAATATGCATCAGTTTTCTCAAAAAAAAAAAAAAAAAAAAAAAACAACAACAACAACAATGCAATCACGACGCTTTCTTCTTTCTCATATGACGCATCATACACCCATAAAAGATATCACTGCAAAGATAGTTACTTCTGGGCATAGAATACTTGAACAATGTGATTTGATTAATCGTGGGAAGCATTCATTCTTTCATATAGGCTTGGAGGACCACCAACAACCCCACCACGCCAACGGCCAACCAGGGAAAACTAGCTTTTGTATAATTGAAAGAGAGGAAGCAGTGTCAATGGCTCAATAATTGAATCGAGGAAATGTCGGTCGCTAGAAGGCTCAAGATCATCTCACAATTTGTCATTAAGGACTTGAAAGGAACTAGTCTCCTAATCAGCTTGCAATTTGTCCGTAACTAAGGGCTTGCTTAGGAACTTCAAAATTCTGATGCCGCCTCAAAAGACTGAAGAAATCGTTACTGAAAGAGAGTTGTATCGCTAAATGTTTTCAGTTGAAGACAGTGGGGCATCGGCATTCTAAGAGGGTAGGACAGGAAGTCCACCTTTAAGTCATCTAATTTGAAGCCTCCGTTGCTCAGCATCAGAAATGTGGAACATAAGCTGCAAATTACCAATTGCAACTTAATTATACACATTACTCTTTAAACACTTCTAAGACAAGCTAAATTACCAAGCATTCGCTATCTCCTTTACCTTCGTTCCCACATAGAAGGTAATGAACATGCCACCCAGTGTAGGCAGTCCTGCATCATCAGATGATACCATCTTAACTTGGCAGTATATTTTACCTCTATACAGGATAAGATGGAAACAGATTAACCTTGTTTTCGGAGGAACCCAGAAATCAACCAATTAATGCCTGATGGTCCGATAACAAATCCAACAAGATTTGCCACCTGGAGATCACAGTTAAAAAATACTGTCACGTGCTATTTGTTGTAGTTAATGCACCAAACTCTTAAGAAGACAGTAATGTGGAACTTGGATCTAAATGTAACTCATTCAACAGAAGCTTCTGAGGATAATTTTTTTTTGTTTCTTTCAATAGGAGTCTAACATAATGCTTCCACAATATGAAGTAATCTTGATAAACAGTTTTAGTAGTGATCATTGAAGATTTTCTACAAGAAGGACCACATACAAATCTTTGATTAACTCAAACATTTTTCAGAAAGGGAACTACATAGACAAATGACCAGAAAACACAGAAGGAGAGAATGGAGGAAACTATAAACACATGCGAAGAGATAAAAAAACAAGACATGTTATATCTTGAAAGATGGAAAGATCCAGGCCATGATAGTTTAAGATTTAAGATGATATTATCTCCTATCTTTCTCATTTGTAAGCTTGATTCAAATTTATAGCAAAATCATCAAAAATTTCTGGACAAATTGCATCTTAAATGGAGTTAAAGAAAAATGACAGCAATGCATCAATGGGTGTTGTGGCTTAAGGGTGAATCAGAAGAAGACCAACCATGAGAAAGGTGATGGTAACAGCACCAGCAATAGCATTAAGTTCGCGAAAAACAAATTCCCCTAGAGAACCCCGCACCTAACGAGAGAAAGAAAGAAACATGAAATGATAAATACAATATAGTACCTTAAAACAAATTATTTTCTTTATAGTCCTCCTATTTCTCCAAATGAAGGTGTTAGAATATAAGAAACTTTTCAGGCTTAAACAACTAAAATCTTCCTTTTTAACTTAAATATATTCTTTCTGATCCAGCATTTTATAAGCATCTGTCATAGTTGAAGAAGTGCTGGTTCAATAAGGTTATCTTTAACAAAGATCTTTTCCGAATATTCGTGATTTGCATGGCTGAAAGTGGTTCTGAATTGAGACATGAAGATCATAGCTAAGTTCCTTGTCTTCCACCCTGGGAATACATGTGGTTTAATTTTTCTTGATTACCTGAAAAGTATTAGCTGCATATTTGAAAAGAATCTCTGGTAAGAAAAAAGCACAAGTCAACCAAGCCCAAGAAAGAAGCTTCCTGAAAAGCCAAAGACAAGTAGCAGTTGACATATGGGAAGGTTCAAAGACAGTATGATTACTCCAACCGTGAGCAAACTGAAAAGAATCTAATAATACCACTCTAAATCGTGCCATATGGCTACAAAAGTGAAGACCACCCACACATTGAGTAGCTTTCTTTTTGCACCTCCCAGTGGAATATACATGTACCTATAAGCGTAAACCAAGAAGATTTATCAGTTCAAGGTAAGATTAAATGTAAACTACAAGATAAAGGAAAAATCCTTCTACCTGACAAGCCACTTGTTATAAGAAGCATGCCAATTTTTCCAAAAAGTTTCAAGGTTGTGACAGTTATTCACACACTTTGGCATATTCTCAGGGGCTTCAATTCCATTGATCTATATGGATACCAGAATAAAGTCAAACAAAAATCTCATCATAGAGTAGAAAATAACATACTAGCCCTACAAACTATTGACAGATGTTCTTATAGAAATAAAATCCAATATAAGAAGCAACATGGTATCAGTTAGGTGAAAAAATATGTAAAATGCTAAGATGTATCAGCTTCACAAACCTACCAGTGACCAGAAACGAAAATATCGCCATAGTAGAAAAAATTTAAGCCACATGAAGTTAAGGACCTGCTCATAGAAGGGGCAGTGTGTTAGAAATGTTGATATCAGCAAAGATAAATTATGTAAACTTCGAGTGAATTGGATAAGGAAAAATGCAAATGGAAGTGTGACAAGCTTTGCACTTGGGTATCCTTTTTCCTGGAACAAAAATTCTACATGCTTGCTCATAACACAATTGAATGCATGCTGTTATAAGTTCATAACAAGCGAGAACAAAATGTACTTCATTAGCTGACACATCATGGGAAACATAACTGTGATAGATCCAAGCACTTACCCCATATCCAATGATGAAGTTGTTTGAAGGGGATAACTGTCTCCATAAACCACTAACAACAACAAAATCAGAGAACTTAATTATAACATATACCCACTAGATCATACCATATTTCCAATTTGGTTCAGCCTAAACTTGTAAGTCACTAACCTGATGGCTAATGCATTGTAGTAAAAGAAATGTGTCATTAATTCCATTAGGAGCAGACTTAGAGTCCATCGCAAACCATACCAGGCTATATCTCTAGATGAATAATTTTTTTGAGGTTTATCCAACTGCAAGAACAGATAATTTATTATACGTGAGAATTTAGAGCATCAGAAGCTTCAGCATGCTCAACATTCCTCTAAAACAATCATTTATTTATTATCGTGACATAAAGCTGACCCAACATAGTGGGATAAAGGCGTAGTTGTTGTTGTTGACATACAAATAGAAGGATTCAAGATTGAGGTATGATACATACAAGATCTAAAAAAAGTGGTTCATAACGATTATAGAAGTTGAGAAAATTTTGATGCTATAGTGAATTTTTCCAATACTTCTTAAGTAGTGATAGTTACAAACTTACAATTTACTACATCTAATAAGATTACAGGCTAGTTAAAACGAATCTGTTAGCCACAATATCACAGGGACAGCAACTAATTGAATTTTAAATTACATGACATCCAGTGACATGAGTGAGGATGAAACTTATGTTAAGATACCAAGCAAATAAATGGTGACACAAGAACAGATAAGAAGATTTTAAGGAAAAAATTTAACTGCCACCAACCTGTGAAGCAAATGCATTAAAGCTAATGATCGGCCCAGCAACATAAAGTGGTGCATAAACCAGGTAACACAAATACACAGTGAAAGAGAATTTGTCATTTTGAACACTCGTTTCCTGAGGGGGGAATAAAGAAACAAAAATCATTGTATACAATTGATTGGGTAATACAGTCCCTGATACTCAGGCAAAAGGTGAAGCTCACCTGAAATGAGTAATAGCATTTTCTTCCAGATGAACATGCATTGCAGCGTTCAATGTGTTTCTGTAATCACCAGCAACATAAAAAATTAGAAGAATACAACAGTTTCACTCTAAAATTATCACAAATCTCTAGGCATAAATAATCAGTTGGTTTTCAACATAAGGCACATGTTCAAACTCTACCAAGAATTTCTCATGATGAGTGTAGATTATGTGACAAAGTAACTAGAAGACTTGAGAAAAATAGTTTGACCTCAGAGATTAAACAAAATGAGAGATAATATGTCACCATTTTTACCCCACCCCCTTCTTATAATATTAAAAAAAAAAAAAATCATCTAAATAGGCAATCCAGGTAATGAAATTATAGCATGTAGGTTTGAAGGTAAGCACATACCTTCTGATCAAACCGATTATATTTCTCTGCCCAATGATAATCATAACCATAGCTTATCATGCGCAACACAACTGCCAGAAAATGAACTGAAATGTTGAAAACTTGAATTGAAGAAATAGTTAATATTGATTCATATCATTATGTTTATCATTTTTCATGCAAAATATATTATGTTATCATCTAGCTGTGAAATCTAAAAAGAAGTGCAACCAACCAAAAGTATCTCCAGCTTTTTAACCATTTCAATCTACCCAGTGATTAAAACAATCACTCCGCAAGGAAAACATATCAATCAAAAGGTCAAAATAACATTTCTTATTATCATCAAAACCAGTTGGCACACTTTCTTTGAAGGAATACACTCCACATTCAAAACTCTAGAGGGGCTTTAAATCTTTAACACATAAATTATCAGCACCAATTGGTACAATTTTTCAACCTATTATCAAGCAGATGAGCATAATTATGATTTACTACATATATAGAGCATTGCTTAAATTTGCTAAACAGTAAGAAGCTAGAGAAGAAAATACTTTGTAATTGAGCCCCAGCTACCAAAGCAATAGGGTAAAGCAAATACCAAAGTTAAAGCAGATATGCCATCTGAAGGTACCCCGAAAACCATCCAGAAAAGCCAAAGGCTGCCTATTCATGAGAAAATACAACCATGAGACAGTTCGTTTGTTGAATAAAACAACAGCCCGCACAGATTGGCTATTTTACTGCCTTACACAACTTTCAAATAAAAATAATAATAAAGATATAGAAAGAAAAAAGCTTACTCACCCAAAACTGGAAAATCGATAGCCTTCATATACACGATTACAGAACAAAAATGTCAAATTAAAAATCCAAAGCAAATACAAGAAGTATTTTGTCCTGCCAAATACCTGCAAAATAAAACTTAAGGTAAATTAGACTGTATCAAAGGACTGTGTTGATACGATAACTTTAGTATATCTGCGTATACAAACCCAGGATGCATTGTGATCATACGAAAAGTATAAGAAATTAAAAGAAAAAAATAAAAATTAAAAAAATAAGAGGGGTTTTTTGTTTTTTTTTTTTTTGGTTGGGGGGGGGGGGGGGGGAGACAGAGATAACCATGCATAAGTCCATAAAAGAGAGAAGAAATTGAATTTGTGCTCTACAACCAGGGAAAAAAAATGAAAGAAAGAAAGAAATCCACTGAGAAGAGAGGCAAAAAGAAGGGTGGGCATACGAAAAGTATAAGAAATTAAAAATAAATAAATAAAAATTTTAAAAATAAAGGGATTTTTTTTTTTGGGGCTCGGGGCTCGGGGGGAGGTTGGGTGGGGGGGAGAGACAGAGATAACCATGCATAAGTCCATAAAAGAGATAAGACATTGAATTTGTGCTCTACAACCGGGGAAAAAGAAAAAAGAAAGAAAGAAAGAAATCCACTGAGAAGAGAGGCAAAAAGAGGAGCGGGGAGGAGAATAAAAGAAAAAACATTTTATAGTTGCTTTTGCTATTACTCTGTGCAAAAATCAATTCTTATGTTGATGAAAAATATAGCATTACTAACTGTACACAGAGGAACAACTGTACTTTCTACAAAATTCACAGATTCAAGAAAGCCAAAAGCCAGAATTGTAATGTTTCCAAATGTCTGCAATAAAAGCGGTGTGTCAAATGCAAGTCTCTTGAGCACAAGAGCTCCAGGACACTTAATATACCTAATTATGACTGAAATTGAAGTTCGAAAAGGTTAAAAAAATGCAGTTCTCTGGGTAAGAGCAATGCTTAATATTATAACAAAAATCATGCCTGCCTATAAAATCTAGGAAAGCACGTGTGCACCCTCTCATGGTAAAACAACTATAGAAGTCAATATTCAAACAACATACCTTTACTAGAAGAAAATTAGCTGAAGCAATTGCAAGAATAAAAATGACACTACAAGCAAAAGAAAACAAAATGTTAGAAGAGGAGAACCACTATGGTCAGAAAATACAGCATAATCAGAGAATGTTACTCTAAAGAAGGCACATACCAAGCACCATGCAAATATAACAAGTAAGCCAATGAAACAGTGAACCAAACATTTGCCATCCCTTTCGCTCTTAAACTGTAGTATGCTCTAAATGTGTAAGCTATCAGAGTAAAGAATCCAAAAACCACAGTAAGAATGTGTAAATTCCCCCGAAAATTCCTCCATTGAGCATCAGAGACATCCTGGAGAAGAAAAAAGGGGAAGAAGAGCAAAAGTGAAGAGTACTATTGGCAACCAAATTTTGTATGGTAACATTTAAATGAATTAATAATAAATAATTCTTGGTCATGAATCAATCGTATGAACAAGATGGCTATTTAAACTATTAGCAAATTGACAGCAGCATCACAGTCCAAGTTGGCATTTCCAAGAACATCTCAAAGCTTCAGAAGCCCATATTGACAAACTAGATTTGCAAGTTACAATTGAAGGACTCCTCAATCCTCAAAATCAACAGAAGCAAGATCATTAAGTCAAGTCCATTTCAAGGACATGCAAGCCCTAATTTAAGATCAACTTGAAAACCCCACAATTGATGTTTAACCTCCATTCAGGTCCAAACAACTGACTTGCACATGACTCAATTAAATTCTATCAAACAATACTCAAACACGACTAGAATTGACTTTGTTGATTCAGTTACCAAACTTTCGAACTGGAGCTCAAGTTCACTCTTTTACTTTTGAACTTAAGACCAAGCTTTCAAATAAATAATTTTCCATACTCTCAACCTTGTAGATATACATTGATTAGTTTGGCTCTAAACTTTTACTCGCCATAATCAGAAATAATCACATCACTATTCAAATAATGAAACCTCAGATAGTACCAAAAATTTAAAGAAAGAACAAGATTATTTATTTTTTTTTGGAATTTTAGTTAAGAAAAGGGGACATACATTGAACCTATTAGCGATCCATCCAGGGCGTAAACCATAAAGCTGGGACTGATAATCTGCAACAGCAATTAACAATTCAGACCAAAAAAAAAAAGTATTAATGCAAGGCAATGAACATGCTCATTAGCTCAACATTTTCATTCATAGAGGAAAAGGGGAGTAAAAGTTGAAGCTAAAGCACCGTGGGAGAGTTGCAGAGAACGACGAATGATGAAAACATAGAAAACGATTGCGTAAATGATGAGGAACGCAAGCTCTCTTCGCCGCCATTTGCTGTCCATGATCGATTCTCTCGCTGAAAATTCCGGCGCTGGAAAGCCCTCTCAGGTGGCCGGAGATTTTCGAAATGTTTTTCAAAGGGTTTATTAAAGATTTTGATTTTGAAGTTAAAACTTAAAACATTGCGATATTGGAACGACACCGTTTTCAGCCATCCTATCCTAAAAGGTCAGAAAAACAAAAAAGAAAAAAAAAAAGGAAAACCGCCAATAAGTATGGCGCGTAAGAATGGCTTGAAAACTAAGCGCTTTATAATTAAGCTACTCGGTTCTTTCGTACCATCATCACTTCCGTAACCGACCTATCTATATATATATATCCATGAATCCCAGAACGGACCCATTCATGATTCTTGTCGCAAAATCTTTGCTTTGGATTATTGGGTTGATTCAGGATTCCTGGAACTTTTCCTGATTCTGTGTTAAACTTTCTTGTTTGTCTTTTCCAATTTCTGTTTTGATCAAAGAAAGACCATGTTTGGTGGTTCTGCATTTCCAGGTAAGTTTCTCAGGCTTCAATGTACGAGATTGCTCCATAGATATTGCCCTGTTTCGTACTCGTACAGAAACAAAATCAATGCCCAGTATCAATCAGCTATTGTACTTCCTTCTTGCTTATCTTCCTTGCTTTGCTGAACACTGTGCCAAGGGTGCAAGTTTTCTGGTGCGAGCACGACAGAATAACTTCACTCAAGTTTGTTTTTTTATGCTTATTTACTATTCATTCCATCATGGAATTAAATGCTTCAATTTTGGGTGTTCTTGATGAACAGCATTTGGCCAACCGGCCACGTTTGGGCAAAATACAAACTCAGTCAATGGGATTTCTTTTGCCCCTGGAACAATCGGCACTGCTGCTACTGGAACCACTTTTGGTACATCAGTAGGGGCGACAATGTCTGCAGGAAATTCAACAGGTTTGTGCTTGTTAGTTTGATGTCATTCAAGGGTGGAATTTGTATTCTGTTCTTTTCTTTTGAATCCCTTAAACACAGATTGAACATTTGTTTTGTGATGAACAGCTTTCGGCAAGGATGAGAATAGCAACCCTTTTGGGACTGCATCAATATTCGGTCAAAGAAGCAACACAGACAATGGCAACCCTTTTGCCCAAGAATCATTTGGCACTTCTACACCTTTTAGTACATCCACAGGGGCTAGCGTGTTTTCTGGAAATTCATCAGGCGTATTTGGACCAAATGCGGGTTTTGGAAGTAAAACATTTACCCCCAGTGTTTCTTCTTTCTCTGCTTTCGGCACAACCTCAGCTTCTTCTTCTGGCGGTTAGTATATCAATTTATATTCCCTTTCATCTTCAAAATTGGATGGTGAAATGGAAATATACTTCTGCAGTTTGATCTAATTCTTGCATAGTTATAGTAGATGTCTTTAATCTATATATTTTGATTTAAGTGCGTTTGGCTTCTGAAGCAGTTAGTATTCTACAAAGTCCGAACACAAGAAAGCTCACGTTCGGGTTGTGATTTGTGCATTGTCAAGGCCCTCTACTTAAATTTGAATACAGGCTTAATTGGGTAGTTGTTGTTCAAGTTTTCTTTGTCTTCAAAACATTTAATATTCCTTGTTCTAGCTTCTTGTTGATTATGGTGATTTTAATCCTTCTTAAGCTTGGTTACAATTATTACTAATTTAATTTTTCCTGCAACAGCTTTTGGCCATTCGTCTGCCACTGGTGCAAGCAATTCATTTGGTTCGACAGTCTCTGCTTTTAGTTCAACTCCTGCCTCTTTTGCTTCTGGGAGTGCAACTGGTGTTTCGGGGACTCCAACATTTGGAACTTCAAGCAGCTTTAACTTTGTGGCATCAAAAACAAACAACCATGAATCTTTCAATTCAAGGTCAATATTTGGCCAGCCAGTTTCTGCATCTCATCGCCACAGCGTGTTTGGGATTACTGCAGGTTAGTTATTTCTTCTAGCTGCTTTTAGTTGAACAATGCATATATGAAATAATATATGAAACTCATTTACTTTGCAGGGCCTCAAACTACACCAACAATTGGAAGCATAAAGTCTGGACCATCAGCTATTAGTTCCAGAGGAAGTAGAGTAGCATTGAATGTTGCAACCAGAGCTAATGGTAGTCCAGGAGTTGCTGGAAAAGTAGCCTCCATTTCCACCATGCCCATAGATCAAGATAAGAATTATGAAGAGCTGAGGTTTGAGCACTATCAACTCTCGCATAATAAAGGTAAGCCTATGGTTCCATTTTGTCACAGTTATCGAATTGTCTCTGTTTTTTTCTCACCAATGACTTTGTCTAATTTCAGCTTTAACATCTACTCCTCCAGTTGGACCTGCTATTGTCACCCTCCACAGTAAACCACAAACATCGACTGCAGCATCAACTGGACCTGGAATTTGGAGCATCATTCCCTCAACTACACCATCTCTCTCTACTTTGCAATGTCAACCACAAACATCAAGTACAACATCAACTCAACTAGGACCTTGGGGCAATTTTCCCTCAAGTTTATCTACTTTCACTTTCCAAAGTCAACCACAAGCGTCAAGTGCAACGTTAACTGGAACAGGAACCTGGGCCAATTCTTCCTCAAGTAAACTCTCTCCTTTCACTTTCCATAGTCAACCACAAGCATCGAGTGCAAGTGCAACATCAACTGGAACCGAAGCCTGGGGCAATTTTCCCTCAAGTACACAATCTATTTTCCCTTTCCAATGCCAACCACAACCATCAAGTGCACCATCAACTGGAACCAGACAAGGGGACAGTTTTCCCTCAAGTACACAATCTACTTTCACTTTCCAAAGCCTACCACAAACATCAAGTGCAACATCAACTGGAACAGGACCCTGGGCCAATTTTTCCTCAAGGGCACAATCTACTTTCACTTTCCAAAGTCTGCAACAAATATCAAGTGCAATGTCAACTGGAACAGGACCTTGGGGACAATTTCCTTCAAGCAAAGCACCTCTTTTCACTTCCCATAGTCAAACACAAACTTCAAGTGCAGTACCAACTGGACCAGGAGCTTGGGGCATGTTCCCCTCGAATACAACTTCCCCAAGCCAGACAACCACTCCCACTGCTTTTATCTGGACAAAGGTAAGTCGTCTAAGTAATATGTGATTGTCATGGTAAACATTTGTAGTGTTTAGGAGGCCCTACCTGACCAAGCTAGAACAGAGAAATTTCTCCTCGTCTCTTACAGAGCATACATTGGCTGAAGGGGATAATAATACTAATGAATTTATACTAATGTACTTGCTATCTTTGCAGCCTGAACATGTCGCAGCACCTCAGAAAACTCAAACTGCTCCAGCAGCACATGCCATTACCAATAAAATCTTAGAACAGCCATCAAAAGGTAATTAAGAGCAGCTTTTAGCATTTTCTTTTTTGTTGAGGATTAACAGATTCCCACAGTTGCATGTGACTGAATTTATTCTTGTTGTGGCCTCTTCCAGAAGCATTGAAATCAGAGACTGATAATCTGAGCACTGGCATGCAACAGTAAGTACTATGCAACTTTTATGCTCTAGTATTAAGTCGATGATTTTGATAGTTCTCTAGTATTAACCTCTTAGTTTGGGCTATAAGCTTTTGTTATTAAGAACTCCAGATTTTGGACTTCATGTTATATCGTTCTTTAGTTAATGACTGGCCCTTATTCGGCCAAGATTACTAATCTTTGAATCAATTGTTTAGAGTAACTGAGTAGGAAAATATCTTTATGCAATAAAGTTGTTGAATGATCATTTCAATTGGTGCAACAGGGTTAGCAGGGAATATCTTATGCCTAGACATACCTTAGGAACAACCTTCTTTACATAGTTATAATTATGTGTAATGTTAACTAGAAAAGGACTAATCTCACCATTATCCCTCCATTCTTATCCGGCTTCATTTGTTAGTCATACTCTACTTTTTTTTCTTCAACTTGATTTTCCCTTTGTTGTCTTGTTCAGAAGAGTAGTGAGTTCTCGTCAATCGTTGTATTACAGTATTCAGGCTGTTGCCTCTTTCATTTTTATTACTCCCTTCTGGTCAGCGGTTAACATATAAAATATTTTCTCAGGTCTTGTCAGAGCACCATTACAACCAAACCCTCTGCTGTTGCAAGTCCTTTTGGTGTGCAATCTACATTTCAGACATCAGTGGATTCCCCAATCTCCTCCACCATGGTTCAACGTGGAATTTCAAGAATACCAGTGAGTGTTACATTCTCTGAAATATGCATATAGTCACAGGGCCTAGCTTGCAAAGATTTTCTTTCATCCAAGTACTCAAATTTTTACTTCTGCAGTTCACATACGCATTGAACTTATCAGAATCCACTCATGACAGAAAACAATTGTGGAATGATACTTACTTAGCATTATAATTTTTTTTTACTCTTTCTTTTCTTTATGCGTTGCAGGTTGCTGACAATCCTGCTCCCGTCAAAAGGTTTTCCATGCTGACTGCCAGGAACTTGACTGTAGGTCGAAGTAAGCTCTCATTTGAGAAATACAAACCAACAAGTGATGGCCAAAAGGTGAGATTCACCAGCAGTTTGGAACACCAAATCAACATGGTCTAGCTAGAGAAGTGATTGCAAATATAGAAGGAAAAACTCAGAATTATCATTGTTTCTCTTGCTTCTATTCATGATAACAGGTTTCATTTTATGAAGAAAAACTGCCTGGGATATGCAGAGTCGCTGCTTCCATTATTCCAAGACAAAATCCAAGGGCTTGGGTTCTAAATCCCATGGAGGAGGGAGTTCTAGAAGCAAAATCAAGCAATTCATCTTTGCTGGAGGAAAAGTCATCTGAATTTGAGACTGGTGAGTGTTATTTCTTGATTGTCCTTTGGTGGAAAAAGCTGTTCCATTGTATTTATTAGCTTAATCATTTGACCAAACAGCTGCATGCAACAATTTATTTCTTCATTTTCTTCTTTAATAGCCTGACCATTCCTTAGACCCTGCACATGCGGGAGCTTCTATATACCAGGATGCCCTTTTCTTTTTTAGATTGGGCACTACATGCCCCTTTAGGAAGGAGGAACTTATTGGTGATATATCTCTCTAATATGTTTTTGATTTGCCTCCACATATTAATTTTCTGCTCTGTGGTTATATATGAAATTCCAATGACTGTGGCACAGGGAAAGATGGTTCAGGCTCTTCTGCCAAGTGCAAGCTAAACGGTAAAGTACCATTTGATTCTACTTCTACTCAAGATGAGAAGTTTCATGTCATCCAAAGGAATCAAACAGACAAGGTTGCAACTCGGGACAACTATGCTGCAGGTGTTGAAGCAATGATGCCAAAGATGCAATCTCTGGACTATTATATAAATCCTCCAGTCCAGGAGCTAGCTGCAAAGGAAAGGGTTGAACCAGGTTTCTGCTGCCATGTGAAGGATTTTGTGGTTGGAAGAAAGGGGTATGGAAGCATCAAATTTTTAGGGGAAACGGATGTGAGGAATCTTGACCTTGAATCTCTGATCAAGTTTAACTGTTGGGAGGTGATTATATACTCAGATGAAAGCAAGAAACCCCGAGTTGGGCAAGGCCTCAACAAACCTGCTGAAGTAACTCTACTTAACGTCAAATGTATTGACAAGGATACGGGGAAACAATATTTGGATGGCCCAAAGGTTGACAAGTGGAGAAAGTTACTGATCAAAAAGGCAGCAGAGCAAGGAGTTGAGTTTGTGTCTTATGATCCAGTAACTGGAGAGTGGAAATTCAGGGTCCAACACTTCTAGTCAATGCAAGGTCGGAGATGGTGGATCAGTAGTTGATGATGAATGACCAGTTGAGTTCTTGGATTCTGCATTGAGTCCTGTCAGTCTGTCACTGGTGGAATAGCTTGACATACAGCTAATACTTTTCGTTTAGGTTTACATACTATGCCATGGAGTCTCTTGGCTTTGCATTCCCCAGCTTCTTCAGCTGTCGGTGATTTCAATGATGAGGTTGTTTCCACTTCCTAGCTGGGTCTCTAAATGTCATGACTTGGTGAAATGTTGAAGCAAGTTTTTTTCTAAAAATGTGTATAAGAGTTTAGTTAATAAATTATTAATAATTTAATTTAAACATTTTAAACTAACAAAAATAAAATTTAAAAGTTATTAGATCAATTCAGCATTAGATACTAACTGTCCATTTTAACTGAAGTTTTAATGCATTCTTGTATTTTTTTAATTCATTAACGCTTTTGAAACATAATCCATATGTCCTCTCCATGAATTCTCCACAGAATTCATGGGTTTTTCCTTTATATATTTAAGGCGTGCTAAGTTTATTTATTTTGCAAGTTATGATTAGATTGTAGCTTCAGTATTGTAAGTCATTTAGTATTGAACTATTGATCGATAGTCAAGTTTTCCTTTAATAAAAATCAATCTTTATCAAAGAAAAAACATCCTCATGATTCAAACAGAAATGATTGAATGTCCAATTCTACCCTACATGACATGAATGATCAGTCAAAGAAACAAATCCACACTTTATCATATTCTCATCTTTGGTGCGAAACCTTAACATATTTAGTTAGATTAGATATGATTGACTGAAAATCTCAAATTTCATTCTAAAGATGGCCCATTAGTTTAGATTCATTGTCAATTTTTTTAAGACTAATAATATTTATATTAACAAATTTTTACTAATAAAATAATATTGAATAATTAGAGTAACTATTGTTTAATCATATCATGAATTATAAAATGAAAAACTAATTTTAATCAGTTAAAAGAAAAAAATCGTAATATTTTTAAATTTTAGAAAGCAATTAGTAATGAAGTTAAACTTTAGAAAAGTTAAATATGATTTACCTTAAATATTAATTAGGTAATAATTTATGTATGAATTATTTTTAATCAATAAATTTACTTCCTAAAATAAATAAATAAATAAATATTAGCCTTAAAAAATTGAACTAGGAAACGTGTTTTATAGCATAAAAAGAAAGCGGTGATACAACGCAGTGTTGGCTTTAGGACTAAGCAAGAAATTGAAGTATCTATACAAAGCCACTCAAAATACGTTCATCCTTCTCTGTCACCCTCTGTATATACTCTGCATCATATAAATCCTTAGAATAGTGGAGGACCCTGGTAGATTCTCTGAACCCCACAACTTTCGCACGCCCTTGATAGCCTTTATTAAAAAAGTGAGGTTCTTGGGCTTTGCATACCCGGCTTTTCCTTGCAATCTTCAGAGATGGTCAATTATTGGGATAATAATGCCTGTGAGTTTTCTTTCTTTACTGAGTCCATTATGCTTATGTATCTGTTTGATCATGCGTTTTATTGTTTTTGCGTTTGTCTCTGTATTCCGTTAGAAGCATTTATGTTGAAAAATGAAGTTCCAAGAACTGATTGTTGTGGGATTTTTTTTTTTTTTTTGAAGATGGTAAAGATTGACGGGGTTAATTAATTTTCTTTCATACATTTTCTTTCTTTCTTTTTTTTTTTCGTTTCTTCAGTCTTGACTAAGAGTGTATGGCATTTCATTTAGTTCACTGGGCGTGGCAACATGTTCAATTTAGAAAGATAGTGAATGTTATTGGTGATTCTTGATTCTCCGTGGGGTTTTGGTTTTGAGAAAGATTTTTATTTTGGATAAATGGGCCAGAATCCATTGTTATTGGAATTGACAAATTAAGTGGATCATCCATGGCTTTCACTCTGCTTGTTACGAATATGGAAAACGATTATGGGGTTTGTTCTTGTTATGTGCTCTCGATTTTTATCACATTCTCCGATTCGTGACAATAAAATAATCAGCTAACTTTTTGCTTCTAAAAGAGTCCTTTGTCTTTCATATTGCTCTTCAGTGATCTCCAAGTTAATTCCTAGTGAACAAATATATCAATTATTGTTAGTTTCCTGTGAACTGCATTTGACCAGCCAATCAGTACCCCTGCAGTTTTTTCCTCAGTGTTCCAGCAAACTAGCAACTTATATTGTAGTTGTTTTCCACCAAGAGCACCTATAGGCTGTAATCATCAGGTTATCTAATCAACTGGAGGAATGATACCTATTGGATATTCAATGTGTATGTGGGACATTCTCGTCGTAGACGGTGTCATCATTAACTGTTGTGCTACAATGTGTCCTGTTATTGGATTTTCACCATTATTGTTATATGCTTTCTCGCTTGGCCTTGAAAAATCACCACAAGCTCTTAGTGATAAGCAATAGGCTATGGATAGAATGTATGAAACATAAAAATTTCTTTTGGTATTTATAGTGCTATTATTGTTTACTAAAAGGGCATTGGATTTCTTTAATTTTCTCTTTACTCATTTTGGTTCAGAAGTTTTGAATGACGCTGCATTTTATGTGGTAAAAATACTGAAGGATAAGTAAATGTGTTGATTGAAAATCTGAAGAAAATCACAATTGAGGCTTGATAGTTAATAATGTGGTTTGATTTATCTGTGTTTTTGGTCTTAATTCAGTTAGTCTGGCTGTTCTTTTGATTGATAATATTTTTGCACAAAAATAGACACAAGCAAAACCATGGAAACTAATATTGGGGTTTGTATTTGTTGCATATCCAATACAACTTTGCTGTGTGGGCTTGTGATCTTGATTTTTCTTCAAACTCTGCATTCCTTAGTTCTTTGTGAATGAGATTACAGATATTTAATGATTCTATCCCAGTTATATCCTTTGTTTATAATTGAGTTTCTGCAGTTTAGTTTAATTTTCTTGCGAAGAAACATATGAATGATCGTTAGTCTCCTTTCAATAGCATTCAGTCAGTCAAGTAATAGCCCATTAGGGTCTTCATTATCCTTTGGGCAAATCAGCAAATTAAGCAGTAATAATTTTCCACCTACGACTACTGGAGGTGGTATTGATCCTTTTACTTCATCAACTGGGGGATCAATATTTGGTGGAAACTCAGTGGGCGCATGTGGATCATCTTCTCTGCAGACATCATCAACATCAACACTAGGTGCTACATCTTCTCCAATTATTGGAAGTTTGTTCTCCTCACATGCTTCTTCCTCTGGCTTTGGAAGCTCATTTCCAGCTCTTAGTGGTAAGAATTTGTGCTGCTTCATTATTTTTAAAGTGATTTGATTGTTGATCCTTCATTCTTAAAGAATTTTTATACTTTTGTGTCTACATGTTGTGATTGCTGTCATCTATTGTGAAATTTCAACTTTCTTTTTACTTAGCCTGGACCAAGGACACCAAGGTATAAAATTTCTTATTAGCTTATGGTATTTGGGCGCTTTCACAATCCTATTGATTGAATGAAGTAGACAAAGCAATCTTTCCATATAAAGTAATAGCTATATTAAGGAAAAACAACTTGTCTGGTCATAGACAGAAGATAAATGTCAACGTGCATTTTCTTCTATTCCTTTTCTTGTTCCCATTACGTGCATTTTCTTCTATTCCTTTTCTTGTTCCCATTATTAACTTTGTATTCTTAACACTTCAAATGCAAAGCTTTCTTAACATCCAGTTGTCCACTGTTAGCACTCTGTCAAGATTGCATTTGGTACCTATATTATAGTTTGTTTTCCTTTATGATTTTGCATAAACAAACCCTACAATATGCTTGTGTGCTTAATGTAACTATTAGTAGTCTTTTATCATGTCTGCAATTAGTTTTTCCTTTTTTGTGTTTTAAATGCTCTTACTCATGCATGTTTGACTTATACAACGTATAAAGTTGTTTGGCCTACTTGTAAACTTTAGTTGCAACTAATAAATGTATGGGTAAAGTGTTAAAATCCTCTTCTGGGACATTAAGTTTACCAATTGTTTGGTTGCCTTGTTGGAAATAACTATCATGCATCGGATCTCATGAATTTGACGATTTTATTAACTTTGTCATATTAGTATTCACATAGATTACATAATCATTACTAAATCTGCTTAAATATCTGTGTGATGTGTGTGTATATATATTTGTGTATGTGGGCATGGTGCAGTTCCATTTTCTTCAACTATCCCCTCATCTGTGTGTTCTATTTCTGGCTCTTTCCCGGTATCATCATTGTGCCAGTCTGCCCCAAATTTCAGTGCTAGCACCTTGCCTGGAAGTACTTCATTTGGTATTCAGAATTTACTTTTTCATTACTAGTATTTTGAATTGTAATGTATTAATGGTATTAATGACTCTCAGTTAGCAATTTATAATAATATCAACAATTACACATTCATGCTACATTCATTAGTTGCAGTACAATCTAAGGTTCTCGTCTTGTGTTACACTGCTGATATGGAGGCTCATTTTATCTATGTTGCAGGGGTGCAATCCACTGCAACTCAGAGTACCAAAAACTCTGTGGAGAATGCTTTTGGTTGTCAATGTCAACAAAGTCAAGTTGGTTGTTACACTGTTACTTTGGAGAAAGATGAAACCAGCATTACGGGATTCCCTTCAGCTTTGATCTCAATCTCTGCAATGCCAGTTTACAAGGATAAAAGCCATGAAGAGTTGAGGTTAGAGTACCATCGAGGTGTGATTGACTTGTAAACCTTGTTTCTTATGTTTTTAGCTTCATTTTTTCGGGCTTTATCTTGTATGAGACTATGAGAGTGTCTTAATTGTTTGATACTATATATTTATGCAGGTTTATGCAGCAAACCAGTAGGAACTTGGAATCAGTTTACATCTCAAAAACCAACCTTTAGTAATAGGGGCACTCAAGGGTGTTCTACTAATTTACCAAGTGAATATCTTACTCCTGTCACTTGATCACTTATTTCCTATAACATGAGCTTTTCCTCAGTTCTAGCACCATTTTGTAATTCTGCTGGTCTAACATGGTCAGGTTCTAGCAGTAAACTTGGAGAAAGTAGAACTGGTAGATTTATTGCAAGTTCAAGAGGAGGTACTGTACTGGGGAAAAAAGTTTTTCCTCAATTGATCACCTGATTACTTATTTCCAGTAACGTAAGTCTTTCTTCAGTTGTAGTGCCATTTTGTAACTCTGCTGGTCTTCCATGGTCAGGTTTTGGCAGTAAACTTGGAGAAAGTAGAACCAGTGGATTTATTGCAAGTTCAGGAGGAGGTACTGAATTGGAGAAAATTAACTCTATTTCTTCCATACCCATCTACAGTGCCAAAAGCCATGAGGAGTTGAGGTTGGAGGACTACAAATCAGGTGACAAGGATATGTCAAGTTCTAATTTTCATTTCTGTTTAAAGCTACTGTATCTCTCCAGTTATTGATGTAAGTGAACTAAATCTGGCATTATCCAGGAGGGTGCAAGCCAGTGAATCAGTTTGCAGGAAGACTTGGTGCATGTTCTTCTACTACTTGGGAAACCCCCTTCAGTTCTTTAAGTGCACCTAGTTACTCATTTGTGAATCCTTTTTGGCTCTCAACTCATTCAAATCTATTAACCCCTCAGAGACAGGACTCTTGCCCTTCAGAGACAAGTTTCTTTAGGTTTCCAGACACTGCAGCATCTGCTTCGACATCCAATTTTATAAGTTCCAGAGTCCCTTCTTTTACTGTACCCTTTTCTACGGGTTCTACTGTTTCCCAGAACTCATTCCCTTTCTTTAGCCCTTCTTCTCCATCTGTGCCTCGACCACAATTGCTTAGCTTTCCACCAACTGGAGCATCTACTTCAGAATCCAGTTTTAGTAATTCTAGAGTTACATCTTCTGATAATTCCGTGTCAACAGTTTCTTCTTCTCTTTGTCCGAATTCATTCTCTTTCTCTAGCCCTTCTTCTCCATCCGTGCCTCAATTGTTACCCTATAGCTTTCCAGACACTGCAGCATCTGCTTCAACATCCAATCTTTTCAATTCGGGAGTTCCTTCTTCTGCTACTCCATTTTCCGTGGGTTCTTCTACTGTTTGCCAAAACTCATTCTCTTTCTTTAGCCCCCCTTCTCCATTTGTGCCTCAATCGCAATTGTTTAGCTTTCCACCCATTGGAGTGTCTATTTCAGAATCCAATTTTACTAATTCTGGAGTTATGTCTTCGGCTAATCCGATTTCCACAATGTCTTCTTCTGTTTGTCCAAATTTATTCTCTTTCTTTAGCCCTTCTTCTCCATCTGTGCCTCATACGCTGCCCTTTAGCTTTCCAGTCACTGCAACACCTGCTCCAGCATCCAATTTTACTGGAGTTCCTTCTGCTAATCTTTTTTCGACATTGTCTTCTACTGTGTGTCCAAATTCATTCTCTTTCTTTAGCCCTTCTTCTCAATCTGTGCCTCAAACGCAACCCTTTAGCTTTCCAGGCATTGCAGCATCTACTTCAATATCCAATTTCCCTGATTCTGGTTTTCCATCTTCTGCTATTCCTTTTTCTACAGTTTCTTCTACTGTTTTCCCAAACACATTCTCTATTTTATGCCCTTCTCCAAATATTCAACCCTTTAGCTTTCCAGACACTAGAGAATCTATGTCAGCATCCAATATTACTAGTCCCAGAGTTCCATCTTCTGCTAAACCATTCCCACCTTTTCAGTATTCTATACCATGGAAGAGTACATATTGTGAACCAGCAGGCCCTTTTACTCAACCAAACATATCAGGGGAAGCATTGACTAAAGGTGGATTCTTCAATCTTTCTCCAAGTACACAAAGTTGTGCCAACAATTCAGCTAAATTTAGCCAAAAAAAGGTGGGCAGACCTCAACCTGTATTTGATTTTTGTGCTATACTCATCATGTATTAAGCATTCACTTATTGTTACTCCAACATCACATTCTGTCCAATGTTGTTCTATGGTATAATTGCATGAAAATTTCATTGATAATACATTTGTGTAGCCTATCTCTTTGATAATTATTGGTTCTTCTACTAGTTTAATGATTGATGTTCATCATGGAGAGGCTGCCCTTTCACATCGTGACAGGCTTCCTTTAATATATATATGTGTGTGTGTTTTGATATCTGAGATTGTTATTGAAATCTCATTTGATTTGATATAATTTTCAAATTTAGCTTCTACTGAGGTACAGGCATAAGGAGTTGTACAGAAAATTTATGAACTTCGAAATGGTGCAAATTGAGGTAGAATAGACCAATGATCATCCTTAATGCCTGTAGCTTCAAGTCTTGTGGAATTATTCATTTTCCAAGTTATCTTCAAATTGATCAACCAACCTTGCAGAAAGTTTTTAAGGGTGTGTTCAGGAAGATTGTCACAGAAAAATGAAATAGGGTCATGGATAGATGGTTCAAAACCCACCACCCCCCCACACCCAATCTTGATGACAATGTCATACATTGGGTTATATATAGCTTTAATAATTCCAGACACTGTTTTATTCTTTAATCATTAATTAGGCTTTCATGAGGACATAATAAACATACATTAAAGTTCCCCATTCATGGTACTGGATCTTGCCAGTTGTGGAGTGAAGAAAGAGGACAGTTTTCAAGTAATAATAATTTTTCTTTTCCTAATTATGAAAAAGTAGGTGCCTTTCTCACTTTGAGGAATGTTCTTGTTCATTTCAATTCCTGCCATGGTTCCAGCCACAAAGTTTGAGAAAGTAATAGGATTTGAATTTTTATCTTTTAAAATGGTATATATGTTGCTGACAGACTCCTTTTGTTGCTTCTCCGCCAACACTGACTGCCGACTTTGGAGATGCAGCTTCTACTGGTATCTTTAATCAATCATCAGCAGGTAACCATGAGAGAATCTGGATTTTTTGTTCTAGAATAATTATGATGGTGGATAAACATTCATTTCTTCCTTTTTGTTGGAAACACCATGGTTCATTTGTTCCATATTACTGACAAATTTACTCTGCCCTTCTGAAGGTTTGAATGACTCTAGGGTGGCAAACCAAAGTGGTGGTCAGACCATCAATGGACAAGAGTGAGCATATTCTTTTCTTTTTTTTTGAATTTTTAAATGTTATTTTGTCGGGGTGGGTGCTTATGCTTAATGGTGAATATATATTAATCTGAGCAAAACTTTTCTGTATTGAGTAACATAAATGTGTCTTCAAAAATAGTTACTCCTATTTTAGCGGGGAAATCTTCTCCAATACCTTGGTGTTCTCTCTCTATAGCTCCACTCTCTTTCTCTGATGAATGTTCTTTGTTTTCTCTTTTTTCCCCCCTTTTATTTGTTTTCTTGGTTGGGGAAAGTGAAGACTGTTCTGTTATTTTATATTGATGGGTTGACACCTGTTTTTTGTTTTATTTGATTTTTTCAGGTCCATCTCTGCTGATGCTGAAGTTGATTTGTCCTCAACTATTTCAAGTCCATTTAGCGTGCATATACAATATGAAAATTCTAGCATACATGTAAGTATCTGAGTGAACAAGGATATTGTTTATACATAATGAATACAGTATTTTAACAGAGTTCTCATGCAGGTATCTGGAAATGCTGCAAATGAATCATCACGGCTGGGAAGTCCTTCCATTCAAGTATGTGATATTAATCCCATGCTAAGGGGACACGTTTGTGTTACAATCACAAGGCATAGGGAAGGAGAATTTTCAGTGGTTGTTGGAAAGAATCATGACATTACAAAAATAATGCCAAAGATCCAGAGCGCTGAATATTATACCATACCTCCAATTGAAGAGTTAGCCACGAGAGAAAGGGCTGAACCCGGATTCTGTGGCCATGTCAAGGACTTCGTGGTTGGAAGGCAAGGCTATGGCAGCATTAAGTTTTTTGGGGAGTCAGATGTCAGAGAACTTGACCTTGAAGCCCTTATTAAGTTTACTAACCGAGGGGTGATTGTGTTCACGGATGTAAGTAAGAAACCACCAACTGGGCAAGGCCTCAATAAAGCGGCTGAGATCACTCTTCTTAATGTCAAATGCATCAACAAGTACACAGGGATACCGTACACAGATGGACCTCCGGTTGAGGCATACCGGCAGTTGCTGAAAGATAAGGTAGCAGAGCTGCAGGGCGAGATGGTTTCCTATGATCCAGCTCTGGGAGAGTGGAAGTTCAGGGTTAAGCATTTTTAGTTGATAGACTGGGCGGGTTGGCTTGAACAATTATTAATTTGCTTCAGTAAAGTCAAGACAATTTGATGAGAAAGTAGCAATGAATGAGATTGTCCCTGTTACTACACTTTCAAATGCAATTTCATGATGTCTAGAAATTATAGGATCTCTTGATAAGAGAGAGCTATAGGGATGTTATGGAGGAGCTATTCATTTTTCTCTAATTTTTTTTGTTCCATTTTAACTTTTGGCTTTGTACTTTGCCTTCCACCTTTCAACAAACCTGTGCTTTTCTCTAAAGTGTTCCTTTTTGTTTTTTCCTTTATTACATTGATGAATTTGCTTGTACATGGAACGGTGTTACTTATCCACGCAACTGACATTAGCTTTCCTTTCCCAGTTCAGTAACTCGTAAGAAAATTTCTAGGATGCTATACAGATGAAGAAAACGTCGATTTAATGATATCATAAATGCATGTTTGAGATTTTCTTTCCTAATTTTCTTTTGTGTACAGAAAAAGGTTTGACCTGAGGGAAAGAGGATCTGTAAACTTCAGCTGAAAAATATAGAAAACATTTTACTGACTTTGTCTGTAAAGCATTGGGAATCATCTCAAAATATGAAATCCAAAATAATAATAATAATAATAATAAGAGGGCAATACACGAAATAATTACGCAAATAATCATGATTCATCTTAACACTCCAATAACATCAGGAAAATGTATATTAATGAGAGAGATCCCAAAACTAGCAGCTTTAATGGCAAAACTAGCAGGAAAACAAGAAGATATGTAAGTGTAAGATGCCTGATGAGTTCAGAGAATGGTGCATGTTCTTCCACCAAATTCATAGGCATCGTAGCTGATGACGACTTGGCACTGGGGACAACAAGGAGGAAGCTCTGTTTTAGTAGTAGGGGGTTTAGGAGGATCAGGTTTTTTGGGGGGTCCAACAGTGATTATTTCTGCAGATTTTCCAGTCTTTCTAACCTGATTTGTGACACACACTGGATCAACTTCCCCAATAACTGTTAACATCCCCTTCTCAGCATTCACTGTTAATTCATCAATGCCTGAGAATCAAGTTGTCCATCACGAGACATTCATCAAAATTTGTTTCCATCATAATGCATATCAGAGAAAATAAAGGGTGGGAGGGGCCATGCAATGATGCATATGCAACATCATGCATTTATTGATTATTACCTTCAAGTTTGGTCACTGCTTTCATGACTTGAGTCTTGCATTTCTGACAGTTCATGTTCACCTTCAGTTCAATTTTCTGTTGTTCACATTTAACAATGATACCCAACAAAAAAAATGTTATGGTTAATCAAATTGATTCAATAACTACTCTGACTGAGAAAGAAAAAAAATAAAAAATGATCCACATAAACAAATACTACGCATTCTTCAGAACTAACTTCCTCGACTCTCAAGAAATTTTATCACACTCAATGATTCAAGAAAAAGTAATACTAAATGCAGCAATTTAGTTACATGCATACCTTCATGGCTGTGCAAGTTTTCAACAAGAAATTAAGGAGACTGAATATATGTTTATACTAATTAATGCTTGCTGGCTAGCTTGGAATTGTATCTGATTGGTCTTCAGATATGCATATCGATGGGAGATGAAACACTAATAATAACATTCCCACAACTTATAGGGGAAATTGAAGAATAAAAGAAAGACTTCGTTGACTGACTCTAATGGATTGGTGTTGGCCTCTAGCTCAAGAGTACATTAATCCAATGGGTTAATACGTACAAAAAAAAATTCCCTTAACAAAGTAAACTTCTTGACCAAACCAAAAAAAAAAAAAAAAAACAAAAACAAAAACTAAAGAAGGTGAATAGTAGTAATGAAATGAAACAGGAAGAATTGTCCACAATTTTAAAATTTTCCAGATAAGAGGTAGTTTGTTGTTGTACAAGTATTTACTTCTATTTCCAAAAGGAAACAACATTAACATTTCATTGCTCCAAAAGATTTATTGCCCAACCACTTGGGTTGTTTCCCATTATGACAGGTTTGGACATCAGTGATGTTTACATTGACAAAATTTCGTTTTCCAATCTATTTCAAGAATAAGGGTCCATTTGGTTGGCAGATAGGATTGGAATTGGCTTACAATTAAATATATTTTCTATAAATTTTAGTTTGAATAATATAAAAAAAAAATTAATAACTTGAAGATATCATAAAATAAATATTATGATAGAGTTGGAATAAAGGGAAAAAATCATAAAATTTAACCTAATATAATAAAAATAATTCTAATTTTAAAACCTTTCCAGTCCTAATTTTAAGGCAGTTCTAATGAAAAACCAAACATACCCTAAGCTTTCTAACAAAGTTTGCTTGCAACTTTATGATAGAGATTTTTTTTCTTTGTTTTTTTCACATATTTGGCAATAGTCTTACTAACTTAAAAGGACTGTGAGATAAAAGGGAATTAAGATCCAAAATACTTCAAGGCCATCTTGGAGAGGAAAAAAAAATATATTTTATTTATTTGTTGTACCACGTAAAATAATGTAATAAAAAACAATTAGGAAGAATATTCTATAATTTAAGGAAACACATCATATATCTATTATAGTGGAGCAAAAAAAGAGCGAAGAATATTAGTGGGAACAACCTATGATTTAGAAAGGACAACCTATTTACATTGTTGAGAGTAAAAAAATCTCCTATTTACATTATACGGGACAAAAAAAGAAAATTATATAATTGGAGCCTATAATTTAAGAGAGCCAACTTATTTACATTAAAATGGATAATTAGTGGAGACAATTTATAATTTAAAAGAAACAGCATATTTACATTACAGTGGAGCGAAAAAAGACCAGAGAATTTTAGTGGGGACAACCTATAATCTTAGACAGACAACCTATTTACATTATTAAGAGTGAAAAAACAGAAAATTATATAATTGAAACTTATAATTTAAGAAAGTCATATTACTTACATTATAATAGACAATTAGTGGGGACAGTTTATAATTTAGAAAAGATAGCCTACACTGTTGGGGGTAACAAAAATTCCCATTTTACATTATAAAGGGGTAAAAAAAATTATGTAATTAACTTATTGTACAGTGAATGTATGAATATTTTTTTTTCCTACCAAAAGATAAAAAAAAAAAAAAAAGAATTGCTCTCTCCATTGACAATCAGTAAAGTGGTTCAAATATCTTATTAGTTGATCTACTAGTCTTTAAAAAACCAATGTGGGATTTGATTCTAACAAATGAAATTTGCAAATTAATTATAAAAATTATTAAGGAAAAGAAAAGGACAAAGGTTTGTTGGACTTAGCTGTAGTTTGTTGGACTTAGGTGTAGTCTCCTCTCCGCCTTCGTCCATCCCCGTGGCAGAGCCGATGAGGAAACTCTGTGGTCATGTCAATAAAGTCTTCTTCGGTCAATTTGCTAGTTTGAAAATGGAAACAGTAATAATAGTTAACATGAAGTAATGTTCCTGACGTCGATCGATGTAGAGATGCATAAATTATTTGATTAGGTGACTTAATTTTTTATTTTTTCAGACAAATTGTATTCTTAAATCGTACCTAGTACTTTTCGAAAAGGATGTGTTTGGTTGAGTCGAGGATGGAAGTCTTCTTTGCTTGTTCTTTTACTCCACCTCTCCCATCCAAAGGAAGCAAAGTTGTTCAAATTTAATATTTATTAATAAAATTATATTGTTTTATTAATAAAACAATATTAGTACATATTAGTTAAAATAAAAAAATTTGTCATCATATTTAAGTGCAAAAAGTAGTTGAATTTTGTTGACAATAGTGACACATGAGCAAAAAAACAAATCTCACATAACGAAACGTATTTGTCTATGGGACACAAACTATTAGACATTGATTATTCTAAATATTTGACAATCTTTTCCTAGTAAAATAGTGCACTTTTGATTTAGTATAATTTTTTTAAAATTACATAATACAACATATAACATATTATGTGTATTATTAAATGTATAATTTTATATTTTTATTTTAGATTATGCATTGTCATTATTAGTAAAGGTAATATAAGAATTTTACTCTTTTTTCGAAACACAAATTTTTTTTTTAAGACGAAAGAAATATAAATTTAATCAGAAAAAGATATTTGTGTGAAATAAACTACTACACAGAAGCTATTCCAAGTATTTAGTAATTTTTTTTGTCATATAAAAACCACGTAAAGGCCTAAAAATTCTGACTCAAAATTTTCATTAATGGAATAATTCTCTTTCCATGGAAAATGTGAGCAAATACAGTCCCAATCTCAACTCATAAACCCTCTCTTGTCACGTCAATTCACGGGTAAAACGTTGTCTAACTCCATACGTCAAAGACCAAAGTTTTGGAATAGTCTTGGTTCAAAATGATGGCCCAGCCATACAACATTTGCTTTCAGACCTTTCCAGTTTGCACAACAACAATGTTTAGTCAAATTATCACCCGCTGATTACGATAGCGGCATAATATTCCAATTTAAAGAATGTTCAAAGACTTTGTTTGGTTTTGTATTTTTATTTGTAAAAAATTAAAATTTTTAATTATAAAAATAAAATATTTAAATAAAAAATTTTAAATTTTCACCAAAAAATTTTTCACATTCTTTCAAAAAAAAAAAAAAAATTCCCTCAAATTTACTTTTTCATATCACTTTTTTCTTAAAAAAAATTTATCAAAATTTTCACACATTCTAATACAAAATTTTTAAATACATCACAATTCAAACACAGCTATTATATATTCATCAACCAACCAGCTGTGTTCTTGGACTTTTGATTGATTAATCTTGACCTCAACTCGTCTCTGCAATTCATTGGCAATTTCCCTTGCTTTCAGCTGCTTTTTGTGATGACTAATTATCTGTAGATAGAATTGAGTTTCAATGAAAAAGTTCAATACCAAAATATGGTAGTTGACTAAACGAGATGAGTTAAGATGAATAATGGATCAACATGAATTACTCCTTTCGTTTCAGAAATAGAATAAGAGATATTTCAAATACCATTTTATAATTAAGGAGACATCTTATAATTTAAACAAGGCGTATAGCCTATTTATGTACATATATAAGGGGAAAACAAATTAGAAATTTATGTGATTGGTTTGTTGTATTAAAAAAAATGATACAACAGATGCATTAGTAGAGGCATTAAAAAAACGTTGATAAAAGTTTTTACTTTTTACTAGTAATAATACACTTATTTCATACTTTATCTTTTAAAATTTATGTCTTTGCCATTACTTCTTCAAGAAAATTGTTTGTCTTTACTTCTCTACATTTAGAAGCCTGCAATTCTTCATCTCCAAATGCTTCATCAATTTTTTTTTTTTTAATTTTTTTTGACAAGTAGTTCATGTCTTACATAAAAGTGATAGACTTACTAGCTAATTAATCAAATATTTTGTTCCATTTTAACGTTTCGCTTTGTACTTTGCCTTCCACCTTTCAACAAACCATTGGGTTTTTTTGTAAAGTTTTCTTTTTATTTTTTCCCCCTTTATTACATTGATGAATTTGCTTATACATGGAACGGTATTACTTATTCACACAACTGACATTTGATTTCCTTTCCCAGTTCCGTAACTGGTAAGAAAATTTCTGGGATGCTATACAGATGAAGAAAACGTCGGTTTAATGATATCATAAGTGCATGTTTGAGATTTTCTTTCCTTATTTTCTTTTGTTTACATAAAAAGGTCTGACCTGAGGGGCTAACCACGATGGGGGTGGGGAAAGAGCATCTGTCAACTTCAGCAGTAAAATATAGAAAACATTGTACTGTCTTTGTCCGTGAAGAATGGGAATCATCTCAAAATATGAAATCCAAAATAATAATAATAATAATAATAATAATAATCTTGGAATTAACCTTGGAAACAAGAAGATATGAAGTATATATAAGAAGCCTGGCGAGTTCAGAGAACGGTACATGTTCCTCCACCAAATTCATAGGGATAATAGTCGATGACAACATGGCACTGGGGACAACTACGAGGAAGCTCTGGTTGTAGTGGCGGCTTCAGGAGAATCAGGTTTTTTGGGGATCCAACACTGATCATTTCTGCTAATTTTCCAGTCTTTCTGACTCGGAGTGTGACACACGCTAGATCAACTTCCCCAATAACTGTCAGAGCAACACACCAGCCCCGTTTTGGGGCTAGTCATGCTGCAACAACCACCACATCAGCAAAAATTACTGATGTGGAGGTTGTTCTGGAGATCGTTTATCCCGTAAAACACGATCACAACATTGTAGTGTTTTTTTTTTTGCAAAATTTTCCTTGCCAAAAGGCATCGTTTAGAGGCTAAACAACGTCGTTTGGCCTATAAGTTTTTTTTTTAAAAAAATTTGTTGGCTGACAGGCGCGCAACTGACGTTGGGCGCGCGCCACGTCAGAGGGGGTTGCAAACCTCCCCCTGGTTTACAACCCCCTTTTGGCCTCTTTTTTTTTTTAAAAAAAATTACCAACGTGTAGAAAATATTTTTCTCTACAAAATGACATGCACTTTGATTATTTTTGGTGCAATATATGATTTTCTTAAATATAATATAATTAAAAATTATAATATACTTATTAATATTTTATAAATTTTAATATAAAATTATTAATATTTCTATTAATTTTAAGTTTAAGTCTAATAATATTAAATTTTTATTTTAATATTATGTAAAATTATTTATACATATTTAATAATTACAAAAATTTTAAAACAATTAATTTGACTATAATATTGTATAAAATTATTGAATGTGATTATTAAAAATTATATGTATTCATAGTTAAACAACATAAATAATTACAAAATTAAAGAAATAATCAGGTTTGTCTAAATGAAAAAGAATTTTTTGTAATTAATTGATAAATAATGCTAAATTTATAATTTTGAATTTTATATAAGAATTAAAGAAACAATTTATTTTTTATTATGTTAATTATTAAATATAGTAAAATTTATTATATTTTTTTATTTTTTTAAGTATTTCATATTTAATTGAGAGTATTGATTTTCATATTTTAAATGTATTATTAAAATTTAATTTCAATGTAATGAAAATAATTTTCCATTAATTGTTTAAGTATTAATTGTATTAACGAATTAAAATTATAAGTTGTATTATTAATATATATTGAATTTTATAAATGAAAAATAAATAATATTTTAGAATTATTAATTTAAATAAGAAGTATTAAATATATTAAATAAATGGTGTAAAAGAAGGTAGAGAAGAGAGAAATTTGTTGCGTGAATAGTAAAGGCCGTTCATGAGCGTGGGCACTTTTTTTTATGGTGGTTATGCAGAATAGTAGAGGCCAGTTAAAAGCGATGTAGTCTTGATGTGGTGTGATGTGGTATGGTCTTGGTGGCCTTTTTGGGCTCTTGTAGATGCCTTAGAGCACTACACCACTTTTGGGCTTTTGGGCTATGTGTGGTGCTCACGGTCACGTCACATTAGCTGTAAATAAAAATGTTTGTGCACGCCATAAATTACATATCGTTTCTTCTTTTTTTTTCACATGTAAAACATGTTAAAATGACACTGTTTTGTGTCAAAAATACGCAAAACAGCACAGTTTGTTTTTCTTTTTTTTGTATTTTGTTGCCACAACTGACAAACTCTGTGCGTTTGTCAGCTGTGGCAGACATGACGCACACCCAATGGGCGTGCGCTACGTCTGAACGTTGTTGCAAACCAATTTTTGGTTTGTCGCAGCCATTTTTCCTATTTTTTAAAAAAAATAAAATAAAATTCACCAATTAATAGGAAATATTTTTCTCTATAAATTGATATGGACTTTGCATATTTTTAATGTAAAATTTAATATTTTTATTTTTCAAATTCTCTCAAAATTATTCTTAAATTACATATAATTTGAGAAATAAAAAATAAATTTAAATAAAAAGTATTAAATGTATTATTAAATTTAATTGTGTATTATTAAATTAGAAGTATTAATTTTTATATTTTAGGTGTATTATTAAATTTTAATTTTAATGTAATGTAAAATTATTTTTCATTAATTGTTTTAAGTATTTCATATTTAATTTAGAATATTTATTTTAATGTTTTAAGTGTATTATTAAATTTTAATTTTAATATAATGAAAATTATTTTCTATTAATTATATTTTAGTATTTCATATTTAATTTAGAGTATTTATTTTCATGTTTTAAGTGTATTATTAAAATTTAATTTTCATGTAATGTAAAATTATTTTCCATTAATTGTTTTAAGTATTTCATAGTTAATTTAGAGTATTTATTTTCATGTTTTAAGTGTATTATTAAATTTTAATTTTAATATAATGAAAAATTATTTTCTATTAACTATTTATAAGTATTTAATATATGAGAATTAAAATTTAGAATTTTATTATTAATATATATAAAATTTGATAATAACTGCATGAATAGTAAAAGATTGGCTGATGAGCATGGGTCTTTTTTTTTATGATGGTTGCGTGAATAATAAAGCAATGGCTGTGAGCTAATATGGAGCTGACGTGGTGTGACTATAGTTTGGCTGTGAAGGAGGGCTGTTGTGCATGCCCTTAGGGCACCCGCAGCTAGCCCCAAAAAGGCACCCACAGCAACCCCTTTTGGGGCTAGCTGCGGGTGGCCGTGAGCACACCAAGTCAGCATTGTTGTGGGTGGCTGTGAGCATGCCAAGTTAGCATTTTTGCTGACTTGGCATGCTACAGTACTCTAGAGGTTGCGGTTTGTGGCTTCTGTCACAGTTTCAAACCACAGTCACGAGCGAATTTTTTTTCGCCAATTTGAAGAAAAAATGATGCCGTTTTGTGTTAAAAAGTTGCAAAACGGCATCGTTTTGATACGTGTGTCAGCGCTGACGCGCATGTCAGCATTTTTTTTTCAAAATTCTCCCTGGTGAAATGACCTTGTTCGGCGTCTTGAAGACGCCAAATGGCATCGTTTCATTTTAAAAAAAAAATTTAAGCTAACAGGCGCGTCAACACCTGTCAGCTGGGCGATGTGAATCGCGCCCAATGGGCATGCACCACGTGTACTGCCCATTGCAAACCGTCCAGTGGTTTGCAACGGCCATTGGAGCCTTTTAAAAAAAAAAAAATTACCAACGGTCATAAAAAAAATTTCTCTATAAAATGACATGCATTTTGCATATTTTTGGTGCAAAATCTAATTTCCTTATATCCCAAACTCTCTCAAAATATCTTTTTTCTTCCAAAAAATGGATCCTACAAACCCTTTTGGAAATAATCCATTCTATGGAAATAACCCTTTTGCTTCTAATTCTCAAAATCCTAACCTAATTTCCCCAAAATCCATCTCAATTTCCAACTAATTTTTCAAGCAATCCTGCAATATTTCAAGCTCAAGGGTTTCAACAGCACATGATGTCCAATTTCAATCATCAACCAAACTGTGGAATTCCTACAAATGTTGACAATTTACATTATAAAAATCAAGCTTATAATGAAAATGCCTCTGGAGATGACGGAGAAATGCAAAACAAGGCGAAGTTTTGGTCACTTGATAAAGACACGATTCTGATTTCGGATTAATTAACATCACAACTAATCCGAAAATAGGCATATCTCAAAAGAATTCTACGATGTGGAAGAATATACTTTCACAATATAAAGCTGCTCGGGAAGATAACGCCAACATCAATCCCAGAAACTTGGCCTAGATTAAAGCTCGGTGGAGGAAAATTTCTGTAGCTGTGTCAAAGTGGGTTGAAATTTTCGCAGAGTTGAAAAGGTTAAAAAGAAGCGGCATGAACGATCAAAATGTGCTCTGAAACGCACTCACCATATGGCAGCATTCAAATAAGGGTTCAAAGTTTCAATTTATGGAGCATTGGAAGTTGTTGAGATCTTTTCCCAAGTGGGAATCTTGCATTGGAAGAAATGTTCCTACTTCAAATGTACCATTTGATGATTCAAACACCCCTGAAACACCAAACACTGCTAGTAGCAGGAAGAGATCACGCATAGATGATGATTTTATCAATCAATCGTTTCCAATTTGCGAAAATGTTCCAATCAATTTAAAAGACACTACTACTAGTCCTATAAAACTCCCAATGGGTGTGAAAAGAGCTAAAAGTAAAGGAAAATAGAAGGTTGGTATACAATTATTTTCGGACCATCCTCAAATTGAAAGGATGGGCATATCCTTCCAAGAGATGATAGTGGTCGAGAGGGAGAAGATTGCTTTGGATATGAAAAAAATGGAGGCCAAGAGAATTGCTCATAAAAAAAAATATGCAAAGGATGAAACATGAGCAAAGGTTCACAGCTTGGCTTACTTTTGCAAACCGTGGAGAAGAAAATTTATCAGATGAGAAAAAGAAAATGTTTCATAAGCTTAACAATTTTTTAGAGATGTAGTAGTAATTTATTTATTATGTTTTAGTATTTAATTTAAAGTATTTAATTTCATGTTTTAAGTGTATTCTTAAATTTTAATTTTAATGTAATGTAAAATTTTTTCCATTAATTATTTTATATATTTCATTTTTAATTAATCGTATTTATTTTCATGTTTTAAGTGTATTATTAAATTTTAATTTTAATGTAATGTAAATTTATTTTCCATTAATTGCTTTTCATATTTCATATTTAATTTAGAGTATTTATTTTTATGTTTATTATTAAATTTTAATTTTAATGTAATGTAAATTTATTTTTCATTAATTGTTTTTAATTATTTAATGTATTATAGTTAAATTATAAGTTGTATTATTAATACAAAAAATTTTGATAATGGCTGCGTAAATAGTGACGGCCAGGCTAACCAGCGTAGGTATTTTTTTATGATGGCTGCGTGAATAGTACTGGATTGGGCATAAGTTGATGTGATACTGATATAACGCAGTTACGGCCTGGCCGCGGCCAGGGGCTACCATGGATGCCCTTAGAGCACCTACATTAGTCTTTTTTGGGCTAGCCATGGGTGTTCACGACCACGCCAGCAGTAATTGTACTGATGTGGCGTGGCCGTCGTACAACAATAGTCATGGGAAGTGATTGTCCGCAAATCACTCTTTATGGTTTGATCATGAATTATTTTTTTGCCAGGTAGGTGCCAAAACGATACTATTTTGTGTAAAAAAAAACGTAAAACGGCGTCGTTTTGGTCAATGTGTCAACGATCAGTGCTAATATACTGACAGTCAGTGCTACGTGTTAGCGTAATTTTTTTTTCGAAAGTGTCTTCGAAAAATGATGCCATTTAGCGTCTTAAGGACGTCAAACAACGTCATTTTTTATTTTTTATTTAAAAAAAAGGTGATGTGCCTGAATTGGGCGCACGCTATATGTACTGCCCGTTGCAAACTACACAACAGTTTGCAACGGGCATTTCATCCTTTTTTTTAATAAAAAAAATTTACTAACAGACAAAAAATATTTTTCTCTATAAATTGATATGCATTTTGCCTATTTTGTGTGCAAAATCTGAAATCCATATCTCGTAAACTCCCCCTCAAAATCTCTCATTTCTTCTGAAAAATGGATCTTTTAAGAAATGTTGGAAACAATCCATTCCGTCCCAATAACCCTCCAAATTCGTGCGATTATCCACCATTTGGAACCCAATTTTCTCAAGGTTTATATCAACCACCATATAATTTAGGTCCTTTTGGTCCTAATACTCAAAATTTTACTCAATTTTAACAAAATTCAACTCAGTTTTCACTTAATTTTTCCACTGATCTTGCAATGTTTTAATCTCCAGGATTTCAACATCACACGATATCCAATTTCATGCCTCAACAACTCTATTATCAAGGTCAAGCTGAAAATGTAGATGCCTCCGGAGACGATGCTGATTTTATGAAACCAAATGTCAACCCATCAATCTCGCATTTGCAAAATTGGAAAATGTTTTGGTCAATTATTGAAGACATGGCTCTAATTTTCGCTTACATTAACACCACGACCAATCCGCAAATACGTACATCTCAAAAGAGTTCTACGATATAGAATAATGTACTATCACAATACAAATCCGCTCGAGAAAACAATGCCAACATCAATCCTAGAAACTTGGCTCAAGTTAGATCTTGGTAGAGGAAAATTGCAGCAATTGTGTCAAAATGGGTTGAAATTTTCGCAGAGGTGCAAAGGGAAAAAAGAAGCAGAATGAACGATGAAGATATGATCCGAAATGCACTGACCATATGGGAACATTCAAGTAAGGGTTCACAAGTTTCAATTTATGGAGCATTAGAAGTTGTTGAGGGGCTTATCCCAAGTGGGAATTCATCATTGGAGTTCATGTTCCTACTTCGAATGTACCATGTGATGATTCAAATACCCCCGAAACACTAAACACCGCTAGTAGCCGGAAGAGATCATAGACAAATGATGATTTTGTCAACCTATCGTCTCTAACTAGTGAAGATATTCACAATAATTTAGAAAACACTGCTATTGGTCTTATAAAACGCCCAATGGGTGTGAAAAAGACTAAAAATAAGGGGAAACAGAATGTTGGCTAACAATCTTTTTCGCAAAATCCTCAAGTTGACACGATGAGCATAGTCATGCAAGAGAAGATGAATGTCGAAATGGAGAAGATTGTTTTGGAGAGGGAAAAAATGGAGGTGGATAGAATTGCTCGAGAAGAGAAGAAACATGATCAAAAGTTTCAAGTTTGGCTTACTTTTGCAAATTGTGGAGAAGAAAACTTATCAGACGCTGAAAAAAATTTCATAAGCTTAGCGAATTTTTAGGGATGTAGTAGTAATTTATTTTTTATGTTTTAGTGTTGAATGTTTAAAGCATTTTATGTTTAATTTAGAGTATTTATTTTCATGTTTTAAGTGTATTATTAAATTTTAATTTTAATGTAATGAAAAATTATTTTCCATTAATTGTTTTTAAGTATTTAATATATGATAATTAAAATTATAAATTGTATTATTAATATAAAAAATTTGATAATGGTTGTGTGAATAGTAAAGGCCAGGCCAATGTTTCAAGGCTAGGCCTTCACTATTCACACAACCATCATAAAAAAATTACCCACACTATTAAAAATTTTATATTTCATTTATTGTATTTATCCGAATGTTATAAATTGTATTAAATTTTAATTTTAATGTAATGTAAATTTATTTTTCATTAATTTTTAAAAATATTTTATGTTTAATTTAGAGTATTTATTTTCATGTTTTAAGTGTATTATCAAAATTTAATTTTAATGTAATGAAAAATTATTTTCCATTAATTGTTTTTAAATATTTAATGTATGATAATTAAAATTATAAATTGTATTATTAATATAAAAAATTGATAATGGATGTGTGAATAGTAAAGATCAGGCATATGAGCATAGGTTATTTTTTTAATGATGGTTGCGTGAATAGTAAATATCAGACCATGAGTTGATGTAGCGTAGCCATGGGTGTTCCATAGCCAGGGGCTACTGTGCATGCCCTTAGGGCATCCACACCCGCCCCTTTTGGAGCTCACTATTTCTGTAAGTCCACGCCATATTAGCAAAAATACTGATGTGGCGTGGCCTTGCAAAGCCTATGTCCATCTGACATGGCCTCTTTGCAAAACACGGACATGGCCTGGCTTTGTTTTTTTTTTTCTTTTTTTTTCGTGTCAAAACAATGCCATTTGGCATCAAAATGATGCCAAACGACGTTGTTTTACATTTAAAAAAAAAATTAAATCAGCTGACAGACGTGACGTGTGTCTAATGAGCGTGCGCCACATCAAACAACCGTTGCAAACCAAACAGTAGTTTGCAATGGTTATTTCACCTTTTTTTAAAAAAAAAATTCATTAACGAGTTGAAAATATTTTTCTCTATAAATTGACATACATTTTGCCTATTTTTGGTGCAAAATCTGATATTTTTAAATATAATATTAAATTTTAATTTTAATATAATGTACAATTATTTCTACTTATTTAATAATTACAAAAAATTTGGTGATTTTTTTTAAATATAATTTTGTATGAAATTACTCAGATATAATGATTAAAAATTATATCTATTCATAGTTAAAGAACACAAATAATTTTGTTGCAAAATGAATTACAAATATAATGTTTATTATGTTTTAGTGTTGAATGTTTAATTTTTAAGTATTTTATGTTTAATTTGGAGTACTTAATTTCATGTTTTAAGTGTATTATTAAAATTTAATTTTAATGTAATGAAAAATTATTTTCCATTAATTGTTTTTAAATATTTAATGTATGATAATTAAAATTATAAATTGTATTATTAATATAAAAAATTGATAATGGATGTGTGAATAGTAAAGATCAGGCATATGAGCATAGGTTATTTTTTTAATGATGGTTGCGTGAATAGTAAATATCAGACCATGAGTTGATGTGGCGTAGCCATGAGTGTTCCATAGCCAGGGGCTACTGTGCATGCCCTTAGGGCATCCACACCCGCCCCTTTTGGAGCTCACTATTTCTGTAAGTCCACGCCATATTAGCAAAAATACTGATGTGGCGTGGCCTTGCAAAGCCTATGTCCATCTGACATGGACTCTTTGCAAAACACGGACATGGCCTGGCTTTGTTTTTTTTTTTCTTTTTTTTTTCGTGTCAAAACAATGCCATTTGGCGTCAAAATGATGCCAAATGACGTTGTTTTACATTTAAAAAAAAAATTTAAATCAGCTGACAGACGTGACGTGTGTCTAATGAGCGTGCGCCACATCAAACAACCGTTGCAAACCAAACAGTAGTTTGCAATGGTTATTTCACCTTTTTTTTTAAAAAAAAAATCATCAACGGGTTGAAAATATTTTTCTCTATAAATTGACATATATTTTGCCTATTTTTGGTGCAAAATCTGATATTTTTAAATATAATATTTAATTTTAATTTTAATATAATGTAAAATTATTTCTACTTATTTAATAATTACAAAAAATTTGGTGATTTTTTTTAAATATAATTTTGTATGAAATTACTCAGATATAATGATTAAAAATTATATCTATTCATAGTTAAAGAACACAAATAATTTTGTTGCAAAATGAATTACAAATATAATGTTTATTATGTTTTAGTGTTGAATGTTTAATTTTTAAGTATTTTATGTTTAATTTGGAGTACTTAATTTCATGTTTTAAGTGTATTATTAAAATTTAATTTTAATGTAATGTAAAATTATTTTCCATTAATTGTTTTTAATTATTTAATATATGATAAGAACAAATTCTAAGTTGTATTATTAATATACATTGAATTTGATAAATGAAACATAAATAATATTTTAAATAATTATTAATTTAAATAAGAAGTATTAAATATATTAAATAAATAGTGAAAAAAAGATAGAGGAGAGAAAAATTGGTGATATGAATTTTAAGGTCAAGCCATTAGCGTGAACAATTTTTTGATAATAAATGTATGAATAGTGAAAATCAAACCTTAAACTAATATGGTGCTGATATGGCATGACCTTAACCTGGTTTTAAAAGAGAGGTGCTGATATGGCATGACCTTAACCTGGTTTTAAAAGAGAGTTGCTGTGCATGCCCTTAAGTAGGGGTGGCAATTTCTGACACGACACGAAAATTCGACACGAAATTGTAAGACAAAATGTGACCCAAACCTAACATGAAAATTCGACACGAAAACAATCGCATTGGTCCAACTTTTATTGCCCTCTATTTTTTTTGCAATCTTGTTATTTTTTCAAAACACGACACGCGAACCCGAAAACTGACCTATTGCCACCCCTACCCTTAAAAGCATCAACACTAGCCCTTTTTTTTCACGGTCGTTCTTGCAAGGCCACGGTGTGGCTGTTCAGAGCGAAAGGCTGTCTGACACGGCCTTTTCGTGAAACCCACTCACGAACGGCCTTATTTTTTTTCTCTTTTGTGCCCTTCAAAACGACGCCGTTTGGTGCCAAAATGACGCCAAATGACATCATTTTGGAGTCTTTTTTTTTTTTGCGAACTTTAGTCAGCTGACAGACGTGATGCCATCACGTCAAACGGCCGTTGCAAATTAGCCACTGGTTTACAACAGCCATTTAACATTTTTTCAAAAAAAAAAAAAATCATCAACGAATAAAAAATATTTTTTTCTACAAGTTGACATGTACTTTGCCTATTTTTAATGCAAAATCTGATATTTTTAAATATAATATTAAATTTTAATTTTAATATAATGTAAAATTATTTACACTTATTTAATAATTACAAAAAATTGGTGATTTTTTTAAAATATAATTTTGTATGAAAAATATTAAGATGTGATGATTAGAAATTATATCAAATAACTTTTAAGTGTATTATTTTCATGTTTTAAGTGTATTATTAAATTTTAATTTTAATGAAATTAAAAATTATTTTTCATTAATTGTTCTTAAATATTTAATGTATAATAATTAAAATTATAAGTTGTATTATTAATATATATTGAATTTGATAAATGAAAAATAAAAATTTTTTAAATAATACAATATAAAATAGTGAAGACCAGGCCAATGTTTCAAGACCTGGCTTTCATTATTCACACAACCATCATAAAAAAATTACCACGTTACTAAACATTTTATGTTTAATTTATTTTATTTATCCGAATATTTCAAGTATATTATTAAATTTTAATTTTAATATAATGTAAATTTATTTTCTATTAATTATTTTAAGCATTTTATATTTAATTTAGAGTATTTATTTTCAAGTTTTAAGTGTATTATTAAAATATAATTTTAATGTAGTGTAAAATTATTTTACATTAATTGTTTTTAATTACTTAATGTATGATAATTAAAATTATAAATTGTATTATTAATATATGAAAAAAATTATTATGGCTGTGTGAATTGTGAAGGCCTGGCCTTCACTATTCACAAAGCCATCATAAATTTTGAGTATTTATTTTCATGTTTTATGTGTATTATTAAATTTTAATTTTAATATAATATAAAATATTTTTTCATTAATTTTTTTTAATTATTTAATGTATAGTAATTATAATTATAAGTTTTATTATTAATATATATAAACTATATTAATATAAAAATAGATAATATTTTAAAATTATTAATTTAAATAAGAAGTATGAAATATATTAAATAAATGGTGAAAAAGAAAGTAAAGGAGGGATAAATTTATTGTGTGAATAGTAGAGGTCATTCATTAGCATGAATAATTTTTTTATGATAGTTGTCTAAATAGTAGAGATTGTTTATAAGTTAATGTGATGCTGATGTGGCGTGGCCTTAGCCTGCATGTTGTTAGGCCTGTTGTGATACCCTAACATCCCCTTCTCAGCATCCACTGCTATTTCATCAATGCCTGATAATCAAGTTGTACATCGCAAGTTATTCATCAAAATTTATTTCCATCGTACTGCATTCCAGAGAAAAAAAAGGCCAGGGAGGGGGCATGCAATCATGCAGATGCAACATCATACATTATATTGATTATTACCTTCAAGTTTGGTCACTGCTTTCATGACTTGAGTCTTGCATTTCTGACAGTTGATGTCCACTTTCAGTTCAATTTTCTAATGCACACATTTAACAATGATACCCAGAAAAAACAATAAGGCATGGTTAATGAAATTGATTCAATAACTACTCTGAATGAGTAAAAAAAAGATACACATAAACAAATACTATGCATACATTGGAACTAATTTCCTTGAATCTCAAGAAATTATATCAAGCTCAAGGATTAAAAAAAATAAAAATTAAACGTGGCAATTTTAGTTACACGCATACCTTCATGGCTGTGCAAGCTTTCAACAAGAAATTAAGGAGATTGAATATATGTTTATACTAATGCTTACTGGCTAGCTTGGAATTGTATCAAATTGGTCTGTAAATCTGCATACTGAGGAGAAATGAATCATCGATAATGACATTCCCACAAGTCAATTGGGAGAATGCAACGATAAAAGAAAGACTTTGTTGACTAACATGGATTGGGGCAATTGGTTAAATGGCCATGTGCTCCTAGCTCGAGAGCATATTAATCTCATTGGCTAATATGTACAATTTTGTTTTCCTTACTTAACAACGTAAACCCCTTGACCAAACCAAAAAAAAAAAAGAAAAAAGAAAAAAGAAAAAAGAAAAAGAAAAAGAAAAAGAAAAAGGGGTGAAATGAAACAGGAAGAGTTGTCCACAATTTAAAATTTTCCAAGTAGAGGTGGTTTGTTGTAGTAGAAGTATTTACTTCTACTTCCAAAAGGAAACAACATTAACATTTCATTGCTCCAAAGGATTTATTGCCCAACCAGTTGGGTTGTTTCCCATTTTGACAGTGTTGGACAACAGTGATGTTCACATTGACAAATTTTCGTTTTCCAATATATTATTTCAAGAATAAGGGTCCATTTGGTTCGCAGTTAGGATTGGAATTGACTTACAATTAAATATACTTTATATAAATTTTAGTTTGAATATTATAAATTTTTTTAATAACTTGAAGATATCATAAAATAAATATTATGATAGAGTTGGAATAAAGGGAAAAAATCACAAAATTTAACCCAATACAATAAAAATAATTCCAATTTTAAAACCATTTCAATCGTAATTTCAAAGCAATTTCAATTCTAATGAAAAACCAAACATACCCTTGCTTTCTAACAAAGTTTGCTTGCAACTTTACGATAGAGATTTTTTTTCTTTGTTTTTTTTTTTTACATATTTAGCAATAGTCATTATTGACTTAAAAGAACTGTGAGAAAAGGGAATTAAGATCCAAAATACTTCAAGACCATCTTGGAGAGGGAAATAAAAAAATTCAATCATTCGTTGTTCCATGTAAAATAGTGCAATGAAAGACAATTAGTAAAAATAGTTTATAATTTAAGGAAATACAACATATTTACACTATAGTGGAGCCAAAAAAGACCATAGAATATTAGTGGGATAACCTATAATTTAGAAATGACAACCTATTTACACTGTTGAGAATAAAAAAATTCCCTATTTACATTATACCGAGCAAAAAAAGAAAATTAGTGGGGACAATTTATAATTGGAATCTATAATTTAAGAGAACCAACTTATTTACATTATAATGGATAATTAGTGGAGACAATTTATAATTTAAAAGAAACAGCATATTTATATTACAGTGGAGCAAAAATAGGGCAGAGAATTTTAGTAGGGATAACCTATAATCTAAGATGGACAACCTATTTACATTATTAATAGTTGGAGCTTATAATTTAAAAAAGCCATATTACTTACATTAAATAGACAATTAGTGGGGATAATTTATAATTTAGAAAAGATAGCCTATATTGTAAAAATCCCCATTTTACATTATAAAAGGGTAAAAAAAATTATGTAATTAACTTATTGTATAGTGAATGTATGAAATTTTTTTCCTACCAAAGGATAAGAAATGAATGTCTGAAAGGACAAAGGTTTGTTGCACGTAGCTGTAGTCTCCGCCTTCTTCCATTCCTGCGGCAGAGCCGATGAGGAGACAAGGTCAATAAAGTCTTTTTCTGTTAATGTTTTTTTTTTGTTTTTTAGCCGATAAAAAATAGGATAAATTATCAAAATCTCTCTGAGGTTTGAATTTATTACTAATGCCTTCCTGTCGTTTGGCGAAACTATCAATACTCCCTGTAATTATATTTAACTGTTTTAATGAGCAAAATGACAAAAATATCCCCTACAAAGCATATGCAAATGTTGCAAATAAAATACAAAAAAAATTAAAAATTAAAAAAATTGTCCTAATAGTTTGTAAAATTTTGTCTTAATATCTTGTATAATTAATACATTATTATAGGTATATTTTATATTTTATTAATTTAATTTATACATTATCATTGTTAATATGAATAATATAATAATTTTATATTAAAGATAAATTAAAAATAAAGAAATTTTTATAATCATTCACTTTTTTAGGTAATATAAAAAAAAATTTGTTTTTGAAATTTTGTTCTAATAAAAAAACAAATGCAAAGGTTAGAGGAATAAGGGTAATTTAGTTCGAAAATTTAATTTTTTTTTACAGTTATAACAAAAAATGTTAAACTAGACTTATATGTTACAAAAATCTAAACCTCAGGGGGATATTAATAGTTTTGCCAAATTTCAGAAGAATTTTGGTAATTTAGCCTAAAATATAGTGTATGACACAAACGGTGAATGTTTTTTTATTAAACTAGTGGTAAGATTTGAACCCTGTACTAATGCAACCCAAAACCTAAAAGCTCAAGTTGATAACCGACTTTGGCTTAGCCAATTTGGTTTCTTCTATCAATTTACCAGCATGAAATTTGTAATAATAGTTAACATGAAGTAACCTTCCCCACGTCGATTGATGTAGAGATGCATAAATTATTTAATTAGGTGACTTAATTTTTATTTTTTCAGACAAATTGTATTCTTAAATAATACCTAGCAGGCTAGTACTTTTCGAAAAGGATGTGTTGGGTTGAGTCAAGGATGGATGGATGGATGGATGGATGGATGGATGGAAGTCTTCTTTGCTTGTTCTTTTCCTCCTCCTCTCCCATTCACAGGAAACAAGTTGTTCAAACTTCCAAGAAAAAAATGTTTAGGGTGAGTTTTATCGTTTACGTAGGTTTTATTAGCTATATAAGCTGTAGTCTCACCTTATCACGTGTATTGAATGTTGGAACATAGTGTATTTAATTAGCTGAAATCTCCTCTCTCGACTAATGTATATTAATTGTTTTTTTTTTAATAAAATGATATAATTTTATTAAAATTAAAGTTTATACATGTTATTTAAAATTTTAATATTTATTAATAAAATTATATCGTTTTATCAATAAAGCAATATTAGTACATATTAGTTAAAACAAAAAATTTGTCATTGTATTTAAGTGCAAAAAGTAATTGATTTTTGTCGACAACAATGACACATGAGAAAAAAAAATCTCAATAAAATCTCACATAACTAAATGTACTTGTCTATGTGACACTAGTTATTCTAAATATTTGATAATCTTTTTCGAAATAAATACTCTCTAATTTCAAGTAAAACAGTGCATTGTTTATTTAATATAATTTTTTTAAAATTACAAAATACAACATATTATATGTATTATTAAATGTATAATTTTATATTTTTGTCTTGGATTATGCATTGTCATTATTAGTTAAGGTAATACAAGAATTTTACTCTTTTTTTTCGGAACAATTTTTTTTTTAGAATTGGACTCTTTTTTTGGGATGAAAAGAATATAAATTTAATTGAAAAAAGATATTTGTGTGAAATAAACTACTAAACAGAAGCTATTCCATGTATTTAGTAATTTTTTGTCATATAAAAACCACGTAAAAGCCTAAAAATTCTCACTCAAACTTTTCATCAATGGAATATTCTCTCTCCATGGAAAATGTGACAAAATACACTCCCAATCTCAACTCAGAAACCCTCTCTTGCCACGTCAATTCACGGGTAAAACGTTGTCCTAAGTCCATACGTCAAAGACCAAAGTTTTGGGATTAGTCTTGGTCCAATATGAAGGCCCAGCCACACAACATGTCAGGCATTGAGGAGGACCCATGTTGCGCGGCAATTAGCAACAAAATTAGTTACTTAAAAGAGGTAGTTAGAAATGGTCCACAGGGAGTGAGTCAAAGCCGGCAGGCTGGTTTTCCCTCTAATTTACTATGTATATGGGCGATCCAAGTGCGATAATGGTGCAAATTTTTATTGTTTATGAACAGTATTTTACTGTTTATGAATAGTAAAAAATTCAAAAATTTAACATTCATAAATAGTGTGTTATTGTTCATGAATTAATTTTTTTTTTCGAGGGTTCTTAATAGGTTTCCAGCGGTCTCTCTGGGTTAGGGTGTCTGGCCGTAAGTCTTTGGATTTTGGTTTTCTTGTTGGAAGATGATGTCCCCTAGCGTGGGAAGAAGCGCTGAGACGTCCCATGGCCGCTTGTTTGCTGGACTTCGGAGCCAGTAGTGAGTTTATGTTGTTCTCGACGAGGCTTTTATACTGTAGGGTTTTGGTTTTCTTAACTTTTTAACTAGGAAAGGTTAGTTTGTCCACAGTAGGTGGATGAGTTTGCTTGGACGCTAGGCGTCCGTTATGTCTTAGCTGTGTTTAGAGCTAAGGAGAGTCATTTTTAGGACATTGTCTTATATAGTTTAACTTGTAAAAGTTAATATATTATCGAACTTCAGTTAAAACAAAAAAAAGAGGTAGTTAGTTAACTTCTGCCCTATAAATAAAAAGACAAATAAAGGAATGAGGAGGCTAGAATTTGAGATCTACTTCTCTGTTTTCGCTCCCTCTTCATCTTCTGCATTCTCATCTCTGTAACTCTTCCTTTAACCGTTCTCTTTCTCTTTCTGTATTTTCTATAATTGAAGTTTAAGCCTCAAGTAATGGAGTTGAGTTACTGAAACTGAAATTCTTAGTCTAAAGTCTAACAAATGTTATCAGAGCAGATCGTTCCTCCTCTAAATTCTTTAACTTTCTTGCTCATTTCTAAATCTTTCTTTGTTCTTCAGAATTTTCCTTTTTTTCCAACAATTCTTTTCTTCCTCCTCTAATTTCTGTTCAACCTTCATCCTTGAATTTTCTCTTTTTTCCAAAAATTCTTTTTTTTCTCCTCTATTTTCTGTTAACCTTCATCCTTGTTCTTCTCGCCAGTAATTACTTCACAAACGTTAGTCTCTCTTTGTAAAAATTGAAAGAGTAAATCTAATCACACGACAGTATGTAGAAGACCTTATCTGGAAACACAGACTTGAGACCTAGATGGAGGAATTCACGAATTTAACATGGTCAGAAAAGATGGAAAGGGCATTGAAAAGAATGGAGGAATTTCTGTTGATTATGGTTGAAGATAACAAGAAACTGGACAGTAGGTTTAGGAGTCTAAATGCCCAACTTGACACCTTGATAACTTGGCTATCTAAAGGGGCACAATCACAGGAAGACAATTCAGAAAGCATGGAGTAAAGTACATTTCAAAATTCTCACATTAGCTGCCCTAATTCTTGCCTCGAAAGATCAAATCCTATTCAAGAAATGATTACAAAAGAATCCACTCCAGTCAATGAACAAGATTCTGGATATGAATGTTTGGAGATAGAAAGCAATATTCTTTATGAGTAATGATTAGAGATAGGACAAATTATAGTGACTTTGTATAGTCACTGATGTGGCAATCATGAAAAGACAAAATCATCCATTCATCCTTATTACAAAACACAAATAATAAAGGATAATTTTGTCTTTTTATGGTTACCACGTCAGTCACTATACAAAGTCACTATAATTTTGTCACTATCTCAATCTTTACTCATTCTTTATAGCCCTTCCAGAGTTGAGGAAAATGAAGAATGGTTTTTCACAAAATTCTTGTTCAGAATTCTAATTGTGATTATCATCGCAAAGGGAGAACTTCTAATTTGATGGTTGAAAAACCTTTTGGAAGTATTCAAGGAGTGCAATTTACAAGTTTTGAAATCGACAATTTGAAATTGGAAGTGAAAGTATACCAACAGGGTGAAAAAATTAAACGCCAAGATTCAATGAATACATCCATAGTGGTTGGTGAATTCGAAGAAATTAGTACAATCAAAGATAGAATGTTAAAAAAGGAGATTGGGGGAATAAACTTTCAATGATGTCAAATAATTCAGGTTTGGAAGAACATTACTCTCTTTCCCATTTCTCTCTTAGAATTCGGAAAAGAACAAAGCTAAGCATTCAAATGGAAGCCCTTGATGCTGTGAATGAATACCTTGAAAATTCTATGGAAATAGTCAATAAAATTGTGAATACATCGTGGCCTATAAAAGTATCTAGATTTAAAGGAGGCACACAACAACTAGACACCAACTTTAACCCTATGATCGAGGAGTTTCCAACTGACAGAACTCATTTCAAGCTTGTTTCGAGGAACTACAGACCCTTTGAAGTACTAAAACATATGGCCATTGAATGGATGTGCCAGTACAAACCGATCACATTCGACTTCAAAACACTCAATATACAGATAGCCCAAGAGGAAGAGAAGACCACCTTGCAAGGATGTGCAGAAATGCCTAAACTCAAATTAATAAAAGGCATGGTAAAGGAACAGTTTAAGATAGGCAAAGGCACGACAAATTAATAAAGTTTGGAGATGTTGTTGCCTGCATCTGCTCTGACGGAAGTTTGTCATTATGGGAGAATATTGTTGAAGATGCTGATCTTCTCCAGTGGAAGGTGTGCAAAAGCTTCAAAAGGATCTCAAGTACAGTGTCAGACATTCAGTTTGGAGTCTATTCCACAAGTCTGAAACTGGTTGCTGCTTATTTAGATGGTCAAGTCAAAATCTTTGAGCTTCTTGATCCCCTTGATATGAAGAATTGGCAGCTTCAGGCCAAATTTCATAATGTAATTGAATCTACATCCAAATTTGGTAGAGTTTCATGTTTGTTTACGACCATCTCTTAGATTCCACAAAGAGCTAAATCTCAGTGATCAAGCTTTGTTTTGGGTTTTAATTTAGATATTGCAAAAGTGAATTCGTCCAAAGTTTGGGAGTTTGACCACGATCACCAGAGATGGCTTCCAGTCACAGAATTAGCTTTGCTTGAAGACAAGGGTGACCAAGTTCTTTCAATTGCATGGGCACGAAATATTGGAAAGCCATATGAAGTGTTAGCACCAAATATTGAAAAAATTTCCCTCTAATTTACTTTTTCATATTACTTTTTCTTACAAAAAAATTTTCACCAAAAATTTCACACTTTCCAATACAAAATTCTTAAAAACAACACAATCCAAACACAACCATTATATATTCATCAACCAACTAGCTGTGATCCTGGACTTTTGATTGATTAATCTTGGCCTCAATTCATCTATTCAATTCATTAGTAATTTCCCTAGCTTTCAGCTGCTTTTTGTGATGACTAATTATCTGCAGTAGAATTGAGTTTCAATGAAAAAGTACAATACCAAAATATGGTAGTTGACTAAACGAGATGAGTTAACATGAATAATGCATCAACATGAATTATTCCTTCCGTTTCAGAAATAGAATGAGAAATATTTCATTTATCATCTTATAATTAAGGCGACATCCTATAATTTAAAGGGGACGTATAGCCTATCTATGTACATATAAGGGGAAAAAAAATTAAAAATTTATGTGATTGGTTTGTTGTATTAAAAAAAATGATACAACAAATGCATTAGTAGATGCATTAAGAAAGCGTTGATAAAAGTTTTTACTTTTTACTAATAATTATACACTTATTTCATACTTTATCTAATTAAAATTTATGTCTTTGCCATTGCTTCTTCAAGAAAATTGTTGGTCTTTACTTCTCTACATTTAGAAGCCTGCAATTCTTCATCTCCAAATGCTTCATCAATTTTTTTTTTTTTTGACAAGTAGTTCATGTATTAAATAAAAGTGATAGACGTACTAGCTAATGAATCTAATTTTTTGTTCCATTTTAACGTTTGGCTTTGTACTTTGCCTTCCACCTTTCAACTAACCATTGGGTTTTTCTGTAAAGTTTTATTTTTATTTTTATTTTTTCTCCTTTATTACATTGATGAATTTGCTTATACATGGAAGGGTATTACTTATTGACAAAACTGACATTTCCTTTCCTTTCCCAGTTCCGTAACTGGTAAGAAAATTTCTGGGATGCTATACGGATGAAGAAAACGTCAGTTGATATCATAAATGCGTTTGAGATTTTCTTTCCTTATTTCCTTTTGTGTACAGAAAAATGTCTGACCTGAGGGGCTAACTACCATGGGGATGGGGAAGAGCATCTGTCAACTTCAGCTGGAAAATATGGAAAACATTTTACTGTCTTTGTCCATGAAGAATGGGAATCATCTCAAAATATGAAATCCAAAATAATAATAATAATAATACTAAGAGGGCAATATACAAAATAATTATGCAAACAATCTTGATTCATGTCAACACTCCAATACAATCAGGAAAACGTATATTAATGAGTGAGAGATCCCAACTGAAGATGAAAACACAAATGCCAAAACTAGCAATTAATCTTGGAAAACAAGAAGATATGAAGTATACATAAGAAGCCTGGCGAGTTCAGAGAATGGTACATGTTCCTCCACCAAATTTATAGGGATAATAGTCGATGACAACTGGGCACTGGGGACACCAAGGAGGAAGCTCTGGTTGAGGAGTAGGAGAATCAGGTTTTTTGGGGGGTCCAACACTGATCATTTCTGCAAATTTCCCGGTCTTTCTGACTTGACATGTGACACGCACTGGATCAATTTCCCCAATAACTGTTAACATCCCCTTCTCGGCATCCACTGTTATTTCATCAATGCCTGATAATCAAGTTGTACATCGCAAGATATACATCAAAATTTGTTTCCATCGTACTGCATACCAGAGAAAATAAAGGGCAAGGAGGGGGCATGCAATCATGCAGATGCAACATCATACATTATATTGATTATTACCTTCAAGTTTGGCCACTGCTTTCATGACTTGAGTCTTGCATTTCTGACAGTTGATGTTCACTTTCAGTTCAATTTTCTAATGCACACATTTAACAATGATACCCAGAAAAAACAAAAAGGTATGGTTAATGAAATTGATTCAATAACTACTCTGAATGAGTAAAAAAAAAGGTACACAGAAACAAATACTATGCATACATTGGAACTAATTTCCTTGAATCTCAAGAAATTATATCACGCTCAAGGATTAAAAAAAATAAAAATTAAATGTGGCAATTTTAGTTATACGCATACCTTCATGACTGTGAAAGCTTTCAACAAGAAATTAAGGAGATTGAATATATGTTTATACTAATGCTTACTGGCTAGCTTGGAATTGTATCAAATTGGTCTGTAAATATGCATACTGAGGAGAAATGAATCATCGATAATGACATTCCCATAAGTCAATTGGGAGAATGTAGCGACTAAAGAAAGACTTTGTTGACTAAAATGGATTGGTGCAATTTTTTTAGATGGCCATGTGCTCCTAGCTCGAGAGCATATTAATCCCATTGGCTAATATGTACAATTTTTTTTTTCTTACTTAACAACGTAAACCCCTTGACCAAACCAAAAAAAAAGAAAAAAGAAAAAAGAAAAAGAAAAAGGGGTGAAATGAAACAGGAAGAGTTGTCCACAATTTAAAATTTTCCAAGTAGAGGTGGTTTGTTGTGGTAGAAGTATTTACTTCTACTTCCAAAAGGAAACAACACTAACATTTCATTGCTCCAAAGGATTTATTGCCCAACCAGTTGGGTTGTTTCCCATTTTGACAGTGTTGGACATCAGTGATTTTCACATTGACAAAATTTCGTTTTCCAATCTATTTCAAGAATAAGGGTCCATTTGGTTCGCAGTTAGGATTGGAATTGACTTACAAGTTACAATTAAATATACTTTATATAAATTTTTGTTTGAATATTATAAATTTTTTTAATAACTTGAAGATATCATAAAATAAATATTATGATAGAGTTGGAATAAAGGGAAAAAAATCATAAAATTTAACCTAATATAATAAAAATAATTCTAATTTTAAAACCTTTTGAATCCTAATTTTAAAGGAATTTCAATTCTGATGAAAAACCAAACATACCCTAAGCTTTCTAACAAAGTTTGCTTGCAACTTTATGATAGAGATTTTTTTTCTTTGTTTTTTTTACATATTTGGCAATAGTCATTACTAACTTAAAAGAACTGTGAGAAAAAAGGGAATTAAGATCCAAAATACTTCAAGAGCATCTTGGAGAGGAAAAAAAAATATTTTATTCATTTCTTGTATCATGTAAAATAGTGTAATAAAAAGAAATTAGTAGGAATAGTCTATAATTTAAGGAAACACATCATATTTACTTTATAGTGGAAGAAAAAAAGACCAGAGAATATTAGTGGGGACAACCTATATATAGTTTAAAAAGGACAACCTATTTACATTGTTGAGAGTAAAAAAATCCCCTATTTACATTAGATGGGGCAAAAAAACAAATTATATAATTGGAGCCTATAATTTAAGAGAGCCAACTTGTTTACATTATAATGGATATTTAGTGGGGACAATTTATAATTTAAAAGAATTGCATATTTACATTACAGTGGAGCAAAAAGGGACTAGACAATTTTAGTAGGGACAACCTATAATCTAAGACGGACAACCTATTTACATTATTGAGAATAAAAAAAGAAAATTATATAATTGAAGCTCATAATTTAAGAAAATCAGATTATTCACATTATAATATACAATTAGTGGGGACCGCTAAGAATTTAAGAAAGACAGCCTACATTGCTGGGGGTAACAAAAATCCCCATTTTACCGGAGGAAAAAATTTATATAATTAACTTATTATATAAAGAATGTATAGATTTTTTTTTTCCTACCAAAGGATAAGAAATAGATTGCTTTCTCCGTTGGCAATAAGGAAAGTGGTTCAAATATCTTATTAGTTGATCTATTAGTCTTTAAAAAACCAATGTGGGATTTGATTTCTAACAAATGAAATTTGCAAATTAATTATAAAAATTATTAAGGAAAAAAAAAGGACAAAAAGGTTTGTTGGACTTAGCTGTAGTCTCCGCCTTCTTCCATTCCTGTGGCAGAGCCGAAGAGCACACAAGGGAAATAAAGTCTTCTTCTGTCATTTTCCCCCGTCGATTGATGTCGAGATGCATAAATTGTTTAATTAGGTGACTTAATTTTTATTGTTTATTTATTTATTTTATTTTTGCAGACAAATTGTATTCTTAGATAATACCTAGTATTTTTCGAAAAGGATGTGTTGGTTGAATCAAGGATGGAACTTGGAAGTCTTCTTTGCTTGTTCTTTTCCTCCTCCTCTCCCATTCAAAGGAAACAAGTTGTTCAAATTTCCAAGAAAGAATGTTTAGGATTAGTTATATCGTTTACGTAGGTTTAATTAGCTATATAAGCTGTAGTCTCACCTTATCACATGTATTGAATCTTGGAACATAGTGTATTTAATTAGCTGAAATTCCCTGATTCGACTAATGTATACTAATTGTATTTTTTTTAATAAAATGATATAGTTTTATTAAAATTAAAGTTTAATATTTACTAATAAAATTATATCATTTTATTAATAAAATATGATTAATACATATTAGTTAAAACAAAAAAATTTGTCATTGTATATAATTGCAAAAAATAATTGATTTTTGTTGACAATAATAGCACGTAAGCAAAAAAATATCCCAATAAAATCTCACATAACTAAATATACTTGTCTATGTGACACAAACTATTAGACAGTGGCTATTCTAAATATTTGATAATTTTTTTCTGAAATAAATACTTCCTAGTTTCAAATAAAATAGTACACTTTTGACTTAATATAACTTTTTGTAAATTATAAAATACAACATACTGTTAAGTATTTAATATAATCCAAGTGTAGGTTCTAATATAAGTCCAATAGGTAATGCACATTTGTAGTGAGCCTGTATGGGCAAGAGTCCATTAACTAGTTTTAACCTTAGTGTATCCCTATTTTTATACTAGTTAAAATTAGCATGCTAGGTATTTCAAATTAGATACCTAAGGTGTAATGCTTTAAGCAATCGCATATACTATTACTTGACTTTAAATCCTAATAATCTTGAAGCATTAGGTATTGAAAATTTGGAGAAATCTTTTCTTTCATGTTTTTCGAAAAATAAAAAAATAAAAAAACTGTGAACAGTGCCGAATAGTGAAAATAGGGGTATTTTGGTCATATTAAAATTTGACTTTTACTCTGGTGACGGATCGAGGCAAAGGAAGAGTCCATCTCGTGTATCTCAATAAGAGAAATTCATTGGTGGTGTCGGTTTTCTGATTTGGAGACCGAAAGACGGCAAAATCGGAGTTTAAAATCGCTGTGGTTGAAACTTCAAACGCAATTTTTCAATGGCTGTGGTGGTCGGAGTTGCACAGTGTTGGTTGGGATTTGTTCCTCGTGATCAGGCTCTTCCTTTTGGTGGTAGTAGAGCTCCGATCGGTAACCGATGGAGACGGATTTGATTCTTGGCTGAAGGTGAAGGTTGGTGAAGAAGCATGTGCATCTCACGTGAACACAAGGCATCAGTTGACCAATTTGGTACTGTTCATCAGTTGACCAATTTCACTGTTCATCCGTTGACCGAGTGATACTGTTCATTCGTTGACCAATTGTACTGTTCATCCGTTGACTAGGGTTGAGTTTTTTAGAATTTTTTTCGCTTCTGAAATTAGGTGCACTCATTCTAATTTTCTGTTTTTAATTACTAAAAATGGAAAAGCGCATACCAATTGAGATGGTCAAACTTCATACTTTTAGTGGGTATGAATTTAATTCATGGAAGCGAAAGACTCAATTTGGTTTAAAATATGAGAATATTTTTTATATTGTTTTAAGTAAATTTGCTAATACCACTAAGGAAGTTGATGAGTCTCAATGGAACAAAGATGATGACTTCTGCAAAAGTTGAACTGTCTTTCGGACCGTATTGCAGAAGTTTATAACAAGTTTAAGACTGCTAAAGAAATATGGGACAATTTAGATACTCAATTTAAGAAGGAGGAGGAATTGTCAAAAACACATCTTGTTGACAAATTCATAGACTTCAAATTCAAGGAAGATATGGAAATCACTCCTCAAGTAATTGATCTAACAAATTTGAGATCTAAATTGACCAGTGAAAACATCATCGTTTGTGATCCTTTTTTGGTTGGTATCATTATTTATAAATTACCATCTGCGTAGCATTTTTTCAAAACTAAGATGTACAGGAAGAAAGAAAGTGCAAATGGGACTGAATGATTTTAAACGATTTATTAGAATCGAGGATGAGAATCGAGCTAGGAATAACTTGGAGATGGTTAGACAGTAACAATCAGCTGCTAACGCGGTAACAAATCCTAAGAAATTTCTTAAGAAATCCAAGTCACTCTAGAGTGAGTCTCAACAATTGGAGGTCAAAAAGCCTATCTTTAAGAAAAAGAAGGGCAAATGCCACAATTGTGGAAAGTGGGGCCACTTTGCAGCAGATTGTAGGTAATCTAAAAAGGACAAATTTGACACACCAAAGAAAGAAGCAAATATGCTAGTGCAGAAGACTAAGCCTAAACAATTTGTTGCTATGGTGGGCAATAATGGAAAGGCCAGTACTTCTTCAGAATGGTGGTTAGATTCTGGGGCAACGTGCCATGTCTGCAAAAATAAAACGTTACTTGATGATGTTGCTGAGGCCAACGAAACTGGCTAGTGGGGCAGCGGAGACGGTGACTCATACTGGTACTGCAAATATGAGTCTTTATTCAAGTAAACTTTTAACTTTAAAAGATGTTAAAGTTGTTCTTACTATTCAAGAGAATTTAATTTCTGTTAGTCGCTTAGACAATGCTAGCATGAGTATATTTACTTCTGGTGATAGAGTAACTCTATCTGCTAACTCTCATTATTTTGGTTATGAATTCTTGACTGGTGGTATATATAGATTAAGTTCTGTAAATGAAATAGTCAACCAAGTTAGTTCAAATTTAATTGATTTTACAACATTACATAATCGGTTAGGACATGTGAACTACAAGAAAATGGCTAGACTAGTTAGAACTCATAATATACCTCTAGATACTTCGATCAAGTTTAACAGATGTGAAGTGTGTGCTCAAACGAAGATTACTAGAAAACCATTTCGTATGGTTTCTAGGAATACACTACTTCTTGAATTAATACATTCTGACCTCTGTGACTTTAAAAGTTTCACAACTAGAGGTGGTCGGAAGTATTTAGTCACTTTTATAAACGATTTTTCTAGATATTGTCATATTTATCTATTAAAATTAAAAGATGAAGTATTTGATAAATTTAAGATTTTCAAGAATCGTGTTGAAAACCAGTTGAACTTGAAAATTAAAAGGTTTAGGAGTGAATGAGGAGGAGAATATACATTGACAGGGTTCAAGAAATTTTGTACTTCAGAAGGTATAATATTTGAAACTAATGCTCTTTACTTACCTTAATCTAATGGCATAGCTGAACGTAAGAACAGGACGTTAACAAAAATGTTAAACTGTATGTTATTGACAGCTGGCATGCCTTCTTGTTATTGGGGAGAAGCAGTTTTGACTGCTAATCACATCCTGAATAAGTTGCCGCACTCTAAGTTGTCTTCAACTCCGTATGAGATATGTCATAAACATATTTGTAGATATGATACTCTTAAGACTTGGGGCTGTATTGCTTATGTGAGGATACCAGACCCTAGGAGACCTAAGGTGGGGCGTAGGACCAATACTTGTGTGTATCTAGGTAGTGCAGAGGATAGTGCAGCTGATCGGTTCTTGGATCTATCAACCAATGTGGTTATAGAATCTAGAGATACAGTTTTCTTTGAAGATAAATTTTTTTGAGATCAAGGGTTGACAGCACCAGGCACTATAGAAATAATTTCAGAATCACCTAAAGAAACTGAATCGAATTCCTCTGACACTCGAATAATTTATGAATTTGTACCTTTAAGAGTATCTACAAGAGAATGAGTTCCCAAAACGTTTGGTGAGGATTTTGTCACTTATCATTTAGAGGATGATCCATTTACTTATACAGAAGTGATGAGATCTAGGGACTCCTTATTATGAGCAGAAGTCAGTGATGATGAAATGAGCTTTCTATTACAAAATCAAATTTGGCAATTAGTCGATTTGCCAAAAGGGGCTAAGACTATAGGTTGCAGGTGGATTTTGAGGAAAAAACTTAATTCTGATGAATCTATAGCTCGGTATAAAGCAAGTTTAGTAGTTAAGGGCTATACTCAAGTAAATGGGGTAGATTATTTTGATGTTTACTCCCCGGTCTGTCACTTGACCATGATAAGAGTTCTTCTTGCTTTGGCATCTATTGAGTACTATATTGTGCATCAAATGGAGATCTAATTGAGGAGATCTACATGAACCAACCTGAAGGGTTTGTCATGAAAGGTTTCGAGAATAAAGTTTGTAAGTTAAACAAATCTTTGTACGGTTTAAAACAAGCACCTAAATTGTGGCATAAAAAATTCGACAAGGTAGTAATGAGCTTAGGATTTTGATACAGTTACTCAGATAAATGCCTTTACTACCATTTTGTGTCGAATCAGATTGTGATTATTTGCTTATATGTAGATGACATGTTGATACTTGGTTCCGATCATTTTGCAGTGAGTGACGTAAAAGCCGAATTAACAAAAGCATTTAACATGTTAGATTTTGGTGTGGTAGACATCATTCTTGGTATAAAAGTAAGTTTTACAAAGCAAGGCATTACTTTTAGTCAAGCTCACTACATTGAAAAACTACTTTCTACATGGGAATGCAGTAAATGTAAAGTGGCTGAGACATTGTATGATCCTAATAAACGACTGAGCCCCAATGAGGAAGCTAGCGTGAATCAGTTGGATTATTCTAAATTGATTGGTAGTCTCATGTATACAATGATATGCATTAGACCAGACATAGCCTTTTCTGTAGGCATGCTGAGTTGTTTCACTAGTAATCTCGGCCCTGAGCATTGGAATGCCCTCACGCGACTTATGCGATATCTGAAGGGTACCTCCAACTATGCTCTATGTTATAGTGGCCATATTTCTATTTTGGAAGGATTTTCTAATGCATCATGATGCTCGGAATTAGGAGACAGTAAATCTACCAGTGGTTATGTTTTCATACTGGGTGGAGCAACTGTTACGTGAAAATCCAAGAGACAGACTTATATTGCTTTGTCGTTTATGGAATTGGAACTTTCTCCTCTAGCTTCCGTAGGAGGAGAAGCAGAGTGGATAAGAGAAGTGATCCTAGATATTTCACTAACTCGTTTAAAGATTAATTCTTTATGCATGTTCTGTGATAATTAAGCTACAGTTTCGGTAGTGAAAAACTCACTATTTAATGGTAAGAGGAGACATGTTAGGCGGAAACATGCTCTGTTGAATTATCTCATACAATACGGTATTATTACTCTGGTCGATGTGAGATCGAAGGATAATATGGCTGATGCTCTCACAAAAGGATTGAACAAAGATCGAATATTCAAAATTGTGGGGGAAATGGAGTTAAAGACTATATAGACATATTTTAACCTACATCTATGTTATTTTAAAATTTTCAAATCTCTCTTTGTTGGCTAAGATAAGCACTTGATAATGTTTCGATGATGTTTATGATTGTCAATATATCTTTCCACATTTGATGATATATTCTTTTTGGTTGAATTGTCTCATTCCACATGTGATAAAGTAATTTTACTCATTTTGGATGTTCTGTTTAGAGCGGTTGTATCATTCCATATCTGATGATGCTGCTCAACTGAATTTGTACTTGACAACTGTAACATTACACATATAAACGTAAAATGGTTCTTTTGAAAATAAACTGTTTGGATCTTGTTCTTATAAAGAAACTGGACATTGATACTTATTGGAATATGATATTGATGCATATTGACATTGATATATATTTATTGTAACTAGTTAATGGACTCTTGCCCATACAGACCCATTACAAATGTGTATTATCTATTAGGCTTATATTAGAACATATACTTGGGTTATATTAAATATCCAACATATACTGCATGTACTATTAAATGTATAATTTATATTTTTATCTTGAATTATGCATTGTTATTATTAGTAAAAATAGTACAAGAATTTTATAATAAAAATAAAATTTTACTTTTTTCGGAGCACAATTTTTTTTTTAGAACTAAACTCTTTTTTTGGAATGAAAAGAATATAAGTTCAATCATAATAAGATGTTTGTGCGAAATAAACTACTAAACAGAAGCTACTCCAAGTATTTAGTAATTTTTTGTCATACAAAAACCATGTAACGTAAAGGCCTAAAACTTGTCACTCAAAATTTCCATTAATGGAATAATTCTCTCTCAATGGAAAATGTGAGAAAATACAGTCCCAGTCTCAAATTCTCAACTCATAAACCCTCTCTTGTCACGTCAATTCACGGGTAAACTGTTGTCCTAAGTCCATCCATACATCAAAGACCAAAGTTTTGGGAATAGTCTTGGTCCAATATGACGGCCCAGCCAGACAACATTTGCTTTCAGCCCTTTCCACTTTGCACGACTACTCTGTTTCATCAAATTGTGACCCGCTTGATACCATAGCGGCATACTATGTTAGTATTCCAACTTAAAGAAAGTTCTACATAGTGATCAACCAACCAGCTGTGATCCTGTACTTTTGATTAATTAATCTTGACCTCAACTCATCTCTGCAATTCATTGGCAATTTCCCTCGCTTTCAGTTGCTTTTTGTGATGATTAATTATCTGCAGATAGAATTGAGTTTCAGTGAATGATCCAGAATGCGGCACAAAGTTGAATCCCAAAATATGGTAGTTGGTTAATCACACGAATTATGAATCAACACCGATTACTCCCTCCTCAAAACCAGTACGAAAGATATTTTACATATTTGCTGTATCATCTTATGATTAATGGGGACAACTCATAATTTTGAAAAAAACAAATAGTCTATCTGGATAAAAAAAAATTTATAAATTTATGCGATTGGTCTACTGTATTAAAAATAAGGATATAATGAATGTATAAAATATATTTTTTTAATTTTTAAAATTTTCTTTCTTTCCTAAAAAGAGTACATTTTTAGAGTAAATTTTTATATTATGCATGTCTACATTTAAAAATTAATAATAAAAAATAAAAATTGAAAATAAATTAAGAATATCGTACATTATATCTAAAAGAAAGTTATATTCAAAATGGACTATTTTTTCAGAGGGAGTACATGATGAGAAATAGAGGAAATGGATTCATGATTGAATTTGAGAATTCACATCTGGAATGCATTCGGTTGCTGATTTTTGGGCTAAACAAAATGGCCATTTTGGTGGCAATGGAGTGTAATAGGGGCTTTATTTTTAAACCAAAAGAACCTAAGTAGTTTCGGAAATGAAAAACAAATTGGGCCTTGTTTTTTATGGTTTTTTTTTAACTGCTTTTTTTTGGATTAAAAACAATATTGCCACATGTTGGGCCATCACATTAGTTTTTTCAACAATTTTCTTTTTCTTTTTCCCGATTTATAACTAATCTTCACCCTTTCCCAACATAGAAGCCCCTTGTGGTTTTATAACAACCAATTTAGCAAAAATTGGAATTTGCATTCACAAAGAGTGATATGATGGGTGATTTCATCTTCATCTACGTAGAATAATTAACAGCCCTAATACATGGTTTCCTTCTAACATTCTATTAAAAAAGATTCTACAAAATAGTATACATACGCAATCGTGTAATTTGTATTTTATTACTTTTACATTTGTTGCGAAAGTAAAGTTCGATAGTGATGCATTAGTAAAGATATTAAGCGTCTGTCAGTCCTAAAGGTTAAGAGTTTAAATATCACTAATTACTTAAAAAAAATAAAAATCCAACCATTCCTTCTCTTCACTCCGTAAAAGGGAAAAAAAAATCCCAAATATTACCATAAGAAAAGTTTTTACTGTTTACTAATAATAATACACTTATTCCACACTTTAAAATTTATATCTTTGCCATTAATTCTTGAAGAAAATTGTTTGTCTTTACTTCTCTAAATTTAAAAGCCTGCATTTTCTCTATCTCCAAATGCTTCATTTTTTTTTATTTTTTTGTGTGTGTGTGTGTGACAAGTATTTCGTATCTTGCCTTATAGTGATAGACTAGCTAATTAATTTACTGCTTATATATCTTTGCTTAAGCAACATCTGAGCTCACCAATGTATTACGTCCCGATAAACTTAATATTGCTGTTTATTTTTCCATCTAAATTACACTAGTTATTGCAATGATAATGTTGAAAAGTACTCAATCGTAACTTAGAAAATTCTTTCTCTCTAGAAAATATTAAATTTATACCTACAACAGCAAGAAGTATGCCGATCAATGTTGTCACATAGTATATATTAATTATCATATATACATGTTGTGGATTGTTTAACAAAAAAGAAAAAGGAAAATTGATCAAAAGAAGGCTTAATTTACTTATTAATATGAATATATGATAATGGTAGTGAAAATGAAGAAAGTTGTTAAGTGGGCATATAAATAATGCAAGTCTTTGTTCCTTTAGTTGGCTGATCTTTGCATTATTTGCACCTTTGAAGGGCCCAAACGTACCGAACAACGGCCTTTTCGTTTCATGCAAGGCACTCGATTACCAACTCCCCCAAACATGACAAATCTTTCAAATGTAGAAGCAATGATGTTTTGTTGTTTGCGAAAATTCGATTACGCAAACAACGATTGAAATTTCTTTCTTGGAACCTCACACTTGCTAGAGTTTTTATACAATAGATCATGAAAAATAGTGGTGATCAAAACGATAAATACTTTATATCGATCAATGTGATTTATGATGATTACTTTATTGTAATCTCTCATTGAAGAGTAAAATGGAGTTAACTTGACAATTTTCAACATGGGAAGAAGCTTTTACTAAAACTTTTTGTTGTTTAGAAAAATTAAATGATTTTTAGTTGGCATTACATTGCATTCATAATGATATGGATTCTTAAATATGTGCTAATCACAACTGCACCAGCAGCCATAGTATACACTTTAGTCCTCAAAGAAGCTTATCCTATAATAATTAAGCTCCCATGCCCATACCAAACTCATTAAATTTTTTCTGCTAGTTGTTATTGAATAATCGCTATTAACTAGGATAAATAATGTCGATCTAAGCAAACTACACACATTATTACTTGTTGATTAAATGATAAGAATACTAAAATTATTAAATGAGAGTTAAGGTGTGTATGAATTGCATTTTAAAATCCCTTTTTATCTTTTTAGAAATAGTAGTTGAAAAATATAAAATATGTTAGGAAGCACGAAATTGATTTGTAAATGGCAAAAATGTGTTTTTGATAGTTCTAATCCATATACACCCTGAATCCATACACACCCTAGTTAGTTGGAAATGGTCAAAATTTAAGGAAAAAAATCTATTATACAGTAAGTGTATTTATATTTGGAGTGTAACAATCGAATCTTGAAAATAATTTTTTCTGCTTTTTCAACCCTTTGCATATAAATGGATTTTCCCCCTAAATAATTAGAAGTTCTCTCTCGAATGACTTTGGCTGCACTTGACACAACAATGTTTTCTCCCAAATTGACACCCAATTTGTCAATGAAGGAATCCTCAATGGGCCTTTGATTGCTCCCATAACTTTGCCTTGAAGTAGCCAACCATTGTTTCTCTATTTTCCCCATATTAAGGGGCGGTTGGTTCGTTTAAGGGTTTGGGTATGGGAAAGGGAATGTGAATGATAGTGAATTATTTTATTATAATGGTATTAGTTAATTTGTGTTGAGGAATATATATAATTATCAATTATAATTATAAATTAATGGTAATAAATAATATTAATTAATTACTTAGTATTAGTTAATTATTAATTATAATATTAAATTATAGCATTAAGTAAATAAATAAATAATTAAATTAATTAATAATAAGTTAATTATAGATTAATTAATTAGTTAGTATTAATTAATTATTTATTATAACATTAAATTAATTTATTATTAATAAAAATTATTATTAATGATAAGAAAGGAAAAGAAATTTATTTTTTTAATTTAATAATTTTCATACCCCAATCTTGACAGTAAGAGAAAATCCCCTAATAGGGTAAATCAAGCCCTCAAGCCCCCAAATCAAACGCAAAAATACTTTCATTCGCATTTCCTCCCTCCCAAACCCCCAAACCACACGCACCTACATGTTTCACATTTGACAATTCAAGTCAACGACGCCCCTGCCCTCAAGCCTCCTCATTCCCCTGCTCCCACCTTCAAGAACGCCTTCAAGAATTCTACATCAGCAAGCCTATAAATAAACTCCTACTTTTGTCTTCCGCTTTGTCGACAGCCCACTTTTCTCTTTTTTCTGTGCTCAGCTTGTCCCAGCTCGATTACTTTCTTTTTGGTTCGAATTAATAAGTGAATCATAGCATACAACTTTCGTTTTGTCCAATAATTCAAACATGGCTGCTTTTGATAAGTTGCTGATTGTGATGCTTCTAGGCTTGTTATCCATAAGCTTTAACAATCTGGTGTCAGCTTCAGATCCAGACCTGCTTCAAGATATTTGCGTTGCTGATCTCACTGGTAATACCAGCTGACTGTTTTAACTTCATTGATTCTCTTCATCTTAATGCTCTTGATGATGTCTTTTAAGTACCCTTTTGTTTGGGTTGATCTTAATTTGTAATATCTTGAATCTTGATCCATTACGAGCATTAAGGTAAGGGGTTTCTTGCTAGTTGTTGGTGGGTCTCATTTACCTGTCTTCAACGTCTTCCTCTTTGCTCATTTTTATGTTGACTTCTCGGTTGACAGCAACGCACGAACGGAGAGTTGTTGAAAATTTATACACATTATTCTTAGCAGCCAGCAGCATCTTATGCCAGAAGTTCTCCACACCTACTTAATTAACCCGAAGACTATAAAACTTGATGCCAATTAATCATTATTTGGGATTGGATGTGCTGCCAATCACAATAAAATGGTCATGAGTGAGATTCAGAATCTGTGATTAATGTTCCATATTATTTGGTCATAGTATGTATGATGAAGATTGGTTTGTAGAAGGGTTTGAGCTTTGGAATCATGATATCTCCATCTTAATCATTATAAACTGTGTGGTCATGATGGTGCGATATTCCCTTAACAATTACAGAGAAATGAAGGATTTTATCTCGTCTTCCCTCCCTATGATCTAACTGAGCACTAATATTTCTTATGGATAATTATACCTGTTTATACACTGACTGAGATTTACTCTTCTGTTCTGTATCCATCAATAGGCAAACCAAAGGTAAACGGATTTATATGCAAGGATAGTGCAACAGCGAACGACTTCTTCACTGCAGTCCTTGGAACCCCAGGTGCCACCAACAATTCAATGGGTTCACGTGTGACTCCAGCCAACGTGATGCAAATCCCTGGCCTTAACACCCTAGGTGTGTCCTTGGCCCGGATTGACTATGCTCCCGGTGGGCTAAATCCACCCCACACCCACCCCAGAGCAACCGAAATTGTATTCGTTCTTGAAGGTGAACTAGATGTTGGGTTCATAACCACAGCAAATGTCCTGTTCTCCAAGACCATCAAGAAAGGCGAAGTTTTTACATTCCCCAGAGGGCTCGTACATTTCCAGAAGAACAATGGCAAGGTACCAGCAGCCGTTATCGCAGCCTTCAATAGCCAACTTCCTGGAACTCAATCGATCGCAGTCTCATTGTTTGCATCTTCTCCACCCGTTCCGGACAATGTTTTGACCAAGGCATTCCAAGTTGGCACCAAAGAAGTTGAGAAAATCAAGTCAAGGCTTGCACCCAAGAAATAGATTGCACACCTCAATTAATTAAGGAATAAGACACCATAATCACGTTATTCTTTCTAGAGGCTTGTGAGTTAAACAAGCATTGGTTGCATTTTGTTTGGGGTACAAACATTTAATGTTGCAAGTAAATTTATGTGAGTTTTGTCATAAAAACTGATCATTCTCTCATTTCAATTGTTCCTCATCTTTCCTCATGCTTGTGTTAAGCGTTATGTCGAGATGCATAAATTTGTAATAATCGTCAACATGAAGTAATGTCCCTGACGTCGATTGATGTAGAGATGCATAAATTATTTAATTAGGTGCCTTAATTTTTATTGTTTATTTATTTTTTATTTTTATTATAATACCAAGTACTTTTCGAAAAGGAAGTGTGGGGTTGGGTCAAGGATGGAAGTCTTCTTTGCTTCTTCTTTTCCCCTCCTCTCCCATTCAAGGGAAACAAGTTGTTCAAATTTCCAAGAAAGAATGTTTAGGATGAGTTATATCGTTTACGTAGGTTTAATTAGCTACATAAGCTGTAGTCTCACCATATCACGTGTAGTGAATCTTTGAACATAGTGTATTTAATTAGCGAAAATTCCCTATTTCGACTCATGTATACTAATTGTATTCTTTTAATAAAACGCCATAATTTTATTAAAATTAAAGCTTATGCATGTTATATTAAAATTTAAAATTTATTAATAAAATTATTTTATTTTATTAATAAAACAAGATTAGTACATATTAGTTAAAACAAAAACTTTGTCATTGTATTTAAGTGCAAAAAGTAATTGAATTTTGTTGACAAAAATGACACATGAGCAAAAAAAAAAATCTCAATAAAATCTCACATAACTAAACGAACTTGTCTATGTGACACACACTATTAGACAGTGGTTATTCTAAATATTTGATAATCTTTTTCGAAATAAATACTCCTCAGTTCTAAATAAAATAGTGCATTTTTTATTTAGTATAACTTTTTTTAAGTTACAAAATACAACATGCTACATGTACTATTAAATATATAATTTTATGTTTTTGTCTTGAATTATGCATTGTCATTATTAGTAAGGGTAGCACAAGAATTTCATAGTAAAAATAAACTCTTTTTTCGGAACATAGTTTTTTTTTAAAAACTAAACTCTTTTTTTGGGACAAATTGAATATAAGTTTAGTCGCAAAAAGATGTTTGTGTGAAATAAACTACTAAACAGAAGCTATTCAAAGTATTTAGTTTTTTTTTTGTCATATAAAAACCACGTAAAGGCCTAAAAGTTCTCACTTAAAATTTTCATTAATGGAATAATTATCCATCGGTTTTCAAGTCAGTTAATAAAATATAGCAGGGAATTTTTTTGTCAAAATAACATGTCAAAGTAGTTTGATAAAGTGAAAATACATAAATGTTCCTAATTACAAACTATAAATGTTCCAGATGCTCGACATATGCTCGACCCATAAGCTCAACATGTGTTTTTTTATAGAGTTTTTTTTTGGGAGGTTTTAACAATGGGAAGCCCAACTAGAGCGACCCAATAAGCAGTAGGAACTCACCTGAATCTAATAAAAGAATTGTGAGATAAAAGAGAATTAAGATTCAAAATACTTCAAGACCATCTTGGAGAGGAAAAAAAAAATTTCATTCATTCGTTGTACCACGTAAAATAGTGCAATGAAAGACAATTAGTAAGAATAGTCTATAATTTAAGGAAATACAGCATATTTACATTATAGTGGAGCAAAAAAGGACCATAGAATATTAGTGGGGACAACCTATAATTTAGAAAGGACAACCTATTTACATTATTGAAAATAATAATAAAAAAATCCCCTATTTACATTATACGGGACAAAAAAAGAAAATTATATAATTGGAGCCTATAATTTAAGAGAGCCAATTTGTTTACATTATAATATATAATTAGTGGGGACAATTTATAATTTAAAAGAAACAAATATTTACATTACTATGGAGCAAAAAAAGACTAGAGAATTTTAGTAGTGACAACCTATAATATAAAACAGACAACCTATTTACATTATTGAGAGTTAAAAAAGAAAATTATATAATTGGAACTGATAATTTAAGAAAGTCAGATTATTTACATTATAATAGAGAATTAGTGGGGATAGTTTATAATTTAGGAAAGAAAGCCTAAATTGTTGGGGGTAGCAAAAATCCCTATTTTACATTATAAAAGGGGAAAAAATTTATATAATTAACTTATTATATAGCAAATGTATGAATTTTTTTTTCCAGCCAAAGGATAAGAAATGAATTGCTTTCTCCATAGACAATAAGTTAAGTGGTCCAAAGATCTTATTAGTTGATCTACTAGTCTTTAAAAAACCAATGTGGGATTTGATTTCTAACAAATGAAATTTTCAAATTAATTAAAATTATTAAGGAAAAAAAAGAAGGACAAAGGTTTGTTGGACTTAGCTGTAGTCTCCTTCTCCTTCCATTCCTGTGGTAGAGCCAATGAGGAGACAAGGTCAATAAAGTCTTCTTCTGTCATACTAGTCTTCTTAAGCCACAAACACTTGCCCCTAATATTGATAGCCAACGACAGTCGCAAGAACTGGTTGAACAAGTACTTCATGGTAATCGAACTTAGAATATGTGGGTTATTGACTCTTCCGTTTTGCCGGTGCCCTCCAGCCCCGGGAGGCCTTCTTCGGTCAATTTACTAGCATGAAATTTGTAATAATAGTCAACGTGAAGTATCACCATATCACATATAGTGAATCTTGGAACATAGTCTATTTAATTAGCTAGCTGAAATCCTTGTTTCTACTAATGTATATTAATTGTATTTTTTTAATAAAACGATGTAATTTTATTAAAATTAAAGTTTATACATGTTATATTATGGTTTAATATTTACCAATAAAATTATATCGTTTTATTGATAAAATAAGATTAGTACATATTACTTAAAACAAAAAAATTTGTCATTGTATTTAAGTGCAAAAAGTAATTAATTTTTGTTGACAATGATGACACATGAGCAAAACAAAAATCTCAATAAAATCTCACATAACAAAACGTGCTTGTCTATGTGACACAAACTATTAGACAATGGTTATTCTATTTGATAATGTTTTCGGAAATAAATACTCCTTAGTCCCAAATAAAACAGTGCATTTTTTTATTTAGTATAACATTTTTTAAGTTACAAAGTACAATAATACTACATGTATAATTAAATTTATAATTTTATATTTTTATCTTGGGTTATATATTGTCATTATTAGTAAGGGTAGAATAAGAATTTCATAGTAAAAATAAACTCTTTTTTCGAAACACAATTTCTTTTTAAAATTGGATTTTTTTTTTGAGACAAAAAGAATATAAGTTTAATCACAAAAAGATGTTTGTGGGAAATAAACTACTAAACAGAAGCTATTCCAAGTATTTAGTAATTTTTTGGCAGATAAAAACAACGTAAAGGCCTAAAAATTCTCACTCAAAATCTTCATTAATGGAATAATTCTCTCTCCATGGAAAATGTAACAAAATACACTCCCATACGTCAATTCACGGGTAAACTGTTGTCTAAGTCCATACGTCACAGACCAAAGTTTTGGGAATAGTCTTGGTCCAAAATGATGGCCAAGCCACACAACATTTGCTTTGAGTTTGAGCCGTTTCCAGTTTGCACAACAACTATGTTTCATCAAATTATGACCCGCTTGATACGATAGCGGCATATTATTCCAACTTAAAGAATGTTTATGCATTCATCAACCGGGCAGCTGTGATCCTGGACTTTTCAATTTTCATTGATTAATCTTGACCTCAACTCATCTCTGCAATTAATTGGCAATTTCCCTCGCTTTCAGCTGCTTTTTTTTTTTTTTGTAAAATTTTTTTATGACTAATCATCTGCATATAGAATTAAGTTTCAGTGAATGATCCATAATTCAGCACAAAGTTGAATCCTAAAAATATGGTAGTGGCTAATGACACGAATTATAAATCAACACCGATTACTCCCTTCTCAAAAAATATGGTAGTGGCTAATGACACGAATTATGAATCAACACCGATTACTCCCTTCTCAAAAATAGTACAAAAGATATTTTATACGTATCATCCTATGATTAAAAGCGACAACTTATAATTTAAAAAAAGAAAAATAGTCCATCTAGATAAAAAAAAATTAAAAATTTATGCGATTGGTCTATTGTATTAAAAATAAACATATAACAAATGTATAAAATATATATTTTTTTAATTTTTAGACTTTTCTTTATCCCCTAAAAAGAGTATATTTTTAGAGTAAAATTTTTATATCACACGTTACCTACATTTAAAAAATAATGATAAAAAAATAAAAAATTATAAATGAATTAAGAATGTCGTATATTATAACTAAAAGAAAATTATCTTATATTCAAAATGGACTATTTTTTCAGAGGGAGTATAAGATGAGAAATATAGGAAATGGATTCATGGTTGAATTTGAGAATTCACCTCTTGGAATGCATTCGGTTGCTGATTTTTGGGCTAAACAAAATGGCCATTTTGGTGGCAAAGGAGTTTAATATGGTCTTTATTTTTAGCCCAAAAGAACCTAAGTAGTTTGGGAAATGAAAATAAATTTTGGCCTTGTTTTTTATGGTTTTTTTTTCCCTGCTTTTTTGGATTAAAAACAATATTGCCACATGTTGGGCCATGATGTTAATTTTATCAACAATTTTCTTTTTCTTTTTCCCGATTTATAACTAATCTTCACCCTTTCCAAACATAGAAGCCCCTTGTGGTTTTATAACAACCAATTCTGCAAAAATTGGAATTTTCATTCACAAAGAGTGATATGACTGGTGATTTCATCTTCATCTACGAAGAATAATTAACAACTCTAATACATGGTAAGAATTTGGAACTAGAAATTTTTATGGTTTCCTTCTAACCTTCTACAAAAAAATATTCCACAAAATAGTATACATATGCGATCGTATAATTTGTGTTTTATTACTTTTACATTAGTTGGAAAAGCAAAGTTTGATAGTGATGCATTAGTAAAGGCATTAAACGTTTGTTAGTCCTAAAAGTTAAAAATTTAAATCTCACTTATTGTTGAAAAAAAAAAAAAACCAACACTGCATTCTCTTCACTCGCTAAAAAAAAAAAAAAAACCCCCAAATATTACCTTAAGAAAAGTTTTTACTTTTTACTTTTTACTAATAATAATCCACTCATTTCATACTTAAAATTTATATCTTTGCCATTAAGTCTTGAAGAAAATTGTTTGTCTTTACTTCTCTACATTTAGAAGCCTGCATTTTCTCCGTCTCCAAATGCTTCATTTTTTAAATTTTTTTTTTTTTTTTTGTGTGTGACAAGTATTTCGTATCTTACCTTATAGTGATAGACTAGCTAATTAATATACTGCCTATACATCTTTGCTTAAGCAACATCTGAGCTCACCAATGTAATACGTCTCCATAGACTTAGTATTGTTGTTTATTTTTCTATCTAAATTACACTAGTCATTGCAATGATAATGTTGAGATAATGTTGAAAAGTACTCAATCGTAACTTTGAAAATTCTTTCTCTCTAGAAACCCCTCATTATAGTTTACTTAAAACACCAATTGTTATTAAATTTATACCTATAACAGCAAGAAGCGTGCCGATCAATGTTGTCACATAGTATATATTAATTATCATATATACATGTTGTGGATTGTTTAACAAAAAGGAAAAAGGAAAATTGATCAAAACAAGGCTTAATTTGCTTATTAATATGAATATATGATAATGGTAGTGAAAATGAAGAAAGTTTTGGGTGGGCATATAAATAATGCAAGTCTTTGTTCCTTTAGTTGGCTGATCTTTGCATTAGCACCTTTGAAGGGCCCAAAACGCAACAAACAACGACCTTTTCGTTTCATGCAAGGCACTCGATTACCAATGATAAATCTTTCAATTGTAGAAGACAATGATGTTTTGTTGTTTGCGAAAATTCGATTACGCAAACAACGATTGAAATTTCTTTATTGGAACCTCACACATGCCACAGTTTTTATGCAGTAGATCATGAAAAATAGTGGTGATTTTGGAAGCTTCTATCACATTGAATACCAAACGAAAAATTCTTTACATCCATCAATGTAATTTATGATGATTACTTTCTTGTAATCTCTCATTGAAGAGTAAAATGGAGTTAATTTGACAATTTTCAAGATGGGAAGAAGCTCTTACTAAAACTTTTTGTTGTTAAGAAAAATTAAATGATTTTTAGTTGGCATTGCATTGCATTGCATTGCATTCATAATGATATGGATTGTTAAATATGTGCTAATCACATGGCACCAGCAGCCATAGCATACAGTTTAATCCTCAAAGAAGCTTATCCTATAATAATTAAGCTCCCATGCCCATACCAAACTCATTAAATTTTTTCTGCTAGTTGTTATTGAATAATCGCTATTAACTTGGATAAATAATGTTGATCTAAGCAAACTACACAAAGTATTACTTGTTGATTAAATAATAAGAATACTAAAATTATTGAATGGGAGTTAGGGTGTGTATGAATTGCATTTTAAAACACCTTTTATTTTTTAAAAAATAGTAATGGTAAGATATAAAATATATTGGGAAGCGCAAAATTGGTTTGTAAATGGCAAAAATGTGTTTTTAATAGTTTTAATCCATATACACCCTGAATCCATACAACCCCTAGTTAGTTGGAAATGGTAAAAAATTAAGGAAAAAAATCTATTATATAGTAAGTGTATTTATATTTGAAGTGTAACAATCGAATCATATAAGATGAAAATAATCTTTTCTGCTTTTTTAACCCTCTGCATATAAATGAATTTTCCCCCTAAATAATTAGAAGTTCTCTCTCGAATGACTTCGGCTGCACTTGACGCTAACAATGTTTTCTCCCAAATTGATACCCAATTTGTCAACGAAGGAATCCTCAATGGGCCTTTGATTGCTCTCAATAACTTTGCCTTGAAGTAGCCAACCATTATTTTTCTATTTACCCCATATTAAATGTTTCGCATTTGACAACTCACGTCAACGACTCCACTGTCCTCAAGCCTCCTCCTTCCCCTGCTCCCACCTTCAAGGATTCTACAGCAGGAAGCCTCCGATTTGCCCACAGCCCACTTTTCTCTTTTTTCTGTGCTAAGCTTGTCCCAGCTCGATTACTTTCTTTTTGGTTCGAAATAATAAGTGAATCATAGAATACAACTTTCGTTTTGTCCAATAATTCAAACATTGCTGCTTTTGATAAGTTGCTGATTGTGATGCTTCTGGGCTTGCTATCCATAAACTTTAACAATCTGGTGTCAGCTTCAGATCCAGACCTGCTTCAAGATATTTGCGTTGCTGATCTCACTGGTAATTCCAGCTGACTGTTTTAACTTCATTGATTCTCTTAATGTTAATGCTCTTGATGATGTTTTTTAAGTACCCTTTTGTTTGGGTTGATCTTAATTTGTAATATCTTGAATCTTGATCCATTACAAGCATTAAGGTAAGGGGTTTCTTGCTAGGTGTTGGTGGGTCTCACTTACCTGTCTTTAACGTCTTCCTCTTTGCTCATTTTTATTTTAACTTCTCGGTTGACGGCAACGCACGAACTAACGGAGAGTTGTTGAAAATTTATACACATTATTCTTAGCAGCCAGCATCTTGTGCCAGAAGTTCTCCACACCTACTTAATTAACCCGAAGACAAGAAAGCTTGATGCCAATTAATCATTATTCGGGATTGGGTGTGATGCCGATCACAATAAAATGGTCATGAGAGAGATGTAGAATCTGTGATTAATGTTCTATATTTTTTGGTCATAGTATGTATGATGAAGATTAGTTTGTAGAAGGGTTCGAGCTTTGGAATCATGATATCTCCATCTTAATCATTATAAACTGTGTGGTCATGATGGTAGAATCTACCCCAACCCAACCTCCTGCCCATTTGTTGAGTGCTTAGAGTAAAAATCTTCCTTATTTTAATGAAGAATGAATGACACACGATGAAGGTGCATTAGTCCTTGAACATTTAGAGGGAAATCAAGGAATGCATCTCATCTTTCCTATGATCTGAGCAGTGAGCACTAATGTTTCTTATGGGTAATTATCCCTCTTTATAGACTGACTAAGATTTAATCCTGTTTTTGTGTCCATCAATAGGTAAACCGAAGGTAAACGGATTTATATGTAAGGATAATGCAACAGCGTACGACTTCTTCACTGCAAACATTGCAACCCCAGGTGCCACCAACAATTTAATGGGTTCACTTGTGACTCCAGCCAACGTGATGCAAATCCCTGGCCTTAACACCCTAGGTGTGTCCTTGGCCCGGATTGACTATGCTCCCGGTGGGCTAAATCCACCCCACACCCACCCCAGAGCAACCGAAATTGTATTCGTTCTTGAAGGTGAACTAGATGTTGGGTTCATAACCACAGCAAATGTCCTGTTCTCCAAGACCATCAAGAAAGGCGAAGTTTTTACATTCCCCAGAGGGCTCGTACATTTCCAGAAGAACAATGGCAAGGTACCAGCAGCCGTTATCGCAGCCTTCAATAGCCAACTTCCTGGAACTCAATCGATCGCAGTCTCATTGTTTGCATCTTCTCCACCCGTTCCGGACAATGTTTTGACCAAGGCATTCCAAGTTGGCACCAAAGAAGTTGAGAAAATCAAGTCAAGGCTTGCACCCAAGAAATAGATTGCACACCTCAATCAATTAAGGAATAAGACACCATGTTCACGTTATTCTTTCTAAAGGCTCGTGAGTTAAACGAGCATTGGTTTCATTTTGTTTGGGGTGCAAAAATTTAATGTTGCAAGTAAATTGATGTGAGTTTTGTCATAAAAACTGATAATTCTCTTATTCCAATTGTTCCTCATCTTTCCTCATGCTTGTGTTAAGCGTTATGTCAGATTGCGCAAGGAAACAATTTGATTTTTACTAAAATTATTGGAACACATCAACGGTGTTAGTTTATTTGTAAAAATATGTACACACAATGCGTTTGCTTTCATTGATTTCTCCTCATTTGGAGTAATGGAGTCCATTAGTTTTATGTATATAACTATTGACTCTAAAATATAGTAATATGAAAAAGACAAATATTTAATTTTAGATAAAATATATTAGAGGCCACTAAACTTTTGAAATTATAAACTTTTGACCATTATCTAACAAAATTGCTTGAATAGTTATCCAACTCGTAAATTTCGCAACCCGTGACCATTCTATTACTTTTACTCGTTAAAACTAAACGGTAATACTTCCACCGCATCTCACGTGTTTTTTTTTAGAGAAAAATTGTCAATTTCGCATAACATCTCTCACGTTCAAACATGGGCTTATTCAATCAATTTTATAGTAGAAATTGATAAAAATTGTAAATATTTTATATTAAAATATTAAATAGGAAGAAAAATTTTCTTTTTTAATCTAATCTAATATAATATGATAATTAATTTTTTGTATTCTGAAATATAGGTAAGTGTTTTGATACATTCTTCTTTTTTTTTTTGAAATAATAAGTACAACACTTTTTAAAATTATTGAATACAGTTAATGCTTCTTCTTTTTTATTATTTTTATTTTTACATTTGATGAATATTTTTATATTTTTTTTATGAGCAATAATATTTATAATTTTATCTTTATTTTAACTACACGAGTTATTATGATTTTTATTATAATTTTTTACTAAAATTATTTTTATTCCTTTTTATTTGTGAAGTCATTCGTTTCCTAGTAAAAATAATATGAAAATTACCCAAACAACCTTTTATAAAGTGGATTTTTGTTTTTTCCCTAGTATTGGACAGGATAAGCTGGTGTTGCTACGTAAATTCGTTATCAATAAAAATAGGTAGTTTGTAATTATGCGATGAATTAAAATAGAGGAAGATAGCTAATCGATAAAACTTTCAACTCATAAATTATTAAAAAATAAAATATACTATTATTAAATTATTCAACGAAGACCTCCGCATATATAACAAGACTGAGCTACATCGTCAGAGCATCAATTCTGGAGAGTTGCATAAAAATTCAAAACCAGTGAATTTTGAACAATAGCTAGTGAATTTCTAAGAAAATCAATCAAGACCTCATCAGCCATGGTCCAGATTATAATGCCAATTCAACCCCTGAGGAGATCCACTATTTTATATTAAAATATTATAATATAAAATTGACTGAAGAAACTTATATTTGAGGGTAAGAGCTGTTATGCAAAATTGACCATTTTACCCCTGTAAAAAACACGTGATTTGCGCTTGGAAATGCTACCATTTAGCTTCAATGGGTGAAAGTAACATAATAGCCATGGGTTATGAAATTTAAGAGTTAGATAGTTATTCGGGCAATTTTGTTAAATGAGTAATTAAAAATTTAGTAAATTTCAACACCCAAAAATATTGCATGTGTAAGTCTTCTTAATTATACGATTTCCAATTACTTTATCATCACTTCAATTTTGTGTTTATGTGAAATAAATATACGAATTGTTTGAACCTCTCTCTCTAGACCTATTTCACATAAATAACCCTCTTATATATATGTGAAATACATACACAAATTGTTTCTAAATTATAAGTAAAACTCTCTTTCTTATGTACCAGTCTTAGTTCATTAACCCCAGTCTTAACATCGCTTTTTTTTAAAAAAAAAAATCCCTAAAGATAAAAAATAACTTGTAATAATCTATCTTGTAAACCATACAATAACTGTTTCACCACTATTTTTTAAATTAATTTTCACCAATAAGAAGATCGGCAGCACGTGCCTAAAAAATTTTAAACTTTTCTCCAAATCATTTCAATTAACATAGCATAATCTAAAAATTCAACGCACATGCCATATTGTAATTTATTATTTTTCTCCAAATATCGTTTTCTAGTTTTGAATTCCTTCCAATCATAACACATGCATGCGACGGGTGAAATTTCTACTTCTTACTAATAATACACACACCTATTTCATACTTTGTGGAATTAAAATTTATTATATATAAATATCTTTGCTTTGCTTAAGTAACCTCTGAGCACATAACATGTCCCCATAGACTTAGTATTACGCATTTCTTTTTCTTTGTAAAATGCCTTGGTCTTCGCAATGATAATGTTGAACATTTTTTTAATCCAAACTTTGTCAAATTTCTATCCTCTAGAAACCCCATATTTAATATATTTAATATTTCTTAAAATTAATAATTCTAAAATATTATCTATTTTCATTTATAAAATTAATATATATTAATTAATACAACTTATAATTATTAATTAGTTAATACAATTAATACTTAACAATTAATGGAAAATAATTTAATTAATCATTAATTTAATTATATTGTAATAATACATTTAATATTATTAATTAATAAATATTTTAAATTAAATTTATTAAAGTAATTATTATAATTAATTTATAATTAATTTACATTACATTAATAATTGATAATATTAATTAATTACTAATTATTACTAACTAATTAATTAACTAATACTAATTAATTCATTCATTCATTCATATTAGGTATTATAATTAATACTAATTAATTAATATTAATACTAATTAAGTAATTAATATTAATTTAATTAATCATTCATTTACTTAATATTGTAATTTAATATTATAATTAATATTAATTAATCTCATTTACTAATATTAATTATTACAATTAATATTAATTAATTACTTAAGATTAATTTAATTAATAATATTTTTATTAATAATTAATTAATTTAATATTATAATGAATAATTAACTAATAATAATTAATTAATTAATACTAATTATTACAATTAATTTATAATCATTGTTATTCCCCAGCACAAATCAACCACCATTATTAATAATCATTTCCATTCTACAATTGATAATTTTTAAAAATTAACCACACATAATTAATTTTCATCTTTTCCCATTCCCCTTTTGATCCAAGCAGCTCCTTAGTATTACCATTTCTTTTTTCTTTGTAAAATGCCTTGGTCTTCGCAATGATAATGTTGAACATTTTTTTAATCCAAACTTTGACAAATTCTTCCCCTCCAGAAACCCCATATTATAATTTACTTAAAACACCAATTATTTATCAAATTTATTGCTGTTAACGGCAAGATGCATGCTGCTCAAAGTCCTCAAATTACACTATATATAAATTAGGAAAACCAAACCAATAAAAAAAAGCCAAGGGTTAGCAGCCATGGCTTATGTACAGGATCAGTGGTTTATCAGCCTAATGAATTAATGGAGGCCCAATCATTGATATAGTTGGTTCAGTAGCTTACCAGCTTAATCAATTATTCATTCCACCTAACCTTTCTTTTTACTCATTAACTTTACTTAACTAATACCGACGAAAATTATCGTTAAAAAATGTCTTTTTCTTGTAATATACATAAAATTCAATTCTCACTTATCTCATTTTTCATCACAAATGTCGTATTCTCATGTAAAATTTATTATTAAAAAATTTTGACAAAATTTGTGTCATCATGATGCAGATCTAACAATGTATCATGGGATTGGGGAGTCTGTGAAAATCAAGAAGATTATTTTAGCTTTTATCATGGGAATCTTTCTAGGAATCTTTTTTTGAAGGTGGGATGATGATTTGATCATTGGTTATATACGTGGGTATATAAATAATGCATGTCATTCTTCCTTGAGTTGGCAGATGTTTTGGATTTAATTATTAGCACTTTTGAAGGGCCCAAAACGGACCAAACAACGACCTATCCGTTCCATCCAAGGCACTCGATCACCAACTCCTCCTAAGACTCTACAGTATATTGCTTCCATCATTTTCATCGCAAATCTTAAACTGTAGAAGACAGTGACAATGACATTGTGTTGCATCGCAAATCCGATTACATAAACCGACAATTAGTGAGTATTATTTATTTATGCATTGATGTTTTCTCCTTCGCTTATTAATGCATTGAATTTTCTAATCAATAAAGTTAGTGAATGTAAGAGGAAACTTTTCTAGTGGAAGTATTCAAAGTTTTACGTGGAGGGACAAATTATGCAAACGTTAATTTTTTGCTTTAAAACAAAAGAAGGTTAATGGAAAAGAAGAGAGATAAGTTCAATCATAAATGAATGTGAAGGCCCAAATGTATATTGTACGCGAACATGCATGAAGTTAGAATTTAAGAGTAGGGTGGAACAGCATACCATACGTTTAATTACGGGATAACTATAGTTTCTACCAGTCTGAAACAAGTAATGGCCTCCAAATGAAGCAAAAGAAAGTTCAAAATTAAGATTTTCAGCTGAAATAGATGTTACACAAATTGCGATAACACAGGTGGAAAGTTAATTAATCGTTAACTCAACAAGTAATAAATAAAAATAATTATAACATTAACAATTAATGTCTTCATTTATAAAAGGGTTAATTGCATGAATAGTCTCTTATCTTAAGGCCTTTGTTCGATTTCGTCCCTTAAGTTGAAAAAGTTTCAATTGAGTCCCTTAACTTACAAGAAATGATAATTATAAATTATAAATTATTTTTTAACAAGAAATGATATTTTTGTGTGATAAAAATTGGTATTCGTTGCACTTAACAAGGAATAAATAGAGTGATTGATTTTAGAGCATTTTTAATAATTTAGTGATTTAATAGTGAGATAAAAAAGTATAGTAATTAGAGTTAAGACAAATTAAAAGAATAATAACTAAAATATAATTTATTTCCAAAAATTGTTGTAAAGATATTACACAAAATGTTGATATTGAACTCTTGGTCTATAAAAAATTAAATAGAAACTCATCAAGATTTGCAAAAAATTTCCTTTTAAATTTTCCCTTACCAGCTTTAAAGGTACAACAAGTGTTTGTCAGAATTTATACTTCGAGATTTAATAAAACTCAATTTGTATGTTTAGGGATTCAATTGGAACTTTTTCAACGTCTGCCAATTTTTTTCCAATTTTGCCCCTGTCAACTTTTGTTTGACTGCACGTGTTTGTCACAATTTTGACTCTGGGACTTAATAAAACCAATTTGTAAGTTAAGGGACTCCATTGAAACTTTTTCAACTTAAAGAACGAAATCAAACAGAGGCCCCAAGATAAGGGACTATTCACGCAATTAACCCTATATAAAGTTATCACATTTGACACACAGAAAAGAACTATATACTTTAGATCAATCAACGTGAATTTTGATGGCTAGTTTGTTCCTTAAAGTCTTTCATTGAGGCTTAAAATAGGGTTCATTTTGATGATTTTCAAGATTTTTTTTTTTTTTTGCCTCCTGACTCTTTTTTTAAAAAAATTTAAAACGATAGTTGTATTGATATTTCCAAAAGAACAACAAAACAATGATACCAAATAGTAATGAATGACAGAGTACTCTGTGCGAGTCTCAAATCGTGAATAAGCTACCACTAGAAGCTTACTCAACATATATAAACTAAAAATATTATCTATATACTGGATAGTGTAACAGTTACATTCATAGAATAATAACTCCATCAACTATATATAATACTCCCTTCTTGCATCGAGTTGGGAAAGAGAAATAAAGGCAAGGGGACAACGAGGCAATCACTCTTCAATATCCTACAACTCTTTGTTGTTTAGAGAAAGAGATAACCTACAAAATAGTCCCTCACATATATGAAAAAGAACAATTTAGTTCTTCACAAAAAAAATCGAATTAATTAGTCCATTACTTTTAAATACTTTATCTAATTTGATTCTTCTGTCACCTTCCGTCAAAATTTCCGTTAAATTTACTTACACGTGCCTTAAGCATGCTATATATAGGGGCTTTTTTGGAAGAATAGAAACTCCCCTTTTTCGCACGACCGTTGAGCTGCTTTTCTTCATACGATACAGTGTAAAATTAATAGGCAGCTTAACATCGGCCATCTCAAGCCTTCTGCGCTTTTGAATTGCAGAAAATTTTCCAGTAATCTTTGCTCGAATATCAAGAAGGCTCCTAAGCAATGGCACTGGAAAAGCTCTATGCTTGGAATTCCACCTTCACCACTCCACAACCCCAGCAGTCGCCGCTGCATCAGGCATCAAATCCGAGCAGAAAAATTATTTCTTGGCGGAGTATTTAGTGAACACGCTTGGGTTTTCAAAGGAAGAAGCCATCTTCACTGCAAAAAAGGTAACTTCTCGCTTGAAAACCATCACAAAGGATCCTGATTTAGTCATCAATTTCTTTGAAAATTCGGGTTTGAACAAAACCCAAATTACAAACGTTATTTGCTCACATCCCGATATGTTATTTTGCAATATGAAAAAAACCCTGTAGCCGAAATTTGAGTTTCTTCAAGAACTGGGCTTATCGGGGCTCGACCTAGGCAAGTTCCTTCTGCGTAATAAATCCCTTTTGGAAGCAGGGTTAGATTGTCACGTCAAGCCCCGAATTTAATTTTTGAAGAATTTGTTGGGCGATGATGAGAAAGTGGCTTTAGTTTTAAGGAGATGTCCTTAGCTGCTCACATATAATGCATTGAAAACTCTGGAAAAAAATATGTTGTCATTGTTGAACATAGGCTTTTTGGATAAATACATTTTGAAGTTTTTAATTAAGTACCCAAAGGTATTTTTAATGGATAAGGATGGATGATTTGAGGATATAGGACAAAGAGTGGAAAATGATTTTGGGATATCTCCCAAATCCCTCCTCGCACCGAATTTGGAACCCAGAGGCATCTGCACGCGAAGCTTGGAGGCACCTGGGCTTGCAAAATGCGGTGATGTGCACGAATCAGAGGATGTGGAGGTGGCGGAGGCAAAACAACCAACACAACACAACAACAAAACAATATTCTCAAAAAAATCAAAATCCACGCGAGGCGAGGCGTTTTTTGAAGATTTCTTTCTCCCTCATCACCTAGACTTACCATTCGCGCGCGCTGCAGGGCATCTCCCAAATCCCTCTTGTTCTACTATGGAGTGCAAGTCCTATGTACGTACAGGCACACCACACTCGACGCCAAATATGGTGTTTTGGGGAGCTATGGCTGATCTGATGTAAATATAGGTACTCTGGTGAAAATTTATCCCTTGATCTTAGCAGCTTCAAAGGATAAAGCAACTTGACGGCGCAAAGAAGGGGAGTTTCTGTTTTTTCCAAAAAAGCCCTCAACATATAGCACGCTTAAGTCACGTGTAGAGGCAAATTTGACGACAATTTTGACAGAGGTCGACAAAAGGACCAAACTAGATAAAGTGTATAAAAGTTGGGGACTGATTGGTTCGGTTTTTTTTGTGAAGGACTAAAATTTTTTTTTTTTATATATGTGAAGAACTATTTTGTAAGTTATCTCTTAGAAAAATTAGATAATCATTTTTTGGCATTGCATTGCAAAGCAAAAGTTCTGGATTCTTATTCAATATATACCCACGTGAAAACATAGTTTTCACTTTAATCCTCAAAGATCTAAGATGCTTATCCTACACTAATTAAGTTACCTACCCTACCACACCCCAATTATAAAAAGTGCTTCTGTTTATTGAATAATCACTATAACTCAAATAAATTATGTTGAAACTAAGCAAACTACGTAAATGATTGCTTGTTTGTTTGTATACTAAATGGGATTAGTTAGTCAAAGATGGCGAAAAATGATACAAATTGTCAGCAAAGGTACCCCTTAATGGGCCTCAAACTTCACGTCAACTACTCCCCTGCCCTGAAGCCTCCCCTTCATCTGCTCCCGCCTTCGAGGCTTCTACTTCAGCAAGCCTATAAATAAGCTCCTACTTTTGTCTTCCACTTTGTCCAAAGCCCATTTTTTGTCTCTTCTCGTTTTCTTCTTTCTGTGCTAAGCTTGTCCCAGTTTGATTACTTGCCTTTTGGGTTCGAAATAATAATAAAATCACAGCCTACAACTTTTTGTTTGTGCAAAAATTTCAACATGGATGCGTTTGGTAAGTTACTGCTTGTGATGCTTCTGGCTTTGTTATCCATAAGCTTCAATAATCCAGTGTCAGCTTCAGATCCAGACATGCTTCAAGATATATGCGTCGCTGATCTCACTGGTACTACCAGCTGACTGTTTTAACTACATTGATTCTCTAAATATTAATGCTCATGATGATGATTTTAGAGTGCCCTTTTGTTTGTTTTGAATTTAGTTCGCAATATGTTGAATTATTAATCCATTACAAGCATTAAAGTGGAGGTTTCTTTGTAGGTATTGGTTGATGTTATTGATCACTTGTCTTTATGGTCCTCATCTATGATCATTTTGATATTGACTACTCATTTTTGTTCTTTCAGCTCTTCATAATAATGAGAATGGTAGAAATCAACGAACAAACTAGAGGTTTAATTATCTACATTCTTAGCAGCCAGCAGCTTGTGACAAAAGTTTTCCACACCTACTTAACTCAAAGACGAAAACTTGATGCCAATTAGTCATTCTTTGGGATTGGATGTGCCAATCGCAATAAAATGATCATGAGTGACTTGTAGAATTAGTGATTGCTCTACATTATTTAGTCACATTATGTATGATGGTTTGCAATTAGATTGTAGAAGAGGTTTAAGCTCTGGAATCGTGATATCTCCATCTTAGTCATGATCATGTGTGTCGTCATGATGGTAGAATCCACCCCAACCCAATCCCCTGTTCATTTGCTTAGTGCTTAGAGTAAAAATCTTCCTTATTTTGATGAAGAATGAATGACACACAATGAAGGCGCAATAGTCCCTGATTTACAGGAAATCAAGGATTGCATCTCATCTTTCCTATGATCTAATTGAGCAGTGGGCACTAATGTTTCTTAGGGATAATTATCCCTCTTTATAGACTGACTAAGATTTACTCTTCTGTTTTTGTATCCATCAATAGGTAAACCGAAGGTAAACGGATTTATATGCAAGGATAATGCAACTGCGTACGACTTCTTCACTGCAAACATTGCAAACCCAGGTGCCACCAATAATTTAATGGGTTCAGTTGTGACTCAAGCCAACGTGATGCAAATCCCTGGCCTTAACACCCTAGGTGTGTCCTTCGCCCGGATTGACTTTGCTCCCGGTGGGCTAAATCCACCCCATACCCACCCCAGAGCAACCGAAATTATATTCGTTCTTGAAGGTGAACTTGATGTTGGGTTCATAACCACAGCAAATGTCCTGTTCTTCATGACCATCAAGAAAGGTGAAGTTTTTACGTTCCCAAGAGGGCTTATACATTTCCAGAAGAACAATGGCAAGGTACCAGCAGCCGTTATCTCAGCCTTCAATAGCCAACTTGCTGGAACTCAAGCGGTCGCTGCCGCATTGTTTACTTCTTCTCCACCTGTTTCGGACTATGTTTTGGCCCAGGCATTCCAAGTTGACACCAAAGTAGTTGAAGAAATCAAGTCAAGGCTTGCACCAAAAAAATAAGACATCATGAATACATGTTGTTCTTGGAAAAGACTTGTGAGTGAAAACAGAATAAGTGGGTCCACACTAGAATTTATTTTGGTTGGCCAAATATATAATGTTGTTATAAGGAACTTTATGTGATATTTGTCTCTCTTGTTTACAATAAAATGTGATTGTTCTCTCATTCCAATCTTTCCTCAGCTTTCATCCCTGGAATGCATTTAGTAAGCATTAATGTCAAGGCTGCGAAAGGAATGAGTGAGTATTATTTGGGGGAGATGGGCCTGGGGTTTTGGCTGTCAGGCTTCTGCTAACTCGTACACATTTCTCGATTTACATCTAGTTTGACTAAAGGTTTTCTGGTAAGGAGAGTTTCGCCTTTGTAAGGGAACTTTCTCCTAAAACAAAAAAAAAAAATAATGATGATACTAAATGGGATTAGTTAGTTAAAGATGGTGAAAAATGTTACAAAATTGTCAGCAAAGGTACCCCCTCAATGCGCCTCAAACTCCTTTAACTTCGCCTAAAATCTTTCCCGATCTTGGCAGTCGACAATTCACGTCAACGACTCCCCTGCCCTGAAGACTCCCCTTCCTCTGCTCCCACCTTCAAGGCTTCCACTTCAGCAAGCCTGTAAATAAGCTCGTACTTTTGTCTTCCACTTTGTCCACAGCCCACTTTTTTCTCTCTCATCTTTTTCTTCTTTCTGTGCTAAGCTTGTTCCAGTTTGATTACTTGCCTTTTGGGTTCGAAATAATAATAAAATCACATCCTACAACTTTTTGTTGTTGGAAAAAGATAGGCTAATATTCAGAAAATGGGCACAGCAGAAAACGGAGGTAGTGGTGACTTGAGTTTTGCAGAATTTTGCACTGTACTAAACAAACTGTTTCTGTAGATTTAGAAACGTTTCCCCAGGATTAAACAAGGCTTCCTCAAAGAGAGGGTGGCAGGAACAGCAAGGGTTTAGAGTAGAGAACCAGCAGAAATATAGATAGCAATGGAAGAAGGAGTTTCTGTGAATGTTGTGTTCTCTGTGCGAGCAGGGAGCAGCGATATTTATAGTGCTGCCATGCAACAAGCTTTCAAAAAATAACGCTGCACGTTTAGTCATGATCATGTGTGTCGTAATGACGGTAGAATCCACCCCAACCCAATCCCCTGTCCATTTGCTTAGTGCTTAGAGTAAAAATCTTCCTTATTTTGATGAAGAATGAATGACACACGATGAAGGTGCAATAGTCCCTGAACATTTACAGGAAATCAAGGATTGCATCTAATCTTTCCTATGATCTAACTGAGAAGTGAGCACTAATGTTTCTTATGGATAATTATCCCTATTTACAGACTGACTAAGATTTACTCCTGTTTTTGTATCCATCAATAGGTAAACCGAAGGTAAATGGACTTATATGCGAGGATAATGCAACAGCGTACGACTTCTTCACTGCAAACATTGGAACCCCAAGTGCCACCAACAATTTAATGGGTTCACTTGTGACTCCAGCCAACGTGATGCAAATCCCTGGCCTTAACACCCTAGGTGTGTCCTTGGCCCGGATTGACTATGCTCCCGGTGGGCTAAATCCACCCCAGAGCAACCGAAATTGTATTCGTTCTTGAAGGGGAGCTAGATGTTGGGTTCATAACCACAGCAAATGTCCTGTTCTCCAAGACCATCAAGAAAGGTGAAGTTTTTACGTTCCCAAGAGGGCTCGTACATTTCCAGAAGAACAATGGCAAGGTACCAGCAGCCGTTATCGCAGCCTTCAATAGCCAACGTCCGGGAACTCAAGCGATTGCAGTCTCATTGTTTGCATCTTCTCCACCCGTTCCGGACAATGTTTTGACCAAGGCATTCCAAGTTGGCACCAAAGAAGTTGAGAAAATCAAGTCAAGGCTTGCACCCAGGATGTAGATTGCACACCTCAATTAATTAATGAATAAGACACCATGTTCACATTATTCTTTCTAAAGGCTTGTGAGCTAAACAAGCATTGGTTGCATTTTGTTTGGGGTACAAAAAGTTAATGTTGCAAGTAAGTTTATGTGAGTTTTGTCATAAAAACTGATCATTCTCTCATTCCAATTGTTCCTCATCTTTCCTCATGCTTGTGTTAAGCGTTATGTCAGATTGCCCAAGGAAACAGTTTGATTTTTACTAAAATTATTGGAACACATCAACTGGTGTTAGTTTATTTGTAAAAATATATACACACAATGCGTATGCTTTCATTGATTCCTCCTCATTTGGAGTAAGGGAGTCCATTAGTTTTATGTATAAAACTATTGACTCTAAAATATAGTAATATGAAGAAGACACATATTTAATTTAAGGTAAAAGACATTGGAAGTCACTAAACTTTTGAAATCGTAAACTTTCAATTATACATTTAACAAAATTGCACAAATAACCATCCAACTTGTAAATTTGACAACTAATGACCATTCTGTTACATTCACCCATTGAAGCCAAAGAACAACACTTCCATACGCATCTCACGTGTTTTTTGTTGGAGCAAAATGGTCAGTTTCGCATAGCATCTCTCACTTCCAAACATAATTTTATTCAGTCAATTTTATAATTGAAATCGATAAAAATTGCACATATTTTATATTAAAATATTAAATAGGAATTTTTTCCTTTTTAATCTAATCTAATCTAATCTAATAATTAATTTTTTGTATTATGAAATATGGGTAAGTATTTTAATACATTCTATTTCTTTTAGGATAATGAGTACAACACTTTTTTAAATTATTGAATACTTTTAATGCTTTTTTTTTACATTAATGTTTCATTAAATGAATATTTTTATATTTTTTTATGAGCAATAATATTTATAGTTTTATCTTTTTTTTACTACACAAGTTATTATGATTTTTATTTTAATTTTTTACTAAAATTATTTTATTTCTTTTTAGTTGTGAAGTCATATGTTTCCTGGTAAAAATAATATGAAAATTACCCAAACAACCTTTTATAAAGTGGATTTCTTTTTCCCTAGTATTGGACATGATAAGCTGGCATTACTTCGTAAATTCATTATCGATAGAAATAGGAAGTTTGTAATTATGCGACGAATTAAAATAGAGGAACATAGTTAATCGATAAAAGTTTCAACTCATAAATTATTAAAGGGTGAATTAGATCTACTATCTATGTAGTTCATATAAATTACCAATCGAATCCCGAGATTTGGTAAAACTATCAATACCCCCTTAAATTTGATAAATTCATAACATTTAGCCCTTTAAAGGGGTATTGGTAATTTTACCAAATTTCGAGATTCGATTGGTAATTTACACGAACCACAAGGGTAATAGATATAATTTACCCATTATTAAAAATTAAAGTCTACTATTATTAAATTATTCAACGAAGATCTCAGAATATATAACAAGGCTGAGCTACGTCGTTAGAGCATCAATTCTGGAGAGTTGCGTAAAAATTCAAAACTAGTGAATTTTGAACTGCATCTGAATTTCCAAAAAAATCAATCCTAGACCTCATTAGCCATAGTTAGATTCTAATGCCAATTCAACCCCCGCCTATTTCCAAGAAAATCAATCCTAGACCTCATCAACCATGGTCCAATTCTAATGCCAATTCAACCCCGCCTATTTTATATTAAAATATTTTAATATAAATTTGACTGAAGAAGTCTATGTTTGAGGGTAAAAGGTGTTATGCAAAATTGACCATTTTGTCTCTGCAAAAAAACACGTGAGATGCGCGTGGTAGCACTACCGTTTGGCTTCAATGGGTGAAAGTAACATAATTTAAGAATTAGATGATTATTTGAGCAATTTTGTTAAATGGATGGTCAAAAGTTTACTATTTCAAAAGTTTAGAAACTTCTAATGTTTTTACCCTTTAATTTAAACACCCTAAAAATATTGCATGTGTAAGTCTTCTTAATTATTCGATTTCCAATTACTTTATCATCACCTCAATTTTGTGTTTATGTGAAATAAATGTACGAATTGTTTGAACCTCTCTGGACATATTTCACATAAATAACCCTCTTACATATATGTGAAATACATGCGCAAGTTGTTTCTGAATTATAAGTAAAACCCTCTTTCTTATGTACCAATTAATCTTACTTCTTTAACCCTACTCTTAACATGGCTTTTTTTAAAGATCAAAAAAAATCCCTAAAGATCAAAAATAACTTGTAATAACTGTTTCACCACTATTTTTTAAATTAATTTTCACCAATAAGAAGATCAGCAGCACGTACCTAAAAATTTTAAACTTTCTCCAAATCATTTCAATTAACATAGCATAATCTAAAAATTCAACGCACATGCCATGTTGTAATTCATTATTTTTCTCCAAATATCGTTTTCTAGTTTTGAATTCCTTCCATTAATCAAAACACATGCATGTGACCGGTGAAATTTCTTGTCCTTACTAATAAATACACACTGATTTCATACTTTGTGGAATTAACATTTAGGTGCCGTTTGTTTCCGAATAGTTTGAAGAAACTTTGTGTCACCTGAATGGATGAAACCCACCCCATTCTAAAAATTTAAAAAGGAAGGTTTTAAATTGTTTTTTAAAGTTTGAAAAAAAATTTGAGAAAAAAAAAATGAGAAAATTTGAAAAAAAATGAAAAAAAAAAAAAAAACGTTATTTTTTTACAAAGATGTTATCATTGGCTACGCCAAAATTAGAGAAAAAAAAAAAAAAAGTTTAAAAAAAAAAAAGGCCAAAAGTTTCATCTCAAAAAAAAAAAAAATTTATAAAAGAGGGGAAAAAATTTTTTCAAAATTGATAAACCCCATTTCACCTCGGGGAATGTTGAGGAATGGGTTGAGGGAAAAAATTTAAAAAATTGAAAAGTTTAATGAAAAATGGGTTTTTGAAATCTTTGAATTTGAGTGAGGGTGGGTTTGGGTGAACCCCACCCCCCCCCTCCTTAAACCTTTCAAGAACTTTAAAAAAAAACAAAACGAGTTTTGGAAAAAAAAAAAAAAAAAAAAAAAAAAAAAAGAAGAGAAAAAAAAAGAAAAAAAAAAAAGCGAAAAAGTTGTGCGATGTATGAACATGCGAAACATTATGGGGGCAAAACCCCCCCAAGGTTACAACCCCCATTTTTTTTTTTTTAAAAATATATAATTTATTAAAATTTTAAATTGTAGAAAATTTTTTTATCAAAATGATATCTTATTTATTATTTTTTGAACAATATATAATTTATTAAATATCATATAATGTAAAATAGTAATATTTTTATTATAATTTTAATATAAAATTTATTAATATTAATATTAAATTTTAATTTTAATATAAAATCTATTCCATTCCAATACAAAATAATACCAAACAACATAATTATTATCATTCCATTCTATTCCAAACCTTTCCTTTTATCAAATCCATTCTATTCCTAAACCCACCATTTATACCAAGCGCCCCTTATTATATATAAATCTCTTTGCTTTGCTGAAGTAACCTGTGAGCTCACCAATGTAACGTAACACGTCCCAAAAGACTTAATATTACCATTTCTTTTTTCTTTGTAAAATGACTTGGTCTTCTCAATGATAATGTTGAATATTTTTTTAATCCAAACTTTGACAAATTCTTCCCCTCTAGAAACCCCACATTATAATTTACTTAAAACGCCAATTATTTATCAAATTTATTTCTGTTACCGGCAAGATGCATGCTGCTCAAAGTCCTCAAAGAACACTATATATAAATAAGTAGGAATACCAAACCAATAAGAAAAGCTAAGGGTTAGCAGCCACAGCTGATGTACAGGATCAGTGGTTTATCAGCCTTATTAATTAACGGAGGCCCAATCAATGATATAGTTGGTTCAGTAGCTTACCAGCTTAATCAATTATTCATTCCACTTGAGTTTTCTTTTTACTCACTAACTTTACTTAACTAATACCGACGAAAATCATCGTTGAAAAATGTGCTTTTCTTGTAACATGCATAAAATTTGATTCTCTCTTGTCTCATTTTTCTTCGCAAACGTCATGGTTGGAAAATGTGCTTTTCTTGTAGCATACATAAAATTTGATTCTCGCTTGTCTCATTTTTCTTTGCAAATGTTGTATTCTCATGTAAAATTCATTATTTGAAAATTTTGACAAAATTTTCAAATCATGATGCAGGTCTAACAATGTATCATGGGATTGGGGAGTTTGTGAACATCAAGAAGATTATTTTAGCTTTTATCATGGAAATGTAGCTAGGAATCTTTTTTTGAAGGTGGTACGATGATTTAATCAATTATTAGCATTGGTTATATAATATATATGTATATAAATACTCTCTCTCTTCCTTCCTTGTAGATGTTTTGGATCGATTATTAGCATTTTTTCAGGGCCCAAAATGCACCAGCCAAAATGCACCAAACAACGACCTATTCGTTCCATGGAAGGCACTCGATCACCAACTCCTCCTAAGACTACAATATATTCCTTCCATCATTTTCATCGCAAATCTAAAATTCTAGAAGACAATGATATTGTGTTGCAAATCCGATTACATAAACCGACGGCGACAATTAATCAGTATTATTGATTTATGCATTGATGTTTTCTCCTTCTCTTATTAAAGCATTGAAATTTTCTAATCAATAACGTTGGTGACTGTAAGAGGAGACTTTTCTAGTGGAAGTATTCAAAGTTTTACGTGGAGGGACAGATTATGCAAACGTTAATTTTTTGTTTTAAAACAAAAGAAGGTCAATGGAAAAGAAGAGAGATAAGTTCAATCACAAATGAATGTGAAAGCCCAAATGTATATTGTACGCGAACATGCACGAAATTAGAATTTAGGAGGAGGATGGAACAGCATACCATACGCTTAATTACGAGATGACTGTGGTTTCTACCAGTCTGAAACAAGTAATGGCCTCCAAATGAAGTAAAAGAAAGTTCAAAATTAAGATTTTCAGCTGAAATAGATGTTACATAAATTGTGATAACACAAGTAAAAAGTTAATTAATCGTTAATTCAATAAGATCTAAATAAAAATATTTTTAGCGTTAACGATTAATGATTTGTTCATATATAAAATTATTGTATTTGACACACAAAAAATAACTATATACTTTAGATTAATCAATGTGAATTTTGTTGATTAGTTAGTTCCTTAAAGTCTTTCATTGACTTGAAGTAGGGTTAATTTTGATGATTTTCAAGATGAGAAACAGAAGTAAAGGCAGGACGACAACGAGGCAATCACTCTTCAATACCCGGCTCTTTGCTGTTTAGAAAAATTAGATGATCATTTCTTGGCATTGCATTGCAAAGCAAAAGTTCTGGATTCTTATTCAATAGATAAAAACTACGTAAATGATTGTTTGTTTATTAAGAATAATGATCTTGTCTCATTTTTCTTTGCAAATGTTGTATTCTCATGTAAAATTCATTATTTGAAAATTTTGACAAAATTTGGGTCATCATGATGCAGGTCTAACAATGTATCATGGGATTGGGGAGTTTGTGAACATCAAGAAGATTATTTTAGCTTTTATCATGGGAATCTAGCTAGGAATCTTTTTTTGAAAGTGGTACGATGATTTGATCATTGGTTATATACGTGGGTATATAAATACTGCATGTCTTCCTTCCTTGAGTTTGTAGATGTTTTGGATCGATTAGTAGCATTTTTCAGGGGCCCAAAATGCACCAAACAACGACCTATCCGTTCCATGGAAGGCACTCGATCACCAACTCCTCCTAAGACTACAATATATTGCTTCCATCATTTTCATCGCAAATCTAAAATTCTAGAAGACAATGATATTGTGTTGCAAATCCGATTACATAAACCGACGGCGACAATTAATCAGTATTATTGATTTATGCATTGATGTTTTCTCCTTCTCTTATTAAAGCATTGAAATTTTCTAATCAATAACGTTGGTGACTGTAAGAGGAGACTTTTCTAGTGGAAGTATTCAAAGTTTTACGTGGAGGGACAAATTATGCAAACGTTAATTTTTTGTTTTAAAACAAAAGAAGGTCAATGGAAAAGAAGAGAGATAAGTTCAATCACAAATGAATGTGAAAGCCCAAATGTATATTGTACGCGAACATGCACGAAATTAGAATTTAGGAGGAGGATGGAACAGCATACCATACGCTTAATTACGAGATGACTGTGGTTTCTACCAGTCTGAAACAAGTAATGGCCTCCAAATGAAGTAAAAGAAAGTTCAAAATTAAGATTTTCAGCTGAAATAGATGTTACATAAATTGTGATATAACACAAGCAAAAAGTTAATTAAACGTTAATTCAATAAGATCTAAATAAAAATATTTTTAGCGATTAATGATTTGTTCATATATAAAATTATTGTATTTGACACACAAAAAATAACTATATACTTTAGATTAATCAATGTGAATTTTGTTGATTAGTTAGTTCCTTAAAGTCTTTCATTGACTTGAAGTAGGGTTAATTTTGATGATTTTCAAGATGGGAAACAGAAGTAAAGGCAGGACGACAGCGAGGCAATCAGTCTTCAATACCCGGCTCTTTGCTGTTTAGAAAAATTAGATGATCATTTCTTGGCATTGCATTGCAAAGCAAAAGTTCTGGATTCTTATTCAATAGATAACCACATGCACGCACACCAGACAGAAACCATAGTTTTCACTTTAAACCTCAAAGATCAAAGAAGCTTATCCTACGCTAATTAAGTTACCTACCATACCACACCCCAATTATAAAAAGTGCTTCTTTTTATTGAATAATCATTATTAACTCAAATAAATTATGTTGAAACTAAGCGAAACTACGTAAATGATTGTTTGTTTATTAAGAATAATGATGATACTAAATGGGATTAGTTAGTCACAGGTGGCGAAAAATGATACAAATTGTCAGCAAAGGTACCCCTTAATGGGCCTCAAACTTCACGTCAACTACTCCCCTGCCCTGAAGCCTCCCCTTCCTCTGCTCCCGCCTTCGAGGCATCTACTTCAGCAAGCCTATAAATAAGCTCCTACTTTTGTCTTCCACTTTGTCCACAGCCCACTTTTTTTCTCCTCTTTTTATTCTTTCTGTGCTAAGCTTGTCCCAGTTTGATTACTTGCCTTTTCGGTTCGAAATAATAATAAAATCACAGCCTACACTTTTGGTATGTGCAAAAATTTCAACATGGCTGCTTTTGGTAAGTTACTGCTTGTGATGCTTGTGGGTTTGTTATCCATAAGCTTCAATAATCCAGTGTCAGCTTCAGATCCAGACATGCTTCAAGATATTTGCGTTGCTGATCTCACTGGTACTACCAGCTGACTGTTTTAACTACATTGATTCTCTAAATATTAATGCTCTTGATGATGATTTTTGAGTGCCCTTTTGTTTGTTTTGAATTTAGTTCGTAATATGTTGAATTATTAATTACATTACAAGCATTAAAGTGGAGGTTTCTTTGTAGGTATTGGTTGATGTTATTGATCACTTGTCTTTATGGTCCTCATCTATGATCATTTTGATATTGACTGCTCATTTTTGTTCTTTCAGCTCTTCATAATAATGAGAATGGTAGAAATCAACGAACAAACTAGAGGTTTAATTATCTACATTCTTAGCAGCCAGCAGCTTGTGACAAAAGTTTTCCACACCTACTTAACTCAAAGACGAAAACTTGATGCCAATTAGTCATTCTTTGGGATTGGATGTGCCAATCGCAATAAAATGATCATGAGTGACTTGTAGAATTAGTGATTGCTCTACATTATTTAGTCACATTATGTATGATGGCTTGCAATTAGATTGTAGAAGAGGTTTAAGCTCTGGAATCGTGATATCTCCATCTTAGTCATGATCATGTGTGTCGTCATGATGGTAGAATCCACCCCAACCCAATCCCCTGTTCATTTGCTTAGTGCTTAGAGTAAAAATCTTCCTTATTTTGATGAAGAATGAATGACACACAATGAAGGCGCAATAGTCCCTGATTTACAGGAAATCAAGGATTGCATCTCATCTTTCCTATGATCTAATTGAGCAGTGAGCACTAATGTTTCTTATGGATAATTATCCCTCTTTATAGACTGACTAAGATTTACTCTTCTGTTTTTGTATCCATCAATAGGTAAACCGAAGGTAAACGGATTTATATGCAAGGATAATGCAACTGCGTACGACTTCTTCACTGCAAACATTGCAAACCCAGGTGCCACCAACAATTTACTGGGTTCAGTTGTGACTCAAGCCAACGTGATGCAAATCCCTGGCCTTAACACCCTAGGTGTGTCCTTCGCCCGGATTGACTTTGCTCCCGGTGGGCTAAATCCACCCCATACCCACCCCAGAGCAACCGAAATTATATTCGTTCTTGAAGGTGAACTTGATGTTGGGTTCATAACCACAGCAAATGTCCTGTTCTTCATGACCATCAAGAAAGGTGAAGTTTTTACGTTCCCAAGAGGGCTTATACATTTCCAGAAGAACAATGGCAAGGTACCAGCAGCCGTTCTCTCAGCCTTCAATAGCCAACTTGCTGGAACTCAACCGGTCGCTGCCGCATTGTTTACTTCTTCTCCACCTGTTTCGGACTATGTTTTGGCCCAGGCATTCCAAGTTGACACCAAAGTAGTTGAAGAAATCAAGTCAAAGCTTGCACCAAAAAAATAAGACATCATGAATACATGTTGTTCTTGGAAAAGACTTGTGAGTGAAAACAGAATAAGTGGGTCCACACTAGAGTTTATTTTGGTTGGGGTCTAAATATTTAATGTTGTTATAAGGAACTTTATGTGATATTTGTCTCTCTTGTTTACAATAAAATGTGATTGTTCTGTCATTCCAATCTTTCCTCCCTGGAATGCATTTAGTAAGCATTAATGTCAAGGCTGGGAAAGGAATGAGTGAGTATTATTTGGGGGAGGTTGGCTTAGCGCCATCCTCATTTGACATTCTACTTTTTATTTCTCCAAATCTTGTAGTGTGTCAATTTGTGGACCAAGCATTGTTAAGACTTCGTTTGGATTATTCTTATTTGAGAAAAGTTATATTGAAATATGTGAAAATTTTAGTGGGTATTTTTTATAGAAAAAATATTTTAGAGGAAAAATAAAAAGAAATTTTTTTAAAAATTTTGTAAGAGAAATTTGAGTGAGAAAATTTAAAATTTAAAATTTAAAATTTAAAATAAAAATATGTTTAAATAATTTATTTTTATTTAAAAAATTTTTTATTTGTAAATATAAACTCTTTATCCAAACGAGGCCAAGGCAATCCACTTGCCAAAGGGGAAAAAGAGAGTCAATTGTCTGTTGGATTATTGAAGCTATTCCATGGAATTTTATCCAGATTCTTTCAATCGAAATTCGAGAATGGTCCAAAGATTAGTAAATAGCAACTTTGAAGCCGCTCGCTTGTCTTGATATCAACAGCTCACCATTTTTTTTTATTTTTTTTATTTTGGGTTCAGAAGCCAACCTAAAAACTTGAAAGAAGCAAGCAACGTAAGCAAAACAGCTAATCTGTCCATATTTCCAGCGGAATATTCGGATCAAAGAGAATGATACTTATCCAAAGTGCTCAACTAATGTAGACCCTTTTTTTCAAAACAAAAAACGCATCAGATTTAAGAAGTAGGTGAATTTTAAACAGCAAGGGGTTGCTTCATCTCTCTTCTAATTGTGTTGAATTTTTGAAGATTGGGTTACCTAATTGCTAGAACGTTACACAAACGTGTAATAACGGTACTAAAAGCCATAATTATGGTGAAATAAACTTTTCTGCCCAGCTTTGGCTACCAATTCTTCATGCAGATCTATTTAAGTTCTTTACAACTTGCAGGATCGACCACTGATTATTGATTTATACAGGCATCAAGGCTGGTTTTGAAGATTTACAGGCCGTTTGGTATGAGGGTTTGGGAGGGGAATGGAATGCTATGGAGCAAAAATAGGTGTTTGGTTTGTGGGTTTGAGTTTATCAAAATCCTTGTCCATGGTTTTAATCAAAACCCAAGTACCCCCTCCTTTCTTCCAAACCCACGCAACTGGGTTTTGTTCATCTCTAACCCTATTTTACTTTTTTATAATTTTTTTAAAAACAAATTTCATTAATTTATAGAAAATATTTTTATAAATATTATTATTCGACTATTTTTTGAACAAGATATAATTTATTAAATATCATATAATGTAAAATACTATTTTTATTATAATTTTAATATAAAATTTATTCCATTCCATTACAAAATAATACCAAACAACATAATTATTATCATTCCATTCTATTCCAAACCTTTCCATTCTACAAATCCATTCTAATTCTAAACCCATCATTTATACCCAGCGCCCCCTTAGGATATGTTCGAAAAAAAAAAAAAGAGAAGAAGAAGCAAGTGACCCAGTTGGTTACTGAGGTTGAGTCAGTAGAGTGAATGTGGGCATTCAATAGCATGTGACAGACTGACAGGTTGCCTAGACTGCCATTCAGAAGCCTTATCCAGCATATTCCACATTAACGGTAACCGAACATGTTTGATGGTTAGTTGTCTTAAAACGCAAGCGAAAGAAATCCATACTCACTTTGAATCTCAAATCGAAGTGTCATCACTATTATACAAAGGAGGAAAATTTATCAATCGATTTCACATATAATTATTTCTATTAAAGTGACTTAAATTGTCAGTTTAGTATTTTATTTAAATTATTCTTTCAATAATTTTATATTTTCAGTGATTTAGTAATTTTATTGGATAATTCAGTAATGTTATAATTCTTAAAAACTCTAAATATGAGCATTATTCTGCGAGTTAATCACAAAAAATAATTCAACTTATGAAAAATAAAGGCAGATATCTACTCTAACTCTACAATTATTTCTAATATATTGATATCATTTAAATTGTCCTTTTAGTATTTTACTTAAATTTTTTTTCAATAATTTTATATTTTCATTAATTTAGTAATTTTACTAGGTAATTCAATAATGTTATAACTCTTAAAAAACCCAAATATGAGCATTATTCTTAGAGTTAAACATAAGAAATAATTCAATGTAAAAAAAATAAATAAATAAAGACAAATGCCTACTCCAGCTCCACAATTATTTCTAATCTATTAATATGACTTAAATTGTCCTTTTTGTATTTTACTTAAATTGTTCTTTCAATAATTTTATATTTTCGGTGCTTTAATAATTTTATTATGTAATTCAATAATGTTATAACTCTTAAATATGTGCATTATCCTCAGAGTTAAACGTAAGAAATAATTCAACAAAAAAAATAAAAGCAGATACCAACTTCAACTCCACAATTATTTCTAATATTATTTTAGATTGATTTTTTTTTTAAAGGCATCAGTTTCTAGGACGTGAAGGTTTTGAACCAGTAAGTGGTTGATATTCTGTTGAAAAAGAATGTTATCTTTCTTTTCAAGTTTTTTTTTTCTTTTGTGTTATGTAAATTGTTCGTTTTCCCTTTTGGACATTATGGTTGTTAAGTTGTGATCATGGTTAGAAAGCTTAATTTTTATGAATGTGAGGAAGAAAAAAATACATCACAATTGTGATTTCTTTGATGGGTAAATTATGGAAATTTTGATGGGTTGTTAAGTTTGTTAATCAATTTCAATGTAATTATTATAGTTTTTAAGAATATAATTGTCTACTTACTCTTTAATTAATTAAAAAGATTAGTAATACAAAAGTGGTATCATAATTAATTGTTATGAAAATTAATAATGTAAGGGTTATATTATACACTGGATAGTAATATAAGAATTTTATTAGACTTCTATCCAATTTTAATTCATATATAAATATATTTATAGTTATTATCTTTATCTATATTTAAAATGAATAGTTATTTATTAACATATAATCCTCATATAGCCTTAGTTTCTGGTGACTAATCAAATTTGACTCTAAATTCCAAGATTAATCAATAAATTCAATTGTTAGGAATATTGATTGTACAAAATTCTTTAACAGGTATAAATAACAAAATCAACTTTTGGTTTGAAAAAGGAATCCTAATACCTTATTTCTCCCTTCGTCCAAAAAAAAAAAAAATCTACTTTTGGTATGAAATTCTTATATTATCCTTATTAATAATGATAATATATAATTCAATTAAAAAGTAAGAATAAAAATGTAAAAGTATAAATTTAATGATGCATTAAGTGAGTTGTACATTGCAACTTAAAAAAAGTTGTAATAAATCAAAATTAGACTATTTTTTTGGGGACAGTTAGAGTATAATTTTTGATGAATTTTCTTATGTTTTTTAATATTTAAATAAAATATAATTGTGTTTTACTTATATTTTTTTGAATTAAAAATTTGATGTTGCTTCTTTTGTAAATATTTTGAATGGAGTCGAAATTTATTTATCTCTTTTATTTTTAAAAAATAAATTAAAGACAATTGGTATAAATTTAAACTTAAAAAATTTTCGCACCTTCTATTTTGATTTCCGCAATTTCAATATAGTTATCTCTTTTTCATTTTTTTTTCTTGCTCCCACCTCAGTTGTGTAAGTTTTTATTTATTTTTATTTTTTTACTTTTAGCTTGTTGAGGGAAATTGAGGTAATTCTCATAACTCATTACAACCAGAAAAAAATAATAATCTTATGGCTTCAATGATAACTTTAATTAATATTTTTAAAATTATAGTTGTATATTTAATAGTATATCTTTAATTATATTCAGAATTTTAATTTTTAAAAGAATGAAACTTATTACTTTAGTGATTTAATATTTTTATTTATATATAACATTTCAAATAAGGAAATACCACATTATGTTTTATATATACTAGGGCATTCATGTCTTGTGAGTCACAAAAAATGAGTTACTCAAAAAATGAAAAATGAAAATAATAACGAAAATACCACCCGCAGCCAAAAGGGAAATATGGGATATCACATTCTTCCACAAAGTTCAGAAATTTGGCAAACAATACGGACAGCAAAGGAAGAGTAAAAGGAATTAATAACCAAAAGTTAGGAACCTGAAAGTCGTCTCAATTCTTGAGTACATTGAACAAAGTAGCAAAAATGATGTTAGAAGCTTATCTTTACCATTGCAACAACATGAATTAATAGAGAAATGTCATTTCAATTATGTATTTTTAACCTTCATCACTGTAGTTTGCTTGCCATCCGGGATGGCAAACAAAACTATGGGCTTTGATGTTCTTATGAATGGAACATCACATCTGAAATAGCCTTTTCTCTCCAGCTGCAGTATGTCACCCCGTTTCAGGTTCCTCATGTGGGAATCCCCAAGTGCAGCAGTCTCCATCCTGGTGCATTGATTAACTACATCCACAAAATCCTCATCCTACTCAAGCTGCAGATGAAAACAAGTGAACTAAGTCAGCCCCAACATTGCTACAACATTTTAAAGGCTACGACGCTCATAACAAGAACAAAATATGGCTCCAACTTAGAAAGCCAATAGTATATTTAACAAATATTCTGGTTAATTAGGGGTTTCAAATCGGATGGGAACCTATCTCATCTATGTTGTATATTTTAAAAGACACAATTTCACACTAGAAAATTACAAAACATCTTAGTACTTTATATTAAATTTATTGTGAGTGAATTTGTGACCAAAAGAAAGACTAGTGGGTTCTCACGCATGAAAGGGGGCCAAATTGAGCCAATTCAGTTCAAAGTGGTGGATAAGCCCCCTGTATCACTAGTTGACTGAGTTTTTCTTTACAAATTTACCATTTTACCAAATCAGCAACCTCCAAGCCATGTCGGCATTTTGACCCATAGTGTTGACCAATGTGAGTTAACCGCGTACTAGCCTTATCTGTATGATAGCTACATAACCCTAATGTTCAGCTTATTTCTCTCACTTTTTTGTTGCATGCAACATAATAGATAGTGTTGCTGCTAGCCTCCAAATGCACCATTTAGCAATTGAACTCTTTCCCTTCCCAAGCTTTCTTTTTCTCAATTCCTCCTTCTCATTTTTCTACTAGCTTTATTCCAATTGTTTTGCTGTTCCTCTAATATGAAGAAGGCTTGTTTAATCCTGAACAAACATTTCATAAATTACTGACATGGTTTCTTTACAACAGTGCAAATATTGCACGATTCAAGTTATTTTCTTACTACTAATTTTACCTCCAACCCATGTCGACCCTTTGACCCATAGTATTGACCACGTGGGTTGACCATGTACTAGCCTTATCTACACGATGGTTGCATAACTGCAACGTTCAGCTTATTTCTATCACGTTTTGTTGTATGCAGCACAATAAATAGTGCTGCTGCCAGCCTCCAAATGCACTATTCAACAATTGAGCTCCTTCCCTTCCCAAGCTTTCTTTCTCTCAATTCCTCCATCTCATTTTCTTGCTGGTTTTATTCCAATTGTTTTGTTGTTCCTCTAATACAAGGAAGGCTTGTTTAATCTTGGAAAAATATTTTATAAATTACTGAAATAGTTTCTTTAGAACAGTGCAAATATTGCACGGCTCAAGTTATTTTCTTACTACTAATTTTATCTCTTACAATCTAAAGAAACTATGACTATGTCCAGTATAAATACACCCAATCCTACTACAAATGTTGCCCCCACCAGTACCACTCAATCTACCCAAGTTGATATTTCACTCACCCAGTCCATTCCTGTTCAATTACCCTACACCAAGCATTTTACTGATGTCTCAAATATTGAGATTTTTGCTTATAAAAATTTCAAACGTTGGCAAAAAATTTTTTTCTCCTGGCTAGATATTCATGGTGTAGCCTTATTAGAGCCTAAACCTACCCTAATTGCTAATGCCAAAATTCAACAATTATGGCAACATACCAACAAAGTATGTCATCATACGATTTTACAAACTATATCTAATGAATTGTTTGATGTTTTCTGTCCTTACAAGGAAGCAAAGGCTATATGGGAAGCCTTGATAAAAAGGTTCATTGCTAAAGATGCCACCAAACAGAAATTTGTGGTAGGAAAATTCTACAATTGGCAAATGGTTGAAGATAAAGACATGAAGAATCAAATTAATGAATATCAAAAATTGTTTGAAGATTCGAAAGCTAAAGACATTGTGCTTCTAGAAAAATTTACAACGGCCTGCTAATAGAAAAGCTACCAGACTTTTAGAGTGGCAACAAAAATAGTCTAAAGCACAAACAAAAGTCCTTCACCATCAATGAGCTAGTCACTCACATTCTCATCGAAGATACCAATAGGAAGGAGATAAAAGCAGCTAAAGCCAAAGAATTAGCATTGAAGGCAAATCTAGTGCAATGGAGTAGCTCCAACAAAGGTACGAAGTCTAAATCTAAGATTTCAAGCCTAAAAACCCTAACTTCAAGAAAAAGAAAGGCTTTTGTTATGTTTGTGGTAAGCCAGGACACCATGCTCCTCAATGTCGCAAAGAGTGAGAAATGAAAATCTTGCTAAGGTTAATCTAGTTGAAGGAGATGATGTTATTGTTGCGATAGTTTCTCAAGTTAACATTGTAGTCAATGCCAAAGAGTGGGTGGTAAATTTTGGGGCCACTTGACACGTTTGTGGTAATTGAGAGGTTTTTTCCTCCTACGCTCTAGTAGAGGACGATAATGAAGTAATTTACCTTGAAGACTCTAGAACTGCAAAAGTTCATGGCAAGGGCAAAGTCTTTCACAAACTCTCGTCTAAAATGACTTTGGTCCTCAATGAACTACAGCATGTTCTAATCATTAAAGCAAATTTGGTATCTGTGCAATTGCTTGACAAAGTTGGAATCAAAATATTTTTTGAATCTGGAAAAATTGTCATCACTAAGAATAATATGTTTATAGGCAAGGCTCATAGTAATCAGGGACTATATGTACTCTCTATTTCTAATGTTATCAATGAAAATGCATATATTTCTTGTGCTTATATGATTGAATAATTTTCTTTATGGCATGCAATATTAGAACACACCAATTTTAGCTATATAAAGAAAATGCAATCACTTGACTTAATTTCTGGTTTGAATTTAATCAATATTGAAAAGTGTGAAATATGTGCTGAATCAAAAATCACTAAAAAGACTTGTGTTTTTGTAAATACAAAAATTGAATTATTGTCTTTAATTCATACTGATTTAGGTAATTTAGAGCAAACTATGACTATAGGTATTAAAAAAATACTATGTTACTTTTATTGATGATTTCTCTAGATTTACTAAGTTATATTTACTTAGAAATAAATTTGATGAATTTGATGCCTTTATTTCTTATAAAACTAAAGTAGAAAATCAACTTAGTAAAAAAATTAAAAGAGTTAGATCGAATAGAGGGGGATAATATCTATCACTAAATGATTATTGTGAAAAAGAATGGAAAATTCATGAAGTAACTCCACCTTATCCATCTGAATCTAATGGTGTTGTTGAAAGAAAAAATAGAACACTTAAAGAAATGATGAATTCTATATTAATTAGTTATGATGTACCTCAAATTTTATGGGGTGAGGTTATTTTAGCTACATGTCACTTGCAATATAGAGTTCCACATAAAAGGACTGGAAAAACACCTTATGAATCATGAAAAGATTATGCACCTAATTTAAAATATTTCAAAGTTATGTTGCCTGTACCAAAGAAAAGAAAAATATGTTCGAAAACATCTGATCGTATGTTTATTGGATATGTTGAACATAATGTTGCATATAGATTTCTTGTGTTAAAAAGTGAAGTGCTTGATTGTAATACAATAATTGAAACAAAGAATGCTAAATTCTTTGAAAATATTTTTCACTTTCTCAAGAAATTTCTCATGTACCTATTGAAAATAATAGATAAATCAATTCTAAAGAAACATTGAGAAGGAGTAAAAGGCCTAGAAAAGAATTTTCTTTTGGAAATAATTTTTATACTTATCTCATTGATAATGATTCGTTGACTTTTGACAAAACAATTTCTTCTTTTGATTCAAAATTTTGAAAAAAAAAAGCAATTAATGATGAAATTAATTCAATTTTAAAAAATAAAACTTGGGTTTTAGTTTATTTACCTCATGGTGCAAAATCTATTGATTGTAAATGTATTTTCAAAAGAAAATATAATTCTGATAGCTCAATTGATAAATATAAAGCTTGTTTAGTTGTAAAAAGTTTTTCACAAGATAAAATATTGATTATTTTAATACTTGTGCACTAGTAACAAGGATTTCATCTATTAGATTTTTATTTGCTTTAGGTTCTATTCACAAACTTTTTTTTCCTCAAATGGATGTTAAAACTACATTCTTGAATGGAAATTTAGAAGAAGAAATTTATACGATGTTGTTTCTGAACAGGAAAATAAAGTTTGTAAGTTAATAAAATCACTCTACGACCTAAAACAAGCCCCTAAACAATGTCATTAAAATTTTGATCAAATTCTATTGAGTGATGGTTTTTCATCAATAGAAGTGGACAAATGTGTATATTCAAAAACTATAAATAATTATTATGTGATTTTTTTTTGTATGCAGATGACATACTCATATTTGGTACTAGTTTGAATGATATAAATAGTAGTAAATATTTTTTGTTCTCAAACTTTGACATGAAAGATCTGGGTGAAGGCAATATTATATTGGGTGTTAAAATCATAAGAAGAATAGATGGAATTATATTGTCACTAGATCATTATACTAAGAAACTTCTTAAGAAGTTTGAAAACTATCATGTGACACCTATGAGCATTCCTTATGATGCTAACTCCCAATTGAAAAAGAATCATGGTGACCCAATTGTTGCGTCAAAATATGCTCAAATTAGTCAGAGTTTGATGCATTTAATGAATTTTACAAGGCCTGACATAGCCTACATAGTGTGTAAACTAAGTAGATATACTCATAATCCCAGTCACGAGCATTGGTCTGTTTTAGTTAAACTAATGAAATATTTGAGAGGAACCATTGATTATGGTATCCTATAGAGTAGATTTCCCACTGTATTAGAAAGATATAGTGATGCTAATTAGATTTCTGATTCAGAAGAGACTAAATCTACTAGTGGTTATGTATTCACATTTGGTGGTGGAGCAATAGCATGGAAATCAGCCAGACAAACTATTATTTTTAGATTGACTATGGAGTCAAAACTTATAGCTCTGGAATTGACTAGTTAAGAAATTTCTTAGCTGGAATTCCTATAACCAAAGGGTTTGTGCCCCCAATTTCTATGCATTGTGATTGCCAAGCAGCAATTGCCATAGCAAAAAACAAATCATATCATTGTAAAAATTGACACATGAAATTGAGACATGATTTTGTAAAGCAGCTGCTAAGAGATGGAATAATTTCCATTGTTTATGTGAAGTCAGAAGTGAATTTGGCTGATTCTCTGACTAAACCTTTGGAAAGAAAATTAATTCTTCAAACATCGAGGGTATTGGGATTTAAGCCAATAAGTTGTCAATAGAGATGGTAACCCAACTTATGTGATTGGAGATCCCATGAAATAGGTTCATATGGGTAATAACAAATCAATATTGGCATTGAAACACTTAAATTTAAGTCTCTTCTATAGTGTGTGTTATAACTACTACTAATTGTGATGTTGAGTTTCAAACTCTTAATGAATTCATATTCCATATGGATTGTGGATTTAAAGTAGCATACACTTGATGAATTCACCTACATAAGAGTGGAGTGATACCACTTCGATAAGATTTGGCTAAAATCTTTAGAGCTCTCATGAAAAACTAGGCATATGCATGGCTTATTAGTGCAAAAACGCGTCGAACAGCAAAAATTATATGGTTTGTATTGTTATTGATAAAATCTCTATTTTACATCAATAATTTATTAGTTTATAGCAATTTTACATTTCACCAATAAATAGTAAGATATATTTTATCAATATAAATTTGGTTTATAGTTCAAAAGACACCAAACTGAATACATTTGCACCCAGACAAATCCAGCAGAATAATCTTATCTTCATTTTATTCTTCTAAAATATGTGGGGGACTGTTGTATATTTCAAAAGACACAATCCCACATTAGAAGATTACAAAACACTTTAGCACTCTATATTGAATTTCTTGTGAGTGGGCTTATGACCAAGAGAAATAGTCGTAGGTTCGCGCATATGAAAGGGGGTCAAATTGGGTCAATCCAGTTCAAATCGGTGGATAAACCCCCTTACGCATGGGTTAAACATGGTTCAACCCAAGTTTTGATTGTTTTCTTTTTGAGAGCCTACTAAAATAATTCAGAATTATTTTAGTTGTCTTACCGGTTCACTAAGTCTTTTATTAATTTACCATTTTACCAAGTCAACAATCACCAAACCATGTCAGCCCTTTAACCCATAATATTGACCACGTACCAGCTATGACCCCAACGTTCAGCTTATTTCTCTCACTTTTTGTTGCATGCATCACTATAAATAGTGCTGCTGCCAGCCTCTATATGCACCATTCAGCAATTGAGCTCTTTCTCTTCCTAAGTTTCCTTTCTCTCAATTCCTCCTTCTCATTTTTCTACTGGTTTTATTCCAATTGTTTTGTTGTTCCTGTTGCCCTTTAATACGAGGAAGACTTGCTTAATATTGGAGAAACATTTCATAAATTATTAAAATACTCAAGTTATTTTCTTACTACTTATTTTTCCCAAGCTTCCTCTCTGTCAATTCCTCCTTCTCATTTTTCTGTTGGTTTTATTCTAATTGTTTTGTCATTCCTGTTGCCCTATAATAGGAGGAAGGCTTGTTTAATTCTAAGGAAACATTTTATAAATTATTGAAATAGTTTCTTTAGGACAATGCAAATATTGCACGACTCAAGCTATTTTCTTACTACTAATTTTATCTCTTACAATCTATTCTATAGTTAATTGAAATTTCTGTAAAAACTGTCACGCATGAGGATAAGCTTATAGTTAAAACCACAATAAAACATATGATCACATCAAAATTTAGGTGATCAAAATACTTCTCTATTATCTCAAAGCCAATGCATTGTAATTAAGCATATAGAGAGTAGAAACTGAAGGAAAGAAATACCCAAAGCAGAGGGCAACCTCTCCCCAGAATGTCAAATAAAGGCCAATCTACTCCATGATTGTAAAATCTTCCCTGGTTGTGGGTGTAAGATTATTTACACATTAACTTCCCATCTAACGACTAAGGGGGGACAACTTATAATTTTAAAAAAACAAATAGTCCATCTGTATAAAAAAATTAAAATTTTATACGATTGGTCTACTGTATTAAAAATAATAATATAATGAATGTATGAAATATTTTTTCTTAACTTTTAGACTTTTCTTTATCCCCTAAAAAGAGTTCATTTTTAGAGTAAATTTTTATATTAGAAGTTATCTACATTCAAAAAATAATAATAAAAAAATAAAAAATTGTAAATAAATTAAGAATGTCGTATATTATAACTAAAAGAAAGTTATATTATATTCCAAATAGACTATTTTTTCAGAGTATAAGATGAGAAATGGAGGAAATGGATTCATGACTGAATTTGAGAGTTCACTTCTTGGAAAGCATTCTGTTGCTGATTTTTGGGCTAAACAAAATGGCCATTTTGCTGGCAAAGGAGTTTAATATGGGCTATTTTAGCCCAAAAGAACCTAAGCAGCTTCGGAAATGAAAAAAAAAAAAACATTGGGCCTTGTCCTTTGTTCCTGATTTTCTGGATTAAAAACAATATTGCCACATGTTGGGCCATCATGTTAATTTTATCAACAATTTTCTTTTTCTTTTTCCCGATTTAGTCTCTCCAAACATAGAAGCCCCTTATGGTTTTATAACAACCAATTCTGCAAAAATTGGAATTTGCATTCACAAAGAGTGATATGATGGGCGATTTCATCTTCATCCACGTAGAATAATTAACAACTCTAATACATGGTAAGAATTTGGAACTAGAAATTTATATGGTTTCCTTCTAACCTTCTACGAAAAAAACATTCCACAAAATAGTATATATACGCAGCAATCGTGTAATTTGCGTTTTATTACTTTTACATTAGTTGGGAAGATGAAGTTCGATAGTGATGCATTAGTAAAGGCATTAAGCATCTGTTAATCGTAAAAGTTAAAAGTTTAAACTCACTAATTACTAGGAAAAAAAAAAAGCAAAAAAACAAACCAACACTCCCTTCTCTTCACTCCCTAAAAGAAAAAAAAAACCCAATATTACCCTAAGAAAAGTTTTTACTTTTTGCTAATAACAATACACTTATTTCATACTTTAAAATTGTATTCGTTCTTAAAGGTGAACTAGATGTTGGGTTCATAACCACAGAAAGAGTTCTGTTCTCCAAGACCATCAAGAAAGGTGAAGTTTTTACGTTCCCAAGAGGGCTTGTACATTTCCAGAAGAACAATGGCAAGGTACCAGCAGCCGTTCTCGTAGCCTTCAATAGCCAAATTCCTGGAACTCAAGCGATTGCAGTCTCATTGTTTGCATCTTCTCCACCAGTTCCGGACAATGTTTTGACCGAGGCATTTCAAGTTGGCACCAAAGGAGTTGAGAAAATCAAGTCAAGGCTTGCACCCAAGAAGTAGATTGCACACCTCAATTAATTAGGGAATAAGACACCATGTTCACGTTATTCTTTCTAAAGGCTTGTGAGTTAAAAGAGCATTGGTTGCATTTTGTTTGGGGTACAAAAATTTAATGTTGCAAGTAAATTTATGTCAGTTTTGTCATAAAAACTGATCATTCTCTCATTCCAATTGTTCCTCATCTTTCCTCATGCTTGTGTTGTTACAGATTTTATACACGTAAGTGCACTCTATCGTTGACAAGTAATAAAGATTCATTCCCACGAGGATTAGTTATTTACTAATTACCGAAACTCGGTTAATTTTAACTCTATTTAAACGATTGAACAGATATTGTATGACTAAAGTAAATTAAAACTAAATTCTAAATTAAGCAAGGCAAAGTTGTGAATTAAGATGGCTAAAGCTCTTGGGTTTATGATTTCACCATAACTAATCTATCTTAATATTAATCTATCTCTATAGTCTAATTTATTTTCTTGGTTGATAATCGAGATTCCCTAACTTATTTACTAGTCTCTCCCGTGATCTAATAAAAATCCCCCTAATTGCTAATTCACTATATTCCTATGTGAATTACAACAATTATGGAGCCATTAATTCCTATGGATTCTCATGTAGCGACTACACAGACCATGCAGGTATATTCTTATCATACATTCAATTTATGGCATTTATCTCAATGAACTTGACGCATAACTCCCCTTCCAATTCGTTATGATTAACAAATCATCTAATTAGTGATCAGGTAATTAGAAGCATTAAGCACAGAGATAAATACTCAATCATAGAAAATTAAATTAAAATATATTAATAGAAAAATATTAAAGATTTCATAGTTAGGCTACATTGTAGCCCTAGAAAATTAAATTAGTTCATATTAAAATAAAAGAATGCAACCAAATATTTAGACATGATTGAAAGAGAAAAATAAAAGAAAAAGTTGAAGTAAAAGAAAAGGGACGGCTGCCCTCAATTGTTGCTTACTTACGGCTATTCGATTGGTTTCCCTGGATCCCGTTTGCAGCTCTCTCCAGCCCAAGTCCAAAGGTGACTACCCTCAATTTTTCTATACTAATACTCAACTCAAAGAAAAGAACAAAAAACTAAAAAACCAAAGGACGTGGGTTGAAAAGAAAAGGCGGCTGCTTATGGAATTTTTCTCTCCTCCCTATTCTGCACACCGTGTTGTTTATATAGAGAAGAATGATGGCTGATTTTTGTTTGCTTTCCCGAATCCTTGTTTGTTTTTGTCTCCAAATTGTAGTCGTATTCCAAGTTTCCTTCTTGTATTCGGATTTTGTTTTCTTTTGTAGCTGACTTGTACTTCTTTGTTTTGTAGTGCACGGTTTGTGTCTTCCTTGCAGCCAAAGAATTCTTCTTTTTCTTTTGTTGTTGCTGCCTTCAGCCTTACAAGTTGCAGCTGTGATCAGGAATTGTTTTCCATCATGGAGCTCGTTGTGATGGGCGTGGTGTTCATTCAATTACTGGTCCTAGATTCAAGTCCAAAGTAAAAGATGACTATGATCTGTGTAGCATCTGCTTTAGCCAAATCGGGTGTGGTAGTGGTATGAAACCTGGCCGACCTAAGTTCGACAGCCGCTTCAGTCAGGAAGTGAATATACTGGATGGTACTATCAAGGCCCCATCAACACCCTTCACCAAAATTTAGCCAAAATATGCTGGATGTTGCTGTCTTTTCCTTGAGCGGCTGATGGAAGGTTTAAATCGCGGTGTTTGTTGTGTTCTTACGGATTGAATTGCACGTAGATGAAAAGGCTATCTCAACTGCCAGCTTTGACTCGAGTTGTAAAATGGCAGAAAGTCTGAATTTACAACCTCTTAATTAGGAGAAATTCAGTCCCAATTTACAATTTTGCTAAACTTCGTTTTGACATTAATATTCATACAAATAAGCATTTTGATCAACTAAATACAAGGGAATTGACTTAATAAATTCGCAATTATATAGTCTATCATGTGTTAAGCGTTATAGCTTATTTGTAAAAATATATGCACACAATACGTTTGCTTTCATTGATCCTTCCTCATTTGTAGCAATGGATTCCATTATTTATCAAATTTATTACTGTTAACGGCAAGATGCCTGCTGCTCAAAGTCCACAAATTACACTATATATATAAATAAGTAGGAATACTGAAGCAATAAAAAAGCTAAGGGTTAGCAGCCATAGCTTATGTACAGGATCAGTGGTTTATCAGCTTAATTAATTAATGGAGGCACAATCAATGATATAGTTCTCTGGAAGAACCTTTGCCAAGGAAGCAGAATACCTAAGAACCACTCTAGCTTAAGGCATGCTTTCACTTACACTAATTATGTCATTTAGTTTTCCAAACTAAAACTTGTATTGAGTCTTGGTGTCTCATTGCACGGAAGCAAGTTCAATCATTCCTCATGCCTCATGCACTAGTCAACTGTCTTGCACTCTTAGCTAGTCACAAGCGGGTGCATAAACACGACATCATTGAGGAAAAATGTTTAATTGAAAGTGCAAGCCTCAATGTGGTACAAAAATCGAGGAATGACTATTCTCAAGCAGCTTCACGGACTTCTTTATCTCACAAAGAAGGTGAATTATCATAAGGATGAAAATACATTGAGAAAATCCGAGCCGATACATCAAAATTAAAATCCCTACATCATGATAAATGTAAAGGAAAGAAAAATCAAAAAGAATTTTGACTATCCTTTTCGTTCACTAGTCGCATTACGAGCTGCAGGCTGCGGAAGCTGACAAAATGGAGGAACAATTTCTTGCAAACAACGGAAAGGAACAAAATGTCCAAGAACAAAACGAGGAGGAGGGGACGCGGATCTGCAAGGAGGTCATGTGAAAGATTTGCAGTGAGGCGGATTTGCAAGGAGGGTGGCGGATGGATTTGCGGTGAGGCAGTTTGCAGGAGGTGTCAGGATGGATTTCTTGGTGAGGACGGATTTGCAAGGAATAGATCTGGATGGATTTGCAAGAGAAGATCTTTGAATTGCGGACAGTGGATGGTGGAGCTCAGATATATATTATTCATTCGGCGCATTTTACAAATGCGCCCAAATAACTCAAATTGTAGTGCATTTTACAAATGCGCATTTACCAACCGATTCACGGGCGACTTGCGCGTTGTAAAATCGCCCAAAATATGCGCATTTAACAAATGACGAAAGACATAATTAACATTTCTTTTCCTCCTAACCTACAAATTTCTCTCTTTTTTTCTCATAACACTATTAGAAAAACTCCCAAAATCGGGTGTGGTAGTGGTATGGCTTTGGCGACCTAAGTTCGGCAGTAAGTTCGACAGCCGCTTCAGTCAGGAAGTGAATATACTGGATGGTACTATCAAGGCCCCATCAACACCCTTCACCAAAATTTAGCCAAAATATGCTGGATGTTGCTGTCTTTTCCTTGAGCGGCTGATGGAAGCTTTAAATCGCGGTGTTTGTTGTGTTCTTTCGGATTGAATTGCACGTAGATGAAGAGGCTGTCTCAGCTGCCAGCTTTGACTCGAGTTGTAAAAAGGCAGAAAGTCTGAATTTGCAACCTCTTAATTAGGAGAAATGCAGTCCCAATTTACAATTTTGCTAAACTTCGTTTTGACATTAATATTCATACAAATAAGCATTTTGATCAACTAAATACAAGGGAATTGACTTAATAAATTCGCAATTATATAGTCTATCATGTGTTAAGCGTTATGTCAGATTGCGCAAGGAAACAATTTGATATTTACTAAAATTATTGGAAGACATCAACTGGTGTTAGCTTATTTGTAAAAATATATGCACACAATACGTTTGCTTTCATTGATTCATCCTCATTTGTAGCAATGGATTCCATTATTTATCAAATTTATTTCTGTTAACGGCAAGATGCCTGCTGCTCAAAGTCCTCAAATTACACTATATATATAAACAAGTAGGAATACCGAAGCAATAAAAAAAGCTAAGGGTTAGCAGCCATAGCTTATGTACAGGATCAGTGGTTTATCAGCTTAATTAATTAATGGAGGCACAATCAATGATATAGTTGGTTCAGTAACTTACCAGCTTAATCAATTATTCATTCCACTTAAACTTTGTTTTTACTCATTAACTTACTTAATTAATACTCACGAAAATCATTGTTGAAAAATGTGTTTTTCTTGTAACATACATAAAATTCGATTCTCGCTTGTCTTATTTTTCTAAGTAAATGTCGTATTATCATGTAAAATTCATTATTTGAAATTTCTGACAAAATTTATGTCATCATGATGCAGGTCTAACAATATATCTTGGGACTGGAGAGTTTGTGTAAGTCAAGAAGATTATTTTAGCTTTTATCATGGGAATCTTGCTAGGAATCTTTTTTTGAAGGTGGTATGATGATTTGATCATTGGTTATAAACGTGGGTGCATGTCTTTCTTCCTTGAGTTGGCAGATGTTTTGGATTACTAATTAGCACTTTTGAAGGGCCCAAAACGCACCAAACAACGACCTATCCGTTCCATGCATGGCACTCGATCACCAACTCCTCCTCGATCCGTTCCATGCATGGCACCCGATCACCAACTCTACAGTACATTGCTTCCATCATTTTCATCGCAAATCTTAAACTGTAGAAGACAATGATATTGTGTTGCATGCGCAAATCCGATTACATAAACCGGCAATTAATGAGTATTATTGATTTATGCATTGATGTTTTCTCCTTCTCTTATTAAAGCATTGAAATTTTCTAATCCATAACGTTGGTGACTGTAACAGGAAACTTTTCTAGTAGAAGTATTCAAAATTTTACGTGGAGGGACAAATTATGCAAACGTTAATTTTTTGTTTTAAAACAAAAGAAGGTCAATGGAAAAGAAGAGAGATAAGTTCAATCATAAACGAATGTGAAGGCCCAAATATATATTGTACGCGAACATGCATGAAGTTAGAATTTAGGAGGAGGATAGAACAACATACCATACGTTTAATGACGAGATGACCATGGTTTCTACTCGTCTGAAACAAGTAATGGCCTCCAAATGAAGCAAAAGAAAGTTCAAAATTAAGATTTTCAGTTGACATAGATATTACACAAATTGCGATAACACAAGTAGAAAGTTAATTAATCGTTAACTAATAAGTTCTAAATAAAAATATTTTTTACGTTAATGATTAATGTCTTCATATATAAAATTGTCGTATTTGACACACAGAAAAGAACTATATACTTTAGATCAATCAATGTGAATTTTGTTGATTAGTTAGTTCCTTAAAGTCTTTCATTGACTTAAAGTAGGGTTAATTTTGATGATTTTCAAGATGGGAAAGAGAAGTAAAGGCAGGGGGACAACGAGGCAATCACTCTTCAATATCTTATAACTCTTTGTTGTTTAGAAAAATTAGCCGATCATTTCTTGGCATTGCATTGCAGAGCAAAAGTTGTGGATTCTTATTAAATAGATAGCCACATGCACGTACACCTGACAGAAACCATAGTTTTCACTTTAATCCTCAAAGATCAAAGATGCTTATCCTACGCTAATTAAGTTACCTACCATACCACACCCCAATTATAAAAAGTGCTTCTGTTTATTGAATAATCATTATTAACTCAAATAAATTATGTTGAAACTAAGCAAACTACGTAAATGATTGCTTGTTTATTAATAATAATGATGATACTAAATGGGATTAGTTGGTCAAGGACGGCAAGAAATGATACAAAATTGTCAGCAAAGGTACCCCTAAACGGGCCTCAAACTCCTTTAATTTTGCCTAAAATCTTTCCCGATCTTGGCAGTCGACAATTCACGTTAATGACTCCCCTGCCCTGAAGCCTCCCCTTCATCTGCTCCCGCCTTCCAGGCTTCTACTTCAGCAAGCCTATAAATAAGCTCCTACTTTTGTCTTCTACTTTGTCCACAACCCACTTTTTTTCTCTCGTCTTTTCTTCTTTCTGTGCTAAGCGTGTCCCAGTTTGATTACTTGCCTTTTGGGTTCGAAATAATAATAAAATCACAGCCTACAACTTTTTGTTTGTGCAAAAATTTCAACATGGCTGCTTTTGGTAAGTTACTGCTTGTGATGCTTCTGGGTTTGTTATCCATAAGCTTCAATAATCCAGTGTCAGCATCAGATCCAGACATGCTTCAAGACATTTGCGTCGCTGATCTCACTGGTACTACCAGCTGACTGTTTTAACTACATTGATTCTCTAAATATTAATGCTCTTGATGATGATTTTAGAGTGCCCTTTCGTTTGTTTTGAATTTAGTTCGTAATATGTTGAATTATTAATCCATTACAAGCATTAAAGTGGAGGTTTCTTGGTAGGTATTGGTTGATGTTATTGATCACTTGTCTTTATGGTCCTCGTCCATGCTCATTTTGATATTAACTACTCATTTTTGTTCTTTCTGCTCTTCATAATAATGAGAATGGTAGAAATCAACGAACAAACGAAAGGTTTAATTGTTGAAAATTTATCTACATTCTTAGCAGCCAGCAGCTTGGGACAAAAGTTTTCCACACCTACTTAATTAACTCAGAGACGAAAAATTGATGCCAATTAGTCATTCTGTGGAATTGGATGTGCCAATCACAAAAAAATGATCATGAGTGAGTTGTAGAATTAGTGATTGCTCTATTTTGTTTAGTCACATTGCGTATGATGGTTTGCAATTAGATTGTAGAAGAGGTTTAAGCTCTGGAATCATGATATCTCCATCTTAGTCATGATCATGTGTGTCGTCATGATGGTAGAATCCACCCCAACCCAATCCCTTGTCCATTTGCTTAGTGCTTAGAGTAAAAATCTTCGTTATTTTGATGAAGATTGAATGACACACAATGAAGGTGCAATAGTCCCTGAACATTATTTACAGGGAAATCAAGGATTGCATCTCATCTTTCCTATGATCTAACTGAGCAGTGAGCACTAATGTTTCTTATGGATAATTATCCCTCTTTATAGACTGACTAAGATTTACTCTTCTGTTTTTGTATCCATCAATAGGTAAACCGAAGGTAAACGGATTTATATGCAAGGATAATGCAACAGCGAGCGACTTCTTCACTGCAGTCCTTGGAACCCCAGGTGCCACCAACAATTCAGTGGGTTCAGCTGTGACTCCAGCCAACGTGATTCAAATCCCTGGCCTTAACACCCTAGGTGTGTCCTTGGCCCGAATTGACTACGCTCCCGGTGGGCTAAATCCACCGCACACCCACCCCAGAGCAACCGAAATTATATTCGTCCTTGAAGGTGAACTAGATGTTGGGTTCATAACCACAGCAAATGTCCTGTTCTTCAAGACCATCAAGAAAGGTGAAGTTTTTACGTTCCCAAGAGGGCTTGTACATTTCCAGAAGAACAATTGCAAGGTACCAGCAGCCGTTCTCTCTGCCTTCAATAGCCAACTTCCTGGAGTTCAAGTGATTGCAGTCTCATTGTTTGCATCTTCTCCACCCGTTCCGGACAATGTTTTGACCAAGGCATTCCAAGTTGGCACCAAAGAAGTTGAAGAAATCAAGTCAAGGCTTGCACCAAAAAACTAGATAACCAACAAAATAAGACATCATGAATACATGTTGTTCTTGGAAAAGTCTTGTGAGTGAAAACAGAATAAGTGGGTCCACACTAGAATTTATTTTGGTTGGGGTCCAATTATATAATGTTGTTGTAAGGAACTCTATGTGATATTTGCCTTTCTTGTTGACAATAAAATGTGATTGTTCTCTCATTCCAATCTTTCCTCAGCTTTCATCCCTAGATAGGGATGGCAAAAATCAGATTCGGGGTCATGTTTCACAGTCCCTTCCCCAACCCCGAAAATTGGGTGTGCCTTCAACTCTGATCAGGTTTTAAAGGTTATTCCCATCCCTTCCCCTGATTGGGTTTCGGGTCCCCGCCGAAACCCGATGATGCTATTAGGAGCCGACTCAATTAGGTTAAATCGGAACTTGAAATTGAATTGATTATATGTCTCCAATTTACTATGTCATGATTTGAACATAGGAAATTAGAAATCTAAATTTCATAATTATCAGGCCAGAATTAGTCAACATACGAAACTAAAGATATTTAATTAATTACACAAAATTAGTGATTTTTCATATAATAATTCAAACCCATTGTAACCTTGATGAATTACATATAAACAATATATGAGCAATAATTTAATGAAAAAAAAAGAAAAAATGTAATGAAAAAATTAATAAAGTTTTTTAGACTAGTGTGTATGAAACACTAGGACCATACGTCTTTCAACAGAAGACATTCAAATGCTTCTGTGTTTTCTTGCAAGTTGAAGCAGCAATATCTATTCTCCAATGGTTGTTTTATGAAAATATACAATGTCACAAAGATTATTAAAAGTACAAAATGGTGTCACTATATAGAAGAACATTTTGTTTGTTATTTAACTTTATTTCATTCAAAATTATAAATATGTTCATTTCTTCAATTCTTATATTATATTTAATCAATTCTAATATATGAGTAAAACTAATATAAATACATGTCATATGTAATAGTAATACAAATCAATTGGTCAAATGTTCAAAACACTAGCATTTAGTTAATAAGCTCCATAATCTTATATATATATATATATATATATATATATATATATATAACACTTCTTACATGTATAAATATAACTCAATGTAATTTGTATGACTGGTGAACCATACACTCTATGAATTATAAATTTAATGATTATTTAATATGTATATATAATTGTATGAATTATAACTCATAGCTTACAATCTCAAATAGTTAATGACACTTGTTAAGCATAGTTAGGACATATAAAGGGCTTGTTAATTATTTTCTTAACATGATTACATGAGATAAGTGGTTCATTTACTAATTAATATGTAATAGTAAAAAAAACCTTTTTCCAATTTAATATATACTGTGTTTCCTATAATCCTATTTCAATTACAATAGAATAAAAACTTTTTAGTTCTTACTTAAAATTCTATTTGTAATAGAATTGTCTTAGAAAAATTAATGAAAAAATCATTTGTGACACTCTATTTTATCAAATTTTTAATCTTCTTCATAAATTTGTAATTGCAACAAATGGAATTCTAAACATAAAAATTAAAACATTAAATAATATTACCAAAACATATTTTCGGTGATCGGGGATTGGGTTTTATCGGGTTTTCCCCGAACCCGGTCATTCAGGGTCGAGTTAGGGGCGGAAATAGGTAAACCCATACTCGCCCCGAATCTGACCCAAAGTTTCATTCTAAACCCCAAACCCAACCCTAAACTCGAAAAAAACCCAGTCAACAAGGTTTTGCCCGGGCTCCAATTCGGGAAACCCGTCAGGAGAGGTTTAAATTGCCATCCCTCCCTGGAATGCATTTTGTAAGCATTAATGTCACGGCTGCGAAAGGAATGAGCGACTATTATTTGGGGGAGATTGGCCTGGCACCATCCTCATTTGACATTCTACTCTTTATGTCTCCAAATCTGGTACTGTGTCAATTTGTAGACCAAGCATTATTAAGCAGGGAATAAGAAGGTCAACTGTCTGTTGGATTACTGAAGCTATTCCATGGAATTTTATCCAGATTCTTTTAATCAAAATTCGAGAATGGTCCAAAGATTAGTAAATAGCAACTTTGAAGCCACTCATCTATCTTGACATCATCAACTCACCATTTTTTCTCTTTTGGGCTCAGAAGCCAACCTAAAAAATTAAAAGAAGAAAGCAAAGTAAGCAAACAGCTAATCTGTCTATATTCCAAGCCGAATATTCGGAGAAAAGAGAAGGATATTTATCCAAAGTGCTCAACTAATGTAGACCATTTTTTTAAACAAAGAAAGCATCAGATTAATACAATTGGTGAATTTTAAAAAGCAAGGGTTTGCTTCGTCTCTCTTCTAATTGCGTTGAATTTTTGAAGATTGGATCTTGATATTGCTCCAACGTTGCACAAACGTGTAATAACGGTACTAAAAGCCATAATTATGGTGAAATATTCAGAAGCCTTATCCAGCTATTCCCCATTAACTGTAACCCAACTTGTTTGATGGTTAGTGGTCTTAAAACGCAGGCAAAAGCAATTCATACACACTTGAAATCTCAAATCGAGAAGTCATCACTTTTATATATAATGGTAAAATCTGTGAGTGGATTTCAATGTAATTATTTAAATTGTTTTTTTACTATTTTACTTAAATTGTTCTTTCAATAATTTTATATTTTTAGTAATTTTATTAGATAAATCAGTAATGTTATAATTCTTGAGAAACTCTAAATATGATTATTATTTTTTGAGATAAACAAAAGAAATAATTCAACGTAAGAAAAATAAAGGGAGATACCTACTCTAACTCCACAATTATATCTAATATATTGATAACACTTAAATTGTCCTTTCAATATTTTACTTAAATTGTTTTTCAATAATTTTATATTTTCATTTATTTAGTAATTTTATTTGGTAATTCAATAATGTTATAACTCTTAAGAAACCTAATTATGAGCATTATTCTTAGTGTTAAACATAAGAAATAATTCAATTAAAAAAAATAAAGACAGATGCCAACTCCAACTCCACAATTATTCCTAATCTATTAATATGACTTAAATTGTCCTTTCTGTATTTTACTTAAATTGTTCTTTCAATAATTTTAAATTTTTAGTACTTTAATAATTTTATTAGGTAATTCAGTAATGTTATAACTCTTAAAAAATACTAAATATGTGCATTATTCTCAGAGTTAAATGTGAGAAATAATTCAAGGTAAAAAAATAAAGGCAAATACCTACTCCAACTCCACAATTATTTCTTATATTATTTTTGATTGATTTTTTTTTTCTTAAAGGCATAAATTTTTAGGACATGAAGGTTTCGAACCAGTAAGTGGTTGATATTTTGTTGAAAAACAATGTTACCTTCCTTTTGGAATTTTTTTTGAGTTTTTTCTTTTCTTTTGTGTTATGTAAATTTTTGGCTTTCCCTTTTGGACATTATGGTTGTTAAGTTGTGATCATGGTTAGAAAGCTTAATTTTTATGAGTGTGCAAAAGAAAAAAAATACATCACAATTGTGATTACGTTGATGGGTAAATTATAGAAATTTTGATGGGTTGTTAAGTTTGTCAATTAGTTTCAATGTAATTATCATAGTTTTTAAGAATATAATTGTCTACTTATTCTTTAAGTAATTAAAAAGATTAGTCATACAAAAGTGGTATCAAAATTAATTGTTATGAAAATTAATAATGTAAGAGTTATATTATACATTGGGTAGTAATATAGGAATTTTATTAGACTTCTATCCAATTTGAATTCATATATAAATATATTTATAGTTATTATGTGTATCTGTATTCAAAATGAATAGTTATCTATTAACATATAATCCTAATATAGCCTAAGTTTCTTGTGACTAATCATATTTGACTCTAAATTCCAAGATTAATCAATAAATTTAAATGTTAGGAATATTGATCGTACAAAATTCTTTAACAGATATAGACAATAAAATCAACTTTTAGTTTGAGAAAAGAATCCTAATACCTTATTTCTCTCTTTGTTCCAAAGAAAAAGTTTAATTTTAAAAATTTTGTTTATCCCAACAAAGAGTCTACTTTTGGTGTGAAATTCTTATATTATCCTTACTAATAATGATAATATATAATTCAATTAAAAAGTAAGGATAAAAATGTAAAAGTATAAATTTAATGATGCATTAAGTGAGTTGTATATTGCAACTTAAAAATAGTTGTACTAAATTAAAATTGGACTCTTTTTTGGAGACGGCATGAGTATAATTTTTGATGAATTTTCTTATGTTTTTTAATATTTAAACAAAATATAATTGTGTTTTACTTATATTTTTTGGAATTAAAATTTTGACGTTGCTTCTTTTGTGAATATTTTGAATGGACTCGAAATTTTTTTATCTCTTTTATTTCTAAAAATAAATTAAAGACAATTGGTATAAATTTAAACTTAAAAATTTTTCACTCCTATTTTGATTTCCACAATTTCAATATAGTTCTCCCTTTTCCATTTTTTTTTTCTTACTTGTACCTTTGTTGTGTAAATTTTTATTTATTTATTTTTTATTGTTAGCTTCTTGAGGGAAATTGAGGTAATTCTCAGAACTCATTACAACCAGAAAAAATTAATAATCTTATGGCTTCAATGATAACTTTAATTAATATTTTTAAAAGTTGTAGTTGTATATTTAATTGTATATATTCAATTATATTCAGAATTTAAATTTTGAAAAGATTGAAACTTATTACTTTAGTGATTTAATTTTTTTTATTTATATATAACATTTCAAATAAGGAAATACTACATTATGTTTTATATATACTAGGGCATTCATGTCTTGTGTGAGTTACAAAACACTGGTTACTCAAAAAATGAAAAATGAAAAAGTAAAATAATGACGGAAATACCACCAGCAGCCAAAAGGGAAATATGGGATATCACATTCTTCCACGAGTTCAGAAATTTGCCAAACAGTCTCAGGGGCATAGGCGAGTTGGTAAGCTTAGGTAAAATGGGAAGAAATCCTCCGGCAACGTAAGTTCAAACCTCGTGTAGAGCAGATTTTTTGCTGAAATATTGTGGAAGTCTGTTTTGGGATTTGGCCTGTTGGCTCTCTCCCTCAGGCCTATACCAACTTGTGCACATCCCTCAATATACACCCCATCTGGTTAAGGGGCCTCTAATACAAGTGAGGGGAGTTTGGCATTCGCAAGGGAGACTTTCTCCTAAACCAAAGAAATTTGCCAAACAAAACGGACAGCAAAGGAAGAATAAAAGGAGTTAATAACCAAACGTTAGGAACGTGGAAGTCGTCTCAATTCTTGAGTACGTAGAACATAGTTGCAAAAATGATGTTACAACTTAGAAGCATATCTTTACTATTGCAACAACACGAATAGACAAATGTCATTTCAATTTTTTTTATTTTTAAACTTCATCACTGTAGTTTGCTTGCCATCAGGGATGGCAAACAAAACTATGGGCTTTGATGTTCTTATGAATGGAACATCACATCTGAAATAGCCTTTTCTCTCCAGCTGCAGTATGTCACCCCGTTTCAGGTTCCTCATGTTGGAATCCCCAAGTGCAGCAGTCTCCATCCTGGTGCATTGATTGACTACATCCACAAAATCCTCATCCTACTCAAGCTGCAAATGAAAACAAGTGAACTAAGTCAGCCCCAACATTGCTACAACATTTTAAAGGCTACGACGCTCATAACAAAACAAAATATGGCTCCAACTTGGAAAGCCAATAGTATATTTAACAAATATTCTGGTTAATTAGGGGTTTCGAATTGGATGGGAACTTATCTCATCTATGTTGTATATTTCAAAAGACACAATTTCACATTAGAAAATTACAAAATATCTTAGTACTTTATATTGAATTTATTGTGAGTGAATTTGTGACCAAAAGAAAAAGTAGTGGAACGCGCGCATGAAAGGGGGCCAAATTGAGCTAATTCTGTTCAAAGCGGTGGATTAGCCCACCTGTCTTACTAGTTGACTGAGTTTTTTTTACCAATTTACCATTTTACCAAATCAGCAACCTCCAAACCATGTTTGCCTTTTTGACCCGTAGTGTTGACCATGTGAGTTGACCTCGTACTAACCTTATCTGCATGATAGCTACATAACCCCAACGTTTAGCTTATTTCTCTCACTTTTTGTTGCATGCAGCACTATAAATAGTGCTGCTGCCAGCCTCCAAATGCACCGTTTAGCAATTGAGCTCTTTCCCTTCCTAAGCTTCATTTCTCTCAATTCATCCTTCTCATTTTTTTGCTAGTTTTATTCAATTGTTTTGTTGTTCCTCTAATACGAAGAAGGCTTGTTTAATCCTGAACAAATATTTCATAAATTACTGAAATAGTTTCTTTACAACAGTGCAAATATTGAACGACTCAAGTTATTTTCTTACTACTAATTTTACCTCCAAGTCATGTCGACCCTTTGACCTATAGTACTATTGACCACGTGAGTTGACCATGTACTAGCTTTATCCACATGATGGCTACATAACTACAACATTCAGCTTATTTCTATCACTTTTTGTTGCATGCAGCACAATAAATAGTGCTGCTGCCAGCCTCCGAATGCACTATTCATCAATTGCGCTCCTTCCCTTTCCAAGCTTCCTTTCTCTCATTTTTTTGCTGGTTTTATTCCAATTGTTTTGTTATTCATCTATTACGAGGAAGGCTTGTTCAATCCTGGAAAAATATTTTATAAATTACTGAAATAGTTTCTTTAGGACAGTGCAAATATTGCATGACTCAAGTTATTTTCTTACTACTAATTTTATCTCTTACAATCTAACGAAACTATGATTATGTCTAAGACAAATACACCCTATCCTACTACAAATGTTGCCCCCACCAGTACCACTCAACCTACCCAAGTTGATATTTCACTCACACGGTCCATTCCTGTTCAATTACCCTACGGCAAGCGTTTCCCTGATATCTCAAATATTGAGATTTTTGTTGATGAAAATTTCAAATGTTGGCAAGAAAGAATTTTCTCCTTACTAGATATTCATGGTGTAGCACATGCCTTATTAGAGCCTAAACCTACCCAAATTGCTGATACCAAAATTCAACAATTATGGTAACATGCCAACAAAGTATATCATCATACAATGTTACAAACTGTATCTAATGAATTGTTTGATGTTTTCTGTCCTTACAAGGAAGCAAAGGCTATATGGGAAGCCTTAATAAAAAGGTTCATTGCTGAAAATGCCACCAAACAGAAGTTTGTGGTAGGAAAATTCTACCACTAGCAAATGGTTGAAGATAAAGACATGAAAAGTCAAATTAATAAATATCAAAAATTGTTTAAAGATTCGAAAGCTGAAGACATTGTGTTCCGAGAAAAATTTATAGCCGGCCTACTAATAAAAAAGCTGCTAGACTCTTGGAGTGACTACAAAAATAGTCTGAAGCACAAACAAAAGTCCTTTACCATCAAAGAGCTAGTCACTCACATTCTCATCAAGGATACCCACAGGAAGGAGATAAAAGCAGCTAAAGCCAAAGAATTAGCATTGAAGGCAAATCTAGTGCAATGGAATAGCTCCAATAAAGGTATGAAATCTAAATCTAAAGATTTCAAGTCTAAAAACCCTAACTTCAAGAAAATCCGACCCGAAGTTTCATTCTAAACCCTAAACCCAACCTTAAACTCGAAAAAAAAAACCCAGTCACCAGGGTTTTGCCTGGGCTCCAGTTCGGGAAACCTATCGGGACAAGTTTAAATTGCCATCCCTATCCCTGGAATGCATTTTGTAAGCATTAATGTCAAGGCTGCGAAAGGAATGAGCGAGTATTATTTGGGGGAGATTGTAGCACCATCCTCATTTGACATTCTACTCTTTATTTCTCCAAATCTGGTACTGTGTCAATTTGTAGACCAAGCATTATTAAGCAGGGAAAAAGAAGGTCAACTGTCTGTTGGATTATTGAAGCTATTCCATGGAATTTTATCCAGATTCTTTTAATCAAAATTCGAGAATGGTCCAAAGATTAGTAAATAGCAACTCTGAAGCCACTCATCTATCTTGACATCGTCAACTCACCATTTTTTCTCTTTTGGGCTCAGAAGCAAACCTAAAAAATTAAAAGAAGAAAGCAAAGTAAGCAAACAGCTAATCTGTCTATATTTCAAGCCGAATATTCGGAGAAAAGAGAAGGATATTTATCCAAAGTGCTCAACTAATGTAGACCATTTTTTTAAACAAAGAAAAACATCAGATTAATGAAGTTGTTGAATTTTAAACAGCAAGGGGTTGCTTCGTCTGATCGTCTCTCTTCTAATTGCGTTGAATTTTTGAAGATTGGATCCTGATATTGCTTGAACGTTACACAAACGTGCAATAACGGTACTAAAAGCCATAATTATAGTGAAATATTCAGAAGCTTTATCCAGCATATTCCCCATTAACTGTAACCGAACTTGTTTGATGGTTAGTGGTCTTAAAACGCAAGCAAAAGCAATTCATACAAACTTGAAATCTCAAATCGACAAGTCATCACTGTTATATAAGATCGTAAAATTTGCTAGTCGATTTCAATATAATTATTTTAATTATCTTTTTACTATTTTACTTAAATTGTTTTTTCAATAATTTTATATTTTTAGTAATTTAGTAATTTTATTAAATAAATCAGTAATGTTACAATTCTTAAGAAACTCTAAATATGAGCATTATTTTTCGAGATAAACATAAGAAATAATTCAACGTAAGAAAAATAAAGGGAGATACCTACTCTAACTCCACAATTATTTCTAATATATTGATATCACTTAAATTGTCCTTTAAATATTTTACATAAATTGTTTTTCAATAATTTTATCTTTTCATTAATTTAGTAATTTTATTAGGTAATTCAATAATGTTATAACTCTTAAGAAACCCAAATGTGAGCATTATTCTTAGAGTTAAACATAAGAAATAATTCAATGTAAAAAAGAATAAAGACAGATGCCTACTCCAACTCCACAATTATTTCTAATCTATTAATATGACTTAAATTGTCCTTTCTGTATTTTACTTAAATTGTTCTTTCAATAATTTTATATTTTTAGTAATTTAATAATTTTATTAGGTAATTCAGTAATGTTATAACTCTTAAAAAATACTAAATATGTGCATTATTCTCAGAGTTAAATGTAAGAAATAATTCAATGTAAAAAAATAAAGGCAGATACCTATTCCCACTCCACAATTATTTCTTATATTATTTTTGATTGATTTTTTTTTTCTTAAAGGCATAAGTTTTTAGGACGTGAAGGTTTCGAACCAGTAAGTGGTTGATATTTTGATGAAAAACAATGTTACCTTCCTTTTGGAATTTTTTTGAGTTTTTTCTTTTCTTTTGTGTTATGTAATTTTTTGGCTTTCCCTTTTGGACATTATGGTTGTTAAGTTGTGATCATGGTTAGAAAGCTTAATTTTTATGAGTGTGAGGAAGAAATAAAATACATCACAATTGTGATTACTTTGATGGGTAAATTATAGAAATTTTGATGGGTTGTTAAGTTTGTCAATTAGTTTCAATGTAATTATCATAGTTTTAAAAAAGGAACTTTGAGTAGCTGATCCTAAGTAACCGTTGTTGTTCATTGGATTCCTGAGGAACTACCTCGTTAGGATTGGGGAATTGCTGCGATTCTTCTTGAATAGCCTGGATTCTCTCGTTGAGAGTAACTTTGAAAGTCTTACCTAAACTCTTTCAACTGAATATGATAAAGCCTATAAAACAAGCAGCTACTATTATTTCTTCATTATAGATTAAGATCTTCTTCGAACTTAATGCACAAATAGATAAAATAGCAACAAATACTCAATAGCATCTTTCTAGCCTACATATTTGTGGAACTCAATATCATTTAGAAAACCTTATCTCTCTATCTTCCAGCAACTAAACGGAAAAATATGCTTTGGAAATGCTTTCAAATCGGATTCGGATGTGTTCGCTCAGCGAGAAAGGCCCAAACAAAAGCCCTGCCAACCAAATCAAAAGAAAAAAGAGAAAAGAATTTCATATTTTGTTAACTCTCCAGGAGTCATGTTTAACCTTGAATACTATTAAAAAATTCTATAGCAATAGTCCCTCAGACTCGGAAAGTAATAACGAAAATGGCTAACCTAATTACTTACTCTTTAAGTAATTAAAAAGATTAGTAATACAAAAGTGGTATCAAAATTAATTGTTATGAAAATAAATAATGTAAGAGTTATATTATACATTGGATAGTAATATAAGAATTTTATTAGACTTCTATCCAATTTTAATTCCTATAAAAATATATTTATAGTTATTATATGTATCTGTATTTAAAATGAATAGTTATCTATTAACATATAATCCTAATATAGCCTAAGTTTCTTGTGACTAATCAAATTTGACTCTAAATTCCAAGATTAATCAATAAATTTAAATGTTAGGAATATTAATTGTACAAAATTCTTTAACAAGAATAGATGACAAAATCAACTTTTAGTTTGAGAAAAGAATCCTAATACCTTATTTCTCCCTTCGTTCCAAAAAAAAAAAAGTCTAATTTCAAAAATTTTGTTTATCCCAACAAAGAGTGTACTTTTGGTGTGAAATTTTTATATTAAGCTTACTAAAAATGATAATATATAATTCAATTAAAAAGTAAGGATAATAATGTAAAAGTATAAATTTAATGATGCATTAAGTGAGTTGTACATTGCAACTTAAAAATAATTATACTAAATTAAAATTAGACTCTTTTTTTGGGACGACCGGAGTATAATTTTTGATGAATTTTCTTATATTTTTTAATATTTAAACAAAATATAATTGTGTTTTACTTATATTTTTTGGAATTAAAAATTTGATGTTGCTTCTTTTGTAAATATTTTGAATGGACTCGAAATTTTTTTTATCTCTTTTATTTTTAAAAATAAATTAAAGACAATTGGTATAAATTTAAACTTAAAATTTTTTTGCTCCTTCTGTTTTGATTTCCACAATTTCAATATAGTTATCCCTTTTCCATTTTTTGGTCTTACTCCTACCTTAGTTGTGTAAATTTTTATTTATTTATTTATTACTTTTAGCTTGTTGAGGAAAATTGAGGTAATTCTCAAAACTTATTACAACCATAAAAAAATAATAATCATATGGTTTCAATGATAACTTTTATTAATATTTTTAAAGTTGTAATTATATATTTAATAGTATATCTTCAATTATATTTAGAATTTAAATTTTTGAAAAAATAAAATTTATTACTTTAGTGATTTAATTTTTTTTATTTATATATAACATTTCAAATAAGGAAATAATACATTATGTTTTATATATATTATGACACCCATGTCTTATGTGCGTCACCAAAAACTAGTTACTCGAAAAATGAAAAATGAAAATAATAACGGAAATACCACCGGCAGCCAAAAGGAAATATGGTATATATCACATTCTTCCACAAGCTCAGAAATTTGGCAAACAGCACGTACAGCAAAGGAAGAATAAAAGGAGCTAATAACCAAAAGTTACAATTCTTGAGTACATTGAACAAAGTTGCAAAAATGATGTTACAAGCATATCTTTACTATTGCAACAACACGAATAGACAAATGTCATTTCAATTATGTATTTTTAAACTTCATCACTGTAGTTTGCTTGCCATCTGGGATGGCAAACAAAACTATGGGCTTTGATGTTCTTATGAATGGAACATCACATCTGAAATAACCTTTTCTCTCTAGCTGCAGTATGTCACCCCGTTTCAGGTTCCTCATGTTGGAATCCCCAAGTGCAGCAGTCTCCATCCTGGTGCATGGATTGACTACATCCACAAAATCCTCATCCTCCTCAAGCTGCAGATGAAAACAAGTGAAGAACTAAGTCAGCTCCAACATGGCTACAACATTTTAAAGGCTACAACGCTCATAACAAGAACAAAATATGGCTCCAACTTGGACAGCCAATAGTATATTTAACAAATATTCTGGTTAATTAGGGGTTTCGAATTGGATGGGAACCTATCTCATCTATTCTATAGTTAAGTGAAATTTCTGTAAAAACTATCATGCATGAGGATAAGTTTATAGTTCAAACCACAATAAAACATATGATCACATCAAAATTTAGGTGATCAAAATACTCCTCCATTATCTCAAAGCCAATGCATTGTAATTAAGCATATAGAGAGTAGAAACTGAAGGAAATGAATACCCAAAGCAAAGGGCAACCTCTCCCCAGAATGTCAAATAAAGGCCAATCTACTCCATGATTGTAAAATCTTCCCTGGTTGTGGGTGTAAGATTATTTACACATTAACTTCCCATCTAAAAAGAAATAGTAGTAACACTATTTGCACAATGCAATTGCACCAGGGCCACTCTGGGGAGGGAGAAATGAACATAATGTGCTGAAATATTTTCTTGATGCGTAAAATTAATCCAAGATTCCCTGAGCTATACCACCAAAGATAAAGTTCAAAAAAAAGTTCATCCAAGATTCCATGCATGTAGGAATAATTTGCCCACTCCAAAGACAACATATAGAATAATGTCTCCAAACATTGAAAATCCAATATACTTTCCCTCCCCACCCCCCAAAAACAGGAAAAAATTGAAAACTTGCAATGGAAATCACATGGCATGTTATGTTAAAGGTGCAAACTTCTTTCCTGGACACAAATATTTCAGAACATATAAGACACATATTCTTGAACCAGAAATAAGAAATTTCTACAAAACCTAATGTAATTAATAAGAACAGCATACTTAGTAATTCCTTTCTATCCAAGGTAAACATTACTTCATAGTCCACTATCAAAGTCGGAACTTAATAGATTTAAGGAAGAGACATTACCTTCTTCTTAGTGATCAAGTAATCAAAATCAACCAAAGCAAGAGTAACAAGTTCATTACTATCTGGCAACCATGTCAACTTCAACTTTGTTGTCTTAACAGACCCTTCAAGATGCAAAACCCCAGTGAGTTGTGTCACATAGCCCTCCTGATCCTTCTCAATTTCCTTTATAATGGCATTGCCCCAATCCATTAAAGTTACTTCCTCATTAATGGACATCAATTGAGCATCATCCTGGTCAATCCAGATTCTCTTCATGTAAGTCGTAGCCTTCTCCCCAGCACCTTCATACTTCTTATGCTTGGGTGTGATCCGAACAAACGAATCCTCTGGGCCATTAGTCAGAGTCAACAAGACTCGTCTTTGCTCGATAATTGCTGTGTGTCTGGGACAAACTGGATCAATAATTTTCTTATTGAGTGCCCATAGTTTGTCCCATTCCATGAGATTCAGATTCTTGGATGCCCCCTGAGATGATTTCCAGAAACAGATTGTGTTAGGTAGAAAGTTGCTTTATAATGTATAAAATATCATGGAATCAACTATTTGCTTCCCTCATATACCAATCCCCCCTGACCCCCTTCTCTGATGGCAGGACAAAAAGATGAGCAAAACAGAAAGGTATAAGCAAGCAACAAGAAAATTAAGAACACAGGACACCAAAAACATAGTAAAATTTTAACTGAAAAACTGAAAGTTGAGAACTGAGAAAGCTGCAATTTATAAACAGCTTCTTTCCATCATCAAAATGATCAGACACAAATGAAGATTGCACTCATTTTCACTCAGACCTTACTAAATGTTACTATCTTACCTGTTCAAGCATGAATTGAATCAATGCCTCAACCTTCAGCCCCCGGCGTACTATTCCTTGGACAGTAGGAAAGCGAGGATCATCCCACCCATCAACCTTTCCATTTTGAACAAACCACAGCAATTTACGCTTGCTAAGAAGTGTATAGACCAAATTCACCCTGCTGAATTCATATAGATGAACCTTTTGAAATCCCATATCCTTCTGAATCCAGTAATATTGATCATTACGGTCATGATACTCACTAGATCGAAGTGCATGGGTAATACCTTCCACAGCATCAACAAATGGACATGCAAAATCATAAGTTGGGTAGACCTTATATTTAGCGCCAATCTTATGGTGAGGAGTCAGATTGCAGCGGTAGTATACTGGATCCCTTAGGGACTTATTTGGATCCTGCATATTTAACTTGCCCCTCACACAACACATCAGACCCCTTGCAGATCCAGCAACCATTTCCTTCCATAATCTCAGGTTCTCCTCCACAGTATTGTTCCTACACTTGGATTCTATCCCCTCCATCCGTTCCTGCTGCATTTGTTCCCGAGGTGTGTCATCAACATAAGCTTTACCCTCACGAATCAATTTTTCAGCCATTTTCATCATCTCAGGAAAATAGTCAGATGTATATGTTACCGTCTCATATTTAATCCCCAAAGTATCTATATCTTTTAGAAGATTATCCACAAATTCACTGCTTTCCTTATCAGGATTTGTGTCATCAAAACGCACAATCACCTTTCCTTGGTATCTCTCAGCAAAATACTTGTTTAAAAGTGCTGCTTTTGAATGGCCAATGTGAAGATAACCACTTGGTTCTGGAGCAAATCGCACCCGTACTTTTCCAACCTCTGCATCGGGGAGATTTACCTCATATGTTTGTCGGTTCCCTCCAACTCCCTTATCATTTACTGCACCATTCAAATTACTGGAATGTGAGGTAGAAACCTGTTGCTCTTTGGAAACAGTTTGTGTCCCCAAACCTTTTTTCCCAATATACAAAGCAGTCACTTCATTCAGAACAGCCTCATATTCAGCATGTATTGAATTGAACCATCGAACTAGGTTTTGGTACTTCTTAGAGTTGCGCAAACTTTGCCATCTCTGCCCAGTTCCTGCAAAGAAAAAATTCTGAGAACCCATAATATAAGACTAATATAAGATCATAGCCATACAGGATGAATTCGATAGGAAGCAACGAAATTAAAGCACATAATATGAAAACACGTTCTGCAATTTGAAATCTTCATTCCCAAAAGCAAATCAAACTCCAAAAGTCTCACCTGCTCAACGCTAGATCAAACATTATTCAAATACACTGATCTGTAAGCTACTAATTCTCTGCAAATCATCCACTCTCATTTCTCAAAGACCAATAAAACTTTTACATTCATTTTACTTGAAAAACATCAAACTCCAACATTTCCAAACCTACAGGTCAGAAACAGCAACTGGAGTCAACAAAATGGTAACTGGTGTAGGCTGAGCCACTCTTTCCGCTCCCACAAAAACATTGTCCTGATTAATTAATTATTCTTCGAATGTTTGAAACCAATTACTTGGTACAGTAAACACTAAAAGTATCTCAACATTCAGGATCTGAAGCAAGAACAAGCTACTATAGCCACAAAGACAAAATTTAATAAACGAAACATCAACAAATGGAGCTACATTATATTACATGAAGCCCAAATGGCGTAAAAAAAGAGTATGTAAATTTACTTGTTCCTAGGTCTTTCTATGGCAATAAGTTTCTAAAGATGACACCTTTAATAAGCTCAATGCAGCAGCTAATGCGGGAACTAGGATACGATCAGTCAGGACTTTGAAAGAGAAAAAGATAGAAGGACAGGTAAAGTACAACTTACTCGGTCGTTTAAAGTCATAAAAAAATTGATATTCAGGATTCATAATGAATACATGACAACAAGATGAGGTTTAAGCGCCAACGAACTCATATTGGTTAAAAGGACAACAACCATGGACTAGACAACTAACAAAGTAAGATGTAGAAAACCTGCACCTGCAAGAGCTGACCAGATGGCTATATCGGCAATCGACAAATCATAACCAACCAAAAACGTATTTTGGAGTAAGTACCCATCAACATATCCACATGCTCCTTCAAACTCAGAGCCAGAAGAGAAAACAGAAGCATACTCCAGCCATTCATCAATCTAGAACAAAGATAACACATATAAATACTCAGATTTACAGAACAAACAAAATGAAGTGCAAGAACCGTATATTTTATTGGGAAAAGAAAAAAAGAAGAAAAGAAAAAAGAAGCACCTGGCTAGACTCGAAAGCATCCCTATCGTAAAATTTGGGAATCTTTCCCGCCCGCCCGATATATCGCAACAGCACATACAGTCCTCGAAGCTTCATTCTGCATTTCAGGCGCAAATCATTTCCTCAATCAAATTACATCCAACCATCCATAAAAGTAAAAAAGTCTTTAAAAAAAATAAACAATCATACCCGTTGGGTAAGAGAAGGGTGGGAGGAGAGCCAGAAGAAAGAGACGAATCGGCGAAGAGGGACAGTCCGCCGATTTTGGCCGCCACGATGACGGCAAGCGGCGGATTGTCCGCCGGAAAGGAGAGTTTTAACTCCATTGTTACACTTTGACAAAACAACGGCGGAGAAGGACCCAAATGCCAAATGCAGTCAGTGGCATAATAGCGTAAAGCTTTGCGTGGAATAGTTAATAGAATCCTATGGATGAGGGGAGCAGGGTTTTACTGGGGACTAAAGGTGCGGTCCGGATTGTTTTTTTATTTAAAAAAAATAAAATTTTTTTAATTACAAAAATAAAATCTTTAAATGATTTTTTATTTCAGAATTTTTTTCATATTATTTAATAAAAAAATTTCCCTTCAATCTATTCTTTCATATCACTTTTTTTTATAAAAAAATTATCACCAAAACTTTCACACATTCTAATATAAAATTTTTAAATACAATACAATCCAAACACAACCTTAGATTTTAGTAATATTGTGTTAAATCACATTTTTTTATTTTTTTAGTAAAAAATTCGTGTAGATCTAAAACGAAGTTCTGGCCATTTACAAAAACCAAACATTCCCACCAAAAAAAAAAAAATTGCTCTTTTTTAAAATGTATTTTTGTGATTTTCACAACATTATTATTTCTATTGTTGTAGTATTTAAAATGCAATTTATATACAAACTATATTGTTTGAAATTTTTTTTATTCAAAAATAATTTTTTCTAATCTTCTACAAATTCAAAAAGATTAAATAGTTTTTTTTTACAAAAAAAATCTTGTTAATAGTTCGCATATTGATATTTGGAGATGTAAATTATGATACACTAATCATCTTACCATAAACTCTGATCACTTTTTGTGAAAAACACATTCAAATTAATCAGAATGCAAACAATAAAGAATTCAAGGGACTAGTGAACAACGAAAGATTTTTTTTTTTTAGTATTTTTTATATTATTGCATTTACATTATTCAATTATATTATAGGGGAAAAAGAATGTCAAACTATTCTAGTAATCATACTTAAGAATTTCCAAATTCCCTCATATTTAATTCTTCAAATATGGCGAACGAAGTAAAAAAAATATATATATTCAACTTTGATGGCAAAATCAATGTTGTTCAATATTTTTTTTTAAAAAAAAAAAGTCAATTGCATGATTTTAATTATTTACTTATACGATTTACAAATGTTGAGTATTAATAAATCAATGTATTATAAGAAAAAAATCCACTACAGTTTTATTAAGATGTTTATTATTTTTTTTGAAAAAAAAAAAGATGTTTATTATTTTCTTTGTTATAAATTGAAATAAATACATTACCTTAAAAGAAAATTAAAGTGTTCCAAATAAATAAAATCCTAATAAAAGGGGGAAAAATGGCTAACACCATAAAAGAATAATCTTTAAAATACCTACAACTTCTTTATTCTCATGTTATTTTTTCATGTATTTGCTATGAAAAATTTCTTTTTTCCGGGAAAATATTTTTGAAAAACGAAAGGAAAAAGCCTCCTTACTCTATTTTTTTTTTTTTTTACTTTGACGAAGATATTTTTGAAAAACAAAAGAGAAAAGTCAGAGCATAAAAAAAAAAAAGGCTTACAGACTTCTTATTTACAAAAAAATTAATTTTTTTCAAACAAAAATAAAATATACAAACCCATTTTTATTTCAAAATTTAAATTTTAAAATTTTCCACTTAAAATTCCTCTTATATAATTTTAAAAAAATTTCTCTCTTATTGTTTTATAAAAAAATACTCACTAAAATTTTTACACATTCTAACACAACTTTTCTCAAATACATCATTGTCCAAACGCAGCCCTACGATTGTGCGTCTATTCAGGGGCCTAATAAATCGCGCTTTTCAGAACAAACCGCGGATAGGAGTACAATTATGCTGGAAAGAAGCAAGTTAAAAAGAGCAGAAATGACCTTTTATTTACCAGGACACAAAACTAACAACGAAAACGAAAACAAAAACAAAAACAAACAGAGAAAGATAAATCTCGTTGCTCTTGTCGAATGTACACATTTCATTGGGATCTTATTAGGCAGATAAGACCACATTATGATGGTGTTGAAGGGTTACTAGCAACAGCAAGTTCAACATAAACTATCAAAGTTGATCGCCCTGCCTCCCTTAGGTACTGAACATCTCCATTCATAAGTTTCACCAGTTTTCTGCTGATGAGGAGGCCAATTCCCTCTTCAGAAGCTTCTCTATTGCTACTGAACATTTCGTTCAACAGTTCTTCCGGAATCCCACCTCCTGAATGTGTTATCCTACACCCGAAAGGAATGTCGATTAATCATAAGTGCAGCTATCCATTCTTTTCCAGTTAGAAAAGTAGAAGAAATAGCAAAAGATAAGGTTTTGGATGCTACTAAATCAAAGATGCCAAAGTCAGTCATCAGCTGGTATCTGGGCATGACAGTAATGGACTTGCAAACAAGCTTAAACTAGCGAAGGTAAGGATGGGAGGAAAATGTCGCAATCATACACCTCAAGAGTATGTTATCAAAAGAAAAAAGACTCCCAATTTCTGTTAGAAACAAAAGCTTAATCTAACAAACCAACAAATATATTAAAAAAAAAAAAATTGCAGGAAAAAGAGTTAAACACAGTTCCTCCGCCAAAAAGTTCCACCCTGTCACAGAGAACTTCTCCTCATACCTGAATTCCAGATGAGCAAGCTGAACACACTCTCCTAATCGATCTTTAGCCATGTTTCCTACAATAGCCAGCGGGCTCCCATTTGGTGTAAAATTCACGGAGACCAATAGGAAATTGGCTAAAACTTGTTGAAGCCTTAGACCGTCACCATAGAGGGTTTCATTCATAAGAGTTTCCGGCAAATTATTCACTATCTTAACACTCTTTGCAGTGCTTTTCATCATGACTTGACTAATAGAAGCAACCAGAATTTCACGTAGCTTGAATTCCACCATTTCCAGATCCAAGTACCTGTTGAGAAGGAAAAACCAAATGCTAAGGCTAAAACATATTGAAGCATCAGGAAGTTAATATTTTAATCATAAGATAATTCAGTGTCATCAGGAAGTAAATGAATCATTGTCATACCCTTCAATTATGGAATCAAGATCAGTGTCATCCAGAATCTTGTTGAGTTGACGCTGACACTGGTCACTAGTATTCAAAAGATCTCTCTGATCCTCCCCCAACTCAGTACCCTCCAACATCTTCCGCGAGAAAATAATTCCAGACAGTGGATTTTTTATCTGCCTTCTGATGTAACCTAAGACCTTCAACCTTTTTAATGCAGTTTCCTCTGATAGTCTTTGAACATGAAGTGCCTGCTGCAGCTCGGGACTAGCTAGCTGCAAGAAGCAAAACACTCCAGTGACTGCACTGTCTACATCCAGCTTTTTGCTCACGCAGAGCAAGCACTCAATGTATTTTCCATTTCGTGCAAAGAAACCAAATGGAATCTTTTCGGAGTCTTGACCAGAAATGGCATTGTTCAGTAAAATACCAAGTTTAACAAAAGCCTCCTGATTCCTGAGCCTACAACAAGATGGCTGAGTTCCAAAAACCTCACCTAAAAGCATCTTATCAATTACCTCCTCTCTGCGCCAACCAGATATTTTTGTCATAGCAGAGTTCCACTCAGAACACCAGCCAAATTCATCAGTTCCAAATATTGGAGGAATCAACGGGTTAGGATTCTGTAGAATAGCTCTGTAATCACCTTCAATTCGTGTGAATTTGTCCATGATAGTCTTCTGACCAGTTATATCCTGGGCCACAAAACATACCCCAACCACACTCCCTCTAACATCCCTGCTTGCGCAGGCATTCACAATCAAGCTAACTGGCCCTGCATCCCTCTTTGATCCATGTGTTTTAATCTCAAACTGCACATTTTGTTCTTCTTTCCCTGATTAAATAAAGTTAGTTTGAGCAAACTCATAGATTTTGAGGTCTAAAAATGACGTGTAAATTCTAAATTGAAATAATGCATAAGCATATTAGTCAAAGACATACCCAGCAATGCCAATTCCAGCATCTTATTCACTGCTTCTGCTGATGAATCTTCCACAAGAGTGAGAAATTGCCGCCCAATTGCTTCATCAACAGGAAGACCAGTTACATCGGCAATCTTTGTGTTCCACCCGTTAACCACTCCATCAACATCCACCGCCAAGATCGGAACTGAGGCCGTCTCAATCAGCCGAACCATCTCAGATGTCACTGCTTCCAGTTCCTGCAATCCATCAATATGAAGGTCATTGAGTTTTGTATGGATTGCATGAGAGTCTGAATTGGTTCCCTCATCTTCCTTGGAAGCATTTCTCAGTATAAGCTGCAACGAGTGGATGGCATCCATCTCATAATCCTTCCAAGGTAAACTCCTTGTCTTAACAACTTCCAAGAAAGCTTTGAATGAAGACCTCGGATGCATCTTCCTACCATCATCCTTCTCACCTACTTCATGCTTTGCACCACCCCATCGAATCTCAGCAGCAGTGTGTGATCTGAACCAAAAAAGCCAATCCTTATCAGATATTCTCACAGCCGCCATCCCGCAAACTGCATCACCAAGAGCAAGAGCCCCAGGGAACCCAGCATCATACAAACTGTCTGTACTCAGACCTGTAGAATCCATATGGTACTCAGAAAGCCAGGAAATTATATCATTCAGCTGAAAATCAGTTGGAGTTAATCCCATTCTATGTATCTTATTGTTGTACACTAGAGCTCCCCCATCACATTTGACGAGATCCATTATGTTTGGACTTTGTGACACAATACCCCAAGGGGAATCACGTAGCAGCATATCACACAAGAGTGTCTGTGTTTTCAGAATGTTCTTCTCAACAATCTGATTTTCTAATTCTAACTCCTTGTTGACATGAATGGAAAACACTTGGGCTAGGAACTCACAGGCATATCGAAGAGGAAAGGGAACAAACCTTGGAGTTGTATTGTGACACACAATCAAACCCCAAAGCCTTTTTCTTTTCTGAGGCTCTGTAGAATCCGAGGCAACTACCTCATCATCTCCATCATTTATTACAACTGCCATCACCAAAGATGCAATTGAATTCATGTTCTCCATATATTGCAAATGGCAAGTATGAGGGGCCCTGAGCGTGGAGCCACATAAAGTAAGATCAAAAGGAAGCTTCTCATCTTGAATCACCTTTACATGCTTTGCTCGGCAATCGCATATCATACGTACTTTATTCTTCATGAATAAAAACCGTGCAGCTTGGGGAATATCTGTGGCAGGATAGTGCAAACCCACATAAGGCTCTAGGCCGGGTTTCCTAACTTCAGTTATCACCTCTCCATGGTCATCATCATGAAATTTATATGTCATCACCCTATCATAACCTGTGAGTTCAAAAACCTCTTGAACCATTGTATCACAAAGCCTATCCAAGCTCCCACTGGGTAAGGCCTGCAGGCGTGTGATGGCTTTAGCAGCAAGCTTATAAGACTGCAAGGCACCAGCAGCAGTCATGGGGACTTCATAAGGCTTCACAGGCTCAAAATCAACAATTAAGCTGCCAGTCACCCTGTGTACAATGGCATAGAAGGGCTTCCCAGAAGTTTTACAGTGGACCAAGATTGGATTCAAAAGAGAAACCTCTCCAAATCCTAGGGCTTTATGCAATGCAGCAGCACTGGGATTGGTAAAAATGGTTCTGATATCTGTTCCAATGCCAATGACTGGATGATCACCAACACTAGGAACAGCATGACTGACCATTGTCAGCATCTCTGGAGCATTTTCACTATAGGCAATGACTTTGAAAGTTTTCTCATCCAGGGCCAACAAACACCCAAATGGCTGGATAAATTTTCCTTTCTGAATTTGATGAAGATAAGCAGTGGTTACTTTATCAGATCTAGGTTTCTGCTCTCCGCCTGGTACATTGGTGACACGCACTGAACTTGAATAGTCAAAGGAACTACCTGACTCCTCAAAATCAGCATGGAGCTTAGCATCTATGGAGGTCTGCGCAATGATCCGAGCACTGTGTTTTGATCTTGCTGAACTGCTAGAAGACTGACTGGGCCTTGAAGATGACATTTTAGCTCAAATCTGCATAATCAACAAAGATTATAGGTAGAGGGGGAAAAAAGCAGCATCAAACTAGAATCTGAATCAGAGAAAATAAACCATTTATAACATTTATTTACACGTATGCCAAACCCATGAAAATTACCATCTTTAGAATTCCCAAATGAAGTCTGGAATTGATGGATGGCACGAACACAAAATGAGAAACAACTGCACTAACTTTCTATTAAAATGAACTCTTACGAGAAACAAACTAACTGGGCATAAGGTAGGAAGGGAAGTTATTCTCCGTCTAAGTGTAAATACCAAAACACGAGTCTTGTACAATTGTGAGGTCGCAAATAGAGGGAAAAAAGTTCTCACAATGCACCATCCTAAGCCTGGGTCCTAGGCTCTACTCAGTCACCGATGGCAGCAAATTAGAGGGACTAAAGTTGGCATCTATTTAGCCAAACTCTGTGACAGAAAAGCCAAAGTACGTTTGCCTTCTAAATATAACTCAGAACAATACTCTTCAACAATTAAAAGTCATAACTAGCTGACCTTCATGCAAAAACTTGAGTAATCTATGAGCTCAGAATCTTTTGACAGAGACAAACAGAGAGGGGGGGGGGGGGGGTGGGGGGGGTGTGGTGTTTGGTCTTGAAGCCGATTTGGAAAAAGCTGCGAACTTTACCAGCTTAAATCAAGAACTACTAAGTTGATCTTATACCTTAAGATTTCACGACTTTTACAGACCCAGACGAATTAAAGCAACAAACGAAGCACAAAAAGAAACTCAGTCCACAAAAGTTGGAAGAGTTTCCACTTCTCATCCTCTACCTAAAGAAAGATACTAATTGAATAAAATCTAACCCTTTTCACAGCTTGCAGAGACTAAAAGCGGAGTAGTGCTAATAGTAGTAAGCTTGAGTAAGAAATCTTGAATAACTGAAACAAAAAAAGTTTCAAGAATCAGCAGTTTGGGAAATTGACAAATCCCACGAAAACCCACTGAAATCCAACTCTATAAACTGAAAAGTTCAGATCTTCCATACCTCCCAAGGTCTCAATTGCCGCCTCCTTTGACTCTTTCGAGGGCAAAATTGGGACCACAGCCAACTTCGTTCAGCTCATACTGCTCGGTGAGGCCTACCCTTTATTAAATTAAGCATTATAACAAACTTCTAAGCCCTTCCCGAAGCATATATGATACATGTGAGTGAGTCCATAATAAGATTTCGCGTTTGTAAATAGAAAGGGATGGTAAGTATACTGGAAAGAAGTGATCATGTCGGCAGTTTCATTACCAAACATAGTTAAATGCAGCAGTTCGTCCCGCATGAACAATTGCAAAAAAAAAAAATTCAATCTTGATTCGTCGCCCGTGAGACGCCAGTTATTACAAACCCATTTGCAATAAAATAATAAAATATCTAGAGCAAAATGAATAAGAATGGAAAGGAAATGCAATTTCTACTTTAAGTATTAAAAGGACCCAGAAACAAAAATGGAAAAAAAAATGTAAAGGAAAGACCCACCCGGGGAAAGAGCGAAAGTGGTCTCTACGTTACTGTGAGCTGTGACTACATCGATGAGGAAGAATAATAAGGGAAACCTTTGTTTGGGAGAATGGAATTGTGAGGTTAGAGGCCATACCTCCAATTGCAAATACTATCAACAAAGCCAAAAGGTTATGGTGGTCACGTGGACGCCTGATCATTTTGTTCATTGAGGGGGTAGTGTCAGAGTTTGGGTTAGAGGGGCTTGGAAAGGGGAGGATGATGATGATGATGATGCGGTATTGTGTACCCAATTACTTGTTTCCTGTGTCAGATTTCCAGATTTTGCTAGAGCCCATGCCTTGCTTCCTTGGCATTTTTAAAGATTGGCCCTTTAATACTAACTTACTGACTTTACTACAGTAATTTCAAGGCTAAAAGACAGCAAAATGATGTTTTTGCTATAATATGGCTCCCATGTTCGGTTACACCCCACATTTGGATTGAGTCTATTGAGTATTGACTGACTGACTGACTGATTGACTGACTGACGGAAACTAGTTTATAATATATACATCATGATTTAGATTGTTAGACTCATTGTGCTACCCGAAATCTAATGTTTGGAATGCGATATATTTGAGAAAAATTATATTAAGATGTGTGAAAATTTTAATAAATATTTTTGTATAAAAAAATAAAGTATTTTAAATGGAAGATTTATTAAAATTATGTGAGAAGAATTTAAGTGGAAAATTTTAAATTTTAAATTTTAAAATAAAAATATGCTTGGAATGTGATATTTTATTTGAAAAAATGATCTACTTTTTCTATTTGTAAATAAAAATATCTTATCCAAACATACCCTAATGCCCAATTACATTTGCAAACTCAAAATGTGGAACGCAAATATTAATTGCCTATTAAGAAATGTTTCCTATCAAAAAATAAGGGAAAAAGGGTACTTAATTTGATATTAAGATATTAAGTACTGATATTTTTAATAATTTTTCATAATAAAAAGTCATAATCGAGGTAGCATGTTAAAAAAGATAAAATTATTTTTTATTATTTTGTAATTTTTAAAAAGTGTGATAAAAAAATTTTCATCTTTATTATATTAATCACTACAATTTTTCACTATAAAAAAACTATTAAATATTCATTACAAAAAGTTACTAAAAGTATCATTATTCTAAGATATTAAAATCAAGTCTTTTTAACTGTAAAATTTTTCACACTCTAACATTCACATGCATTATGAGAAAAAAAAAAGAAAAAGAAATTCAATTATAATGCTGAACTAGAGACTTAAAACTTAATTAACAGACAAAATGAAAAATCTAATTTAATCAACCCCTGCATAAACTTTAACACCTTTATTGGTGGCCAACATAGCCAAATAAATTTATTCAAACTTTTAGGGTGTATGGTTAGTCATCTCAAATCACTATCATACCATTACCTAATACACTCATATTAGCTGTTAAGATATAAGGTAATGATTGACAAGATGAAATCTAAACACCTTGAAGATATTAAATTTACAACTTTCTTTGGAATATTGATGATGATCTTGTTAATCATTTTTCTAAGTGTAGCTTTGGCTTGATTGAAAAATAGATTAACAAGATCCATAGTCAAGTAGCAACTCTGCTTTATATCATTCGGTCATGGTATCTCGAGGAAGTAGCATTTGCTCCTGTGGCTATTAGAAGCATGGGTCGGTATTAAGTCAGATGATACACCATCCATCCTTTAAAAAAAATCACTTTTAATTTACTTTAACTTTTTTTTTAAATTATAAAATATAACACACTTAATAATTTATTAAGTATACAATTTTTTATTTTTATTCTTATTTTTTAATGTAAGTCATAAATTAAAATTTTATACAAAAACATACTCTTCTTTTTTTTGGACAAAAAGAAAAAATTGAACATATACATAGTTTAGGATCCTCATTTTGATCAATTGGCTATGGAAGCTTCAAACGCTGATCGGGTGATTATCGCCTATTTTGATATGAGAAATAATACTTTTAGTGACTAATCATAGTAATTTTTCATAATGACTGGTGTAAAAAGTATAAAAAGATAAAATTTACTAATCACTATTTTTAAAAAATATAAGATAATAAACGATAATTTTATCGTTTTACACTTACTACATTAGTTACTATAAAAAATCATTATAAAAAATTACTATAAATATCATTACTGGTTTGATATTTATTAGTTAGAATTATAATTTTGTATCAAAACTTATAAGCCAATAACAGTTTCAAGTAAATAGTTTTTATGGAAAGGGAGGTGTAGGCCTCCCAAGAGATAACCGAGGAAGTAAGTAATTTGGTAATGAATACAAATGTTTGCCGTTATAACTTATAAGGTTAAAAAACATACCACCAATTCCCCAAGCAGGCCAAGACAAGACCACATCATCGATCCCAGGAAGAGCATTGTCATTTGTTTGAATGTGAAATGATAATAGATAAGTCCAAAAGAAGTCTTCACTCTTAAGGGAGTTGCCCGGGGAACCGCAGATTTTAACGTTGGCTTTTGGTTCATTTGCTCAGTTGATTCAGTTCAGTCATCCCCTCATCATCACTTCATCAGAGATCAGTCGGGCTGACACTCATATGGCATGGAATCCTCTTGTTCTTCAAAGACTATTTCGTGATCTGTATTTGGAAATTTCTCTTTGTCAAGGAATGCTCTTCTGACAATCAATGGTGTCATGCTGGATTTTCTTGTTCTGGCTCTTAGCAGGAGTTTTTGACTGTCTACCACATTTAATTTACAGACTTGAATCAATCTCAAGGAACAAAATGGAGTTGAAACTGGAAAAGTCTTTGATTAACAAGCATCATGGACGTTTCGAAACTGTAAATTACTTGAGCCTAACCTTGGTCCAAGAATAATCTAGCCATCGGTTTGTACCTTGGCAGATATGGACTGTATTCTAAAATATATTTTGTATTTTATGATATAATTTTTTATATTCTTATGTAATTAATATCTCACAACTATTATATCAAAATATACAAAAAATAAATTATATTTTAAGATATAATTTTTTTACCTTTTAATATAATTTTTTACACTTTTATATAATTTCTACCTCACAACTATTATTTCAAAAAATATAAAAATACAATAAGTCCAACTAAAACAGCAATACGAGTCCAATTTGAATCAAAAAATTTAAATTAATAGGTTTTGAATTATTCTCACGCATTAAGTGCTATAATTTTCTTATATTTCAATGTGAAACAATATTTATAAATATAACATACAATTTTAATCTGGTATTTTCTCAAAATACAAGATATAATATATTTAATATATTATTAAATGTGTAATGTTTTCATTTTTAATTGCGAATGACACATAATTGGAATTAGTAAAGTAATATAAAAAATTCATTCAAAACATTTTTTTTTTTTGACAACAGAAATTTTAATAACAGTTATGTGGCATAATGAATACACCATCGAATAAAATCAAAGAAGTCAACAAATTTATCTTATGTAAAAGAACCGTTATTTCCTGTTTTTCACATTAATCATATAATCTTAACAAGGAATCATTAATTATTCCATAACTTAACTAAATTCAAAAATTTTAATTTGATTTTTGATATTTAAAATTTTTCAATTAAAATTTTAAATTCGATAATTCAACTTTAGTTTTTCATTATGAAAAAAATCAAACTGTCCAAATTAATTCTAAAACATCAAGTAAAAAATGATTACATTTATACAAAAAATATAAAAATTAAAATAGATAGATAAAAAAATGCATGAAGGAGGGTAGGCCATGGATGATGCAGCCTGGGCCAATGGATCATGGGGCGCAATTATACGATTATTTATTTATTCTTTGTGCGGCTGTGTGCACTAACTCGATTGTTCATTGCAAAACAGACAATTACCACCGAGACACAGATGCTGCTATTCAATCTTTGTCCATTGTCTTGTTTTTCTTTGTTTAATCTTTTGGATAGAACTTACAGGAATCCATTTTGAATAAGTGCAACTTGTTTGACTTCTAATCGTATCTACAGTTTTGACAAATTATTGCACCAAAAACATCGAAAGAGAATGACACAAACTTTTTTCATCAATATTCCATCAGAGCTGCCAAAACTTGAATGAGCTTAAAATTACTTTGATTGAACTAATTTTGATAAATGTTAGGAATGACACTCAAAAAGCTCACTATAAAGGTCAATAAGTATGAGTTCAATTAGGATATAAAATTCTATATCTAAAAATGCGTATTATTATAAGAGTAACGATATCTATAATAACTTTTTATAATAATTGATATGATAAATATAAAAAGATAAAATTATTTTATAATTTTATAATTTTAAAAAATATAAAAATTAATTTTTTTTATATTTATCACATTAATTATTATAAAAAAATTATTATAATTAATCACTAAAAATATCATTACTCTTATAATAATAAACAAATTATATTATTAATCACTATATTTTTATTTTATCTCAATTTTAATCATTATATTTTTTCTCAAATAATCCCTAAACTCCTAAAAATACTCCAAAATTAATCCCTCTGTCTAATTTATCTATTAACAAATATCCATTTTCCTTGGACAAAAAAATTATTTACTTTCTTTCCTTTGTCTTCTTCTCTTTCTTTTTCTCTTCTCTCTCCCCCTTTTATTTCATTTTCTCTTTCTTCCTTTTCTTCCTCTTCCTCCCTCGACACAACCGCCCATTTCATCCCATAAACCACCCCATCGTGCCAATGCCACCGCCACCTACAAAAGATGGCTATTTACATTTGGCTAGTGCTACAGAGGAACACCAAGAAATAAGGCCGGAAAAAACACCACAAAGCACCTATATGTTATTGTAAATTCAAAATTTCAAAATAGATGGATCTTTAGCTCTACACTGGTCTCTGAAAATTAAAAATGCCTCGTTACACATTATTTGGAATTTCCTAACTATCCCCAAAAGGGGAAAAAAAAATCACCAAGAATATGGGTTTCCAATTCGGGATTGTAAGAGCATGCACACTAACTCCAAAATCGAATTGATCGTGGCTGCCACATCAACAACAAATGTTGATGTGACGGCCTTCTCAGAACAAACGGTCGTCTGACCATTTGTTTTGAGATTTGCCGCCAAGGTCGTTCACTTTTTTTTTCGCTTTTTCCTTACCAAAACAACGTCGTTTTGGCTATTTTTTTTTTTAAAAAAAAAATTTTTGCAGTTGATAGGCGCTAACGCACGTGTCAGCTGCAAACGTGATGCGCACCCAATGGGCACGCACCACGTGTTACAGCTGTTGCAAACCTATCCCTGGTTTGCAACGACCATTTCACATAATTTTTTTTCCTTTAAAAACAACTTTCACCACGAATAAAAAATATTTTTCTCTATAAATTGACATATACTTTGCCCATTTTTGGACCAAGATTTGATTTTTTAAATGTAATATAATGTTAATTTATAATATACTTATTGTAATATTAAATTTTAATATTAATTCTATTAATATTTCTATTACTATTAAATTTAAATCTACTAATATTAACTTCTAACATTAATATAATGTAAAATTATTTATAATTATTTTATAATTATAAAAAATTTGGTAATTTTTAAAAATATAATTTTGTATGAAATTATTGCTTGTGATGATTAAAATTTATATCTATTCATAGTTAAAAAATATAAATAATTTTGTAGTCAAATCAATTACAAAATTAAATAAATAATCATGTTTGTCTAAATGAAAAGAATTTTTTGTAATTAATTGATAAAGAATGCTAAATTTATTTAAATGATTTTAAAATAAAAATAATTTAGAATTATATAAAAGAATTAAAGAAATAATAAATTTTTTATTATGTTAAATATTAAATATAGTAATGTTTGAGTTCAAATTAAACATCCTAAATCATATAAAAAATCAGTACAAATAATTCAAGTATCATTAACATCATGCTCAATTATCAAAAACATCAATACAAGGCCTATGTGAATAGTGAAGGTTAGGCCGTTTCAAGGTTATGTGAATAGTGAAGGCCAAACCGTTTCAAGGCCTGACATTCACTATTCATACAGCCATCGTAAAAAAATTATCCACGGTAGTAAAAATTTTATGTTTAATTTATCGTATTTATCCGAATGTTTCAAGTATATTATTAAATTTCAATTTTAATATAATGTAAATTAATTTTTCATTAATTGTTTTAAGTATTTCATATTTAATTTAGAGTATTTATTTTCATTTTTTAAATGTATTATTAAAATTTAATTTTAATGTAATTTAAATTATTTTCCATTAATTATTTAAGTATTAAATGTATGATAATTGAAATTATAAGTTGTATTATTAATATATAATAAATTTGATAAATGAAAAATATATAATATTTTAGAATTATTAATTTAAACAAGAATTATTAAATATATTAAATAAATGGTGCAAAAGAATGTGAAAGAAAGGAAAATTGGTGTCTGGATGGTAGAGACCATTCATTAGCATAAGCACTTTTTTTATGATGGTTGTTTGAATAGTAGAGGCCGTTCATAAGCTGATGTGGTGCTAATGTGACGTGGTCTTAAGTTGGCTGATGTTGGGGCTAGTGTGCATGCCTTAATGGTACTAAGAGCACCCACAGCAACCCCTTTTGGGGCTGGCTGTGGGTGGCTGCGGCCACGCCAAGTCAGCAAAAACGTTGACTTAGTGTAGAATAGTACTCTACAGGATGCGGTGCGTGGCCTCTGCCATGGCCTTGCATCGCAGCCACAAACCTTTTTTTTTTTGCCCAATTGGATGCAAAAACGAGGCCTTTTTGGGTCAAAACGGTGTTGTTTTTGGTTAGTGCGTAAGCTTTTTTTTTTTTTTCCGAACAGCGTCAAACGCTGTCGTTTCTTTTGAAAAACAAAGAAGAAGAAGCTGATAGGCGCGTCACGTCGCCTAATGGGTGCGCGCCATGTGTACTGCCCGTTGCAAGTCGTCCAGCGGTTTGCAACGGGCATTTGAGCCTTTTAAAAAAAAAAAATTTACCAATGGTCATAAAAAAAAATTTCTCTATAAAATGACATGCATTTTCCATATTTTTGGTGCAAAATTCGATTTCCATATCTCCCAAACTCTCTCAAAATCTCTATTTTCCTCCAAAAAATGAATCCTCCTAACCTTTTTGGAAATAATCCATTCTGCAGAAAATAACCCTTCATTTTATCAACCATCATATAATGTTGGTCAATTTGCTTCTAATTATCAAAATCCTACCTAATTTCCCCAAAATCCATCTCAATTTCTAACTAATTTTCCAAGAAATCCTTCAATGTTTCAAGCTCAAGGGTTTCAACACCACGTGATGTCCAATTTCAATCATTAATCAAACCGTGAAATTCCTACAAATGTTGAGAATTTACATGGTCAACATCAAGCTCATAATGAAGATGCATCCAAAGACGATGGAGAAATGCAAAATAAGGCGAAGTTTTGGTCACTTGATGAAGACACAGCTCTGATTTCAGTCTATATTAACATCACAACAAATCCGATTATAGGTACATCTTAAAAGAGTTCTACGATGTGGAAGGATATACCCTCACAATATAGAGCCGCTCGAGAAGACAATGCCAACATCAATCCCAGAAACTTGGCCCAGATTAGAGCTAAGTGGAGGAGAATTTCTTCGGCTGTGTCAAAGTGGGTTGAAATTTTCACAGAGTCGAAAAGGTTGAAAAGAAGGGGAATGAACGATGAAGATGTGCTTCGAAACGCACTCACCATATGAGAGCATTTAAATAAGGGTTAAAAGTTTCAATTTATGAAGCATTAGAAGTTGTTGAGATCTTTTCCCAAGTGGGAATCCTGCATTGGAAGAAATGTTCCTACTTCAAATGTACAATTTGATGATTCAAACACCCCCAAAACACCAAACACCACTAGTAGCGGGAAGAGATCACCCACAGGTGATGATTTTATCAACCTATCATCTCCAATTGGTGAACAAGTTCCAATCAATTTAGAAGACACTACTATTAGTCCTCTAAAACGGCCAATGGGGGTGAAAAAGGCTAAAAGCAAAAGAAAACAGAAGGTCGGCATACAATTATTTCCGGAGAGTCCAAGCGTTGAAAGGATAGGCTTATCCTTCCAAGAGAAGATAGTGGTCGAAAAGGAGAAGATTGCTTTGGATATGAAAAAAATAGAGACCAATAGAATTGCTCATCAAGAAAATATGAAAGCCGAGAGAATGAAAATGGAGGCCTAGAGAATTGCTCATCAAGAATAAATGGAAAAGATGAAACATGAGCAAAAGTTCACAGCTTGGCTTACTTTTGCAAATCGTGGAGAAGAAAACTTATCAAATGCAGAAAAGATAATGTTTCATAAGCTTAGCGAAAGTTTGGGGATGTAGTAGTAATTTATTTATTATGTTTTAGTATTTAATTTAGAGTATTTATTTTCATGTTTTAAGTTTATTATTAAATTTTAATTTTAATGTAATGTTAATTTATTTTCCATTAATTGTTTTTTATATTTCATATTTAATTTAGAGTATTTATTTTCATGTTTGTTATTAAATTTTAATTTTAATGTGATGTTAATTTATTTTCCATTGCTTTTTTTTTGTATTTTATATTTAATTTAGAGTATTTATTTTCATATTTATTATTAAATTTTAATTTTAATGTGATGTTAATTTATTTTCCATTGCTTTTTTTTTGTATTTTATATTTAATTTAGAGTATTTATTTTCATGTTTATTATTAAATTTTAATTTTAATGTAATGTAAATTTATTGTCCATTAATTGTTTTACGTATTTCATATTTAATTTGTAGTATTTATTTTCATATTTTAAATATATTATTAAAATTTAAGTTTTGAATGTAATGTAAATTTATTTGCCAAAAAATGTTTTTAATAATGACCCAAAAAATTATTAAAGTTGTATTATTAATGTAAAAAAAGTTGATAATGACTGCGTGAATAGTGCAGACTAGGCCAACTAGCGTGAGTTATTTTTTATGATGGCTGCATTAATAGTACTAACTTGGCCACGAACTGATGTAGAGCTAATGTGGCATGACCACGGTCTAATTGCGGCTGGGGGCTACAATGGATGCCCTAAAGGTGTCTTCTATCAAAAGTGATGTGGCAGCATTGCCCTTTAAATGCCATCTCACAAAACAATCCAACATCACATAAAAATATTGGTTGGAAAATAAATTAAGAAGTGGAATGATAATAGCCACAAATAACCACCAAATCACTAGGTTCAAACTTTTGAAACTACAAGGGATTTTGTAGGGTTGGCAATCAGGTTGATCTTTGGGTTCGCGGGTTACAAATTACCCTTTAAATGGGTCCCGTTTATTTTTCGTGTTAATTGTATCCGACCTAATTTCAACCCAAACCTGTTAATTTGGCGTTTTCTTGTCGTGTTAATTTCATGTTAGGTTCGTGTCGTGTCGTAAATTGCTGCCCCTAGAATTTTGCAGAACATGGCCACCGGCACTGTCACCATCGACATAAGAGAATTCCTCTCTTTCTTTGGGATCTCAGATTGTGTGAAGCCCGTTTCTTATGCAGTTCTTTGCGGTTAGATGAGAAGGTTCACAGTCCTCCTACTTCTGGTTGTGTTACAGATAATCAAAATCGAAGGTGGCAGATGTAGATCCATTTGTTTTTGCAGTCTGATTCAATATCTGATTCTTGAGAGGTGGTGAAAGTCAGGAGGAGGAAGAAGGGAAGGAGAAAAGTATGGAAGGTAGTTTTGTGGCAAAGGTGGTGGCGGTGACGGTGGCATAATGGGGTTGTTTATGGGATGAAATGGGAGGAAGAAGAAGAGGAAGAACAGAAAAGGAAAAAAAAGGGAGGGTGAGAGAGAAAAATAATGAGAAGAAGAGAAATGAAAGAAAATAAATAATTTTTTTAATATGAAATGAATTTTTTATTTAACCAAAATAATATCCGTTAATACTTTATGAACTTATTGGACGGGATGATTGATTTTCTAATATTTTTATGAATTTAGTAATTATTTATAATATATATATATAATTATTAAAGTTTAGACAAAATAACAATTATAATTTACTTATTCCAAAAATATAATTTACTTGCCCTTTACACTTTAAAGGAACTTTTACCAAATAGTCGCAACACAAAACTATTCAACTATCGCAAGTTTCAACATGCCATGCCACTCTATACTCTACTATAAATACCCCTCAATACTATTTAGAAACATATACTTACGTTTACTAAAGGTCCATTTGGACACATTGTTTTTATTTGCAAATAAGAATATTCTTAAACAAAAACAAATTATCCAAACATATTTTTATTTCAAAATTTAGAATTCAAATTTTCCCACTCAAATTCCTCTTACATAATTTTAAAAAATTTTCCCTCTTATTTTTCCCTCTAAAAAACTTTTTCTATAAAAAAATATCCACTAAAATTTTCACATATTTCAATATAATTTTTTTTATTTGTAAATAAAAATACCTTGTATAAATAGACATTAAAATTTTGGATTAACTTAAATATTGTAGTGGTTTTCAAAACTTGACCCTTAAGTTTTTTATTCAGTATTTGTTTTTTCTTGTCTTGTCTTGTCTTGTCTTATCATGTCTTGTAAATATTAATCTAGATAGTAATGCAACAATCGATCCTACTTATTAAACTTTCTAAATCAATTTCTGAAATTGACGTGAGATTCTGAACATAGACCTTACCACCTCATCATTGGCGTTAAATGGGCTTAGGGATGGGAAAATGAAACCCTGAAAGGTGGGCTGAAACAATGGAATTTATACTTGGGGAATGAATCTCAAACAACTTAGGGCCTGTTTCGACTAAGAGTTTTTATTTGTAAATAAGTAAAATTTTAAATAAAAATAAATTATTCAAATATATTTTTATTTTAAAATTTAAAATTTAAAATTTAAATTTTCCCACTCAAATTCCTCTCACATAATTTTTTTAAAAAAATTCTCTTATTTCTCCCTCCAATATTTTCTATAAAAAAAATACCTACCAAAATTTTCACACATTCCAATACAACTTTTTTCAAACACAAATGAGAACACTCTGTCCAAACAGACCCTAAATGACCAGTAATAGTAATCAAATACTAAAATCATCATCAAAAAAGGCCGGGGGTGGGATGATGCCCCGTTCAAATATTCACCATTCCCTTGGTTTTGGGATATTTGCAGCTAGTTTTGGAAAATTTTACACATCAAAAGTTTTATGGAAAAAATTTCACACACCTCAAAATAGTTATAAAGTTTGATGAATAAAGCCCATACCTAGAAAAGCTGGGACGAAAGAGAAAGGCATTTTTTTTTTTCACTTGGAGGTATTTTCACATTCAAGTTTATCTTGAACTTTTCTCAATTAGTATCCCGACTTCCCTAGTCATCGAAGGACAGGGTCTCATGTTATCGCGGCTACGAGACCCAGATCTCACGGGACTACAGAACCCATAAGTTAGGCGTGAGATTAAATCCTCCAAGGCAAGATGGAAGTGCCCCAATTCTATCCAGCTAGGCAGTCCGGGGATTTTATTTAAAAAGAAAACACGTGGATAAGGATAACATATTAACATGTAGGCCGCCATCCATCCATGAAAGAAGACAAAACCAAAAGTAACAGACAGTAATGGACATTTGAATGTACCAAAAAAGTCTAGCTGGAAAATCCCATGGACTAAAATTGGGAAGGGCGGAGGGTGGTTTAGGCTGCAAATAAAGTACATCTTTATTTCTAAAATTACCCTAATTATACCATTCTACTAAATACAATCACCGTATATAATATCTTCTCGAGATCAGAACATTGTTGTGCTTCCATGTCAAGTCCCATTGATCTCACAAGATTACACCATTCTTTAAAATTACTAATGCTCTCTGTACTTTAAATAAAGAGAGGTAATCGACAAAATTGTCTATTATAATTTTTTTAATATATTTTTTTTATTTTTTATATTTAAAATGATAAAAATAGATTTCTAATATTAGTGCATTTTTTTAGTTGTTTGTTATAATTCTGTCCAATTTTCTATCAAAATGGTAATGTTGTTATAATCAAAATTTGATAGAAAATTAAATAGAATTGTAACAGATGATTAAAAAAGTACACTAATAATTTCATCATTTTAAATGTGAGAGATAAAAAAAATTATTCGTTAATTTGTGAGGAACCATTTTGTCGGTTATCTTTTAAATAAATTACTAATACCTCTTTTTAAGAAAGTAACATTAATGAGGTAAAAATTGACCTATTTATTTATGCGCCTAATAAATTTTTATTTTTTATTTTTTTAAATGTACTTTTGCATGAGTAGAGTGAGTCCTTTCTTTTAACTCTTATTTTGACCTCATTATCCATTCTCCAATTAATATAAGGTTTTACAGAGTCTTATGATATTCACAAGGGGTTAGTTGATGACACCTCGTGCAATTTGTCCGCAAATATTAATCTTTTCTTAACAAGTAAATTATTCAAAAATAATACCATAACCAGGAAACTTCTATGACCATATAAAAGTTGTGTTTTTATTAACATTGCAACCAAAACAATGGAATGTTTTGTGAACCTAAGAATAAAATGGAGTAAGGAATTGGTGAGAATTGAGAAGTAGGGGATTAAAAGAGGAATAAGAGACGTTGTTGCAGAGGTGATGAAGAATAAAGTCAAAGGCTTCATTTCAACAATGATTTCGTTCATAAAAAATTAACTTTTATCAAATAGAAATAAAATATTTAAATATATTTTTATTTTAAATTTTTTCACTCAAATTTTTCTCATATAATTTTTTTTAAAAAAATTTCTCTTATTTTTCTCTCAAAATACTCTTTTTATCAAAAAATATTCACAAAAATTTTCACATATTTTTATATAACTTTTCTTAAATAAATCACAATCCAAACGAAACCAAAAAATAAGATACTTTTTGGTTGAACCTAGAGGAGATTAATTTTTATATTTTTTAAAATAATAATTATGAAATAAGAGATATACTAAAAATAAAAGATGTATATATTAAAAAATACTAAAAATGAGTTTTGAAAAACATCTATACAGGCCTTCCCAAATGTTCGAAAAACACAAAAGAAAAAAAAACCAAAAGGAAAAAAAACTGTAATTTAATATGCATATAAATTGTATATTAAAATAAATTTTAATGATTTTCAAAATAAAACTTGTAAGATAAAAATCATATCAAAATTATATTAAAAATGTAAAAATATATCTTATAATGTCTATATATATATATATATAAACAACCTAGATTTGCGTAAGGGTCCAGACAAAAAAAATGAAATTTTTATATAAATGCGTTTGTCAAACTTCATCGCGAAATTTTTCAAAACCATCTTACTCAACAGAAATTTGTTCCAGCAAGTGCTCTCTGTCAACATAACCAAGACGTATGATCCTGCTTCAAAAAACAACACTCACTTTCTATCAACAGCATGCGTAACAACTCAATTTTGAGGATGAAGCATGCTCTCTGCTTTCAAGAGATAGAATCATAAGCACATATTCCTGAGGTGATGAATTTGAACTGAAAAAGAAGTTTTCCGCCTGATGATGCCACACTATGTCCAAGTTCTCAAAGCTCTTGGTCTTGGTTTATGGAAAGGTTTATAATGTAGTCCAGGTTCTACATGCACAAATTAACAGTTATATAACATAGCCCAACACGAAGATTGAACATTACTGTGTTTACACGTTATAACTCACTCACTCACTCCATTGATACAATGAGTGCTGTGTGTAAAACATCTTTCCTCAGCATCAGAAGGAAGAAGATTTCAACATCCAGAACGTTTTTCAGGGGGTCCTGTTCTTGATTCAGCTATTGTAAAACCTACTAGAAAAGGCGATCAACTTTATAAAGCTTCAAATAAGCTAGCACAGATCAAAATCAAACAAGAGCACCTTAAAACAGCCTTGTAGCAAGTAAAGTAACAGCGCTGATTCTGAGCAAATGAGAACAGACCTTAATCAACAACCTTACCAGATGAGCCAATCAGCAAACATGCACAAACCAAAGCTGAGGAGGACTACTGACACAAAAAAGAATGAGAATTCAAAGAGCCAAAATTCACTTCTGCCCAACAAACACAAACATTAACAATTTAGCAAGAAGATAACAATTTTAGAAGATGGATGAATTTAAACAGTTTAGATGTTCCATAAGAACAACTTAGCCTCGGTTCCATTATGAGGTCAAACACGACTTGGAGAAACTTCAACCTTTCCAGATTCATATGAAGAAGCATGACTTGTGTGGAAAAATATGTAGTAAAAAAACTCAAAAGATACAGCCTGAACTGGAAACGTTCAGACAATAAGCTTTAGCATATTGAGTGTGAAATTTTAGTTCTCTCGTCCACCAATTCCAAATTGTAGGACATCTGTGCAGCTGAATATCCTTGCAAAATAGTGAAATTGGAAATCTCTTGCAGCGTCCTTTCTGATCTTGGATTCATACAGAAACTTTACGCAACACATCAAAGATCTTCCTCCAAATTTTGAAGAAGATTCCAGGGATATCCACCACCAAAACAGAGTATGCACTGCCCTATGATTAGTCTTTATGAATAATTTCAATGACTGTAGCTACAAGGCAACAGAGGACTCCCTATTACCATTGATGCTTGTGTACCAAAGAATCCTCTCTGGAACCACTCCTTCATCTGCTCCATTTTCTCATTGTTTTTTTTTTCTTCTTTTCCTTTAGTAAACCATATAACGGATGCCAAAATTTATATCCTAAACTTACTTCCAAAGAACTTGATATTTTCTTAATCCAGCCAATACAACAGAGAAGCATGATCACGGTGCCCAAAGCTGAACCAAAACGCACCTAGTTCTGAACGATTGTGCCCCAAATCTTCAAGAGTTCAAGCTGCACTTTTGAATTCTTACTCATGCTACTTCATAAAATGTATTAATGTTGGAGATCATAAATTTCCCACTAGTCATGCTGCTTCATCCTGCCTGAACCATCATAATAACCATAATCTCCCCAGTACAATATTCAAGGAGTAAGTATATTCATAGTAAAAATCCAATCTTTACAATCTCTATGAGGACTCCATATTTCAAATCATGTGAGCCTCATTCAGCTATTTTATTTTATCCTTCCCACAATGCTACAGTACCCAAAAAAATTGAAAAAAAATACACCTCAAATAGAGGAATGAGTGGATGAATCAAATTATGTACCAAAATTTCAATCAATAATCTCAGAGCTTCTGCTCTGACTTCTCACCTTTATGGGGTACCAACTCAAAGAGGGCATCACATATTTAGTATTTACTTAATCAGAATCCAAATGGGGATTACATTCTGCAGCATAAAAATCATTCTTCTCGATAAAAACTCTCAACATGTCGTATGTGAACTCTTTACTATTTGGGTCACTGCAAGGTGACTCACCTGAGGAATCCAATGTCTGCGGTTGCTTCTCACACAAGCTACATCCGACGTCGCCATCAACGCAGCTCCCAAAACACCCTGAATTTACCAAATTACCCTTCTTCTTCTTCTTCTTTTTCCTCGTCCTCCTCACCTTACCCTGCACCAGCTGCAGAGTCTTCTTGCCCTTCCCAAATCTAAATACAGACGCCCTTTTGGATTTCCTTTCACACTTCTGTGCAGCCTCCTCTTTAAGACCCTCCTTTTTTGATGGGCCAATAATCCCATCTTCGTCTTCATCATCGCCACCACCACCACCCCCATCATTACAGCCGCAGGATCTTTCTTTATCAGGCTCCGACATAAAAAGAAAAATGAAGGCAAAGTATATATGTTTAAAAATTTATGGACCACAGGAACTACATTTAAATTCAAAACGCGTATCTGGGCTGTCAGTTGTTGTATTATCGTACCATTACAAGCAGAAAAAAAGTTGAGATGGCAAGTTCTGGAAAATTTCAGAGATTGGACGGACGAGACGAGGGTGGATGGTGAGAGAGAATTATTATCTGCATAGAATTGAATTGAATTGGATTGAAAGTGTGCTTGCAACCCTGAAGAGAAAGACACGAGAGGAAGGGAGGAGACGTGGGCGTCAACTGTCGTTTTTAACGCCAAAACACCACAGTTGTCGGGGGTCACGAGGTCACAATTTTCACAGCGAATCCCAAGTGCAGCAGTGGCAGTTATTACTTTAGTTATACTGTAATCTTCTATCCACCCGCTGGATGGTTTAAATTTGGTAATAATAAAACTAAATTAATTAATATAATTTTTTTTGAAATGGGTAGCTGAGTTATATATTTTTTGACCAACAAATTTTAATTCATGTATTGTTATTGTACGTGATTCGTCTATTCTACTTAGTAGTATTTTTAGAAGACTTTTCCTTTTGTTTGTGGGTGATTTATACTTTTAAATTTGAACTGTGTTCATCACGTTTTAAAGTTGAACACTGAATTCAAGAGCAAGTTTATCCAAATAAAATTTTAGGAAAAATAATGCTAATATTTGACAAATTGATCAAACTCAAAACAGAGAACAATGTTAGGAACAATTGTCCTAAAAGCTTTGACTTGGGCAATACTATATCATTAATAGATTCTCTCCTTTTGCCAACCATTCATAATAAACTTGATTAAGAGGAGTAGTGGACTGAAGCCCAAGGGTAAGTTTGTACATGGCCCAAGGTTCAAGGTTAAAATTCAAGTCTCACTCAGTAGAAGTAGATAATAGAAGCGTGCATAACTCGCCTGACAAAAGAGTCTCTGATATAGGTGGGAGAGTTTTGCCGGGACTTTTCCTTAAAAACAAAAATAATGGAATCGTGATTCTATTAAATAGATAAAAAGCTTGTGAGATTGATGTGAAATGGCAGGAATAGATAAGAATCAAATAAATAAAAAGTACATGAGATTAATGTAAAATGGCAAGAACAGATAAGAATCAAATAAATGAGAAGCTGTGAGATTTATATGAAAGGGTAGGAATAGATAAGAGACTGGTATAATTGATTTAAATAGATAAGTGCAATGGTAGGAGTATATAAGGGCATGAATGGTTATATTTTTGGACTTGAACTACGAGAATTAGATAATAAAATTGTGATTTAACAAGATAAATAAGAAACTCGTGGGATTAATGTGAAGGAATAGGAATAACTATATTTTGAGTTGTGAGCTAATATAAAATACATGGATACAAATTATATTTTGAAATGAAAACAATTATAAATCCCAATAAGGAAACTATAAATAATGCAATTATAATCTTATGAAAAGTTCGATCTTACATCAATAGCATCACAGAGATATTAAATAAATAAAATTGATATATGAGTAGAATATAATAAAATAAAGTCATTTCTCTAAGAGGAAACACCCAAAATCGTCCTCCACATTTCACCGAATAATTTTTTTCATCATCCACTTTTAAAATAGGAACAAATAGTCTTTCAAACTTCAAGGACCAAAATTTGAAGGAAAATTTCAGGACTAAACGTTCCTGTTTATGAAATATGAAGGACTAAAAGTTCCCGTTATTTTATAAATAGTACCAAAAGTTTCAATTTATGAAATTTGAAGGACTATTTGTTCCGTTTTAAAAGTGAAAGATGAAAAAAATTATTTACTAAAATGTGTATGATGATTTTAGGTGTTTCCTTTTTCTAAAATGAGGCATGAAAACGAACTAGAAGTTCCAAAAGTTAGGGAAGAAACATATATTGTAATTATTTGTAGGCTGGGGAATTTTGCACGCGTGGATTTGGTCGCCGGCGGGAAATTCCAAATGATTGGTGCCGTGTTAGGTCAATGTTTGCTAATTATGGTTGTCGAATGGGAACGAGAGAATTGGGCAGATAACAGTACACAAAACATATGGAAAAGATACGGTGAGCACGTGCGGTTGGCCTTATCCAGTTGGACAAAACTTGGGCTTTTTCTGAAGGTTACGTGGTAACCCATCTGTTTATAACCAAGACATTTAATGGCGGGCCACAACCCCACCCAATTGTGTCTAGTATGGTCCAATATGAAGTCCAATAATTAGGCATATTTTCTCCTCCCATTTCTAAGCAAGATAACTCTAAAAATCGTCCCTCACAACTAATGATCTTTTTAGTCATTTACTTTTAAAACGAGAACTAATGGTTCTTCACATTTCATAAATGTACCATTTTGATTCCCCATCATTATTCCGTTTGTTTTTCTGTCAGAATAGTAACGGAATAGTAATAAAATAGTGACAAAATAGTAACGGATGATCAAAATGGTACATTTATGTAATGTGAGTGATCATTTGTTCCAATTTTAAAAGTGGAGAACTAAAAAGATTATTGGCAAAATATGTGAGTTATTTCTGTCTAAACCATTTGACAAATTTAGGGTATCAGTAAAATGCATGCATGCATGCTTATTAAGTGAATATAAATTGCATTTTCGTCTTGTATTTTTATATTTTTCAAATAATTTTTCTACGCTTTCAATGTAATTTTATTCACAACTTTTACTTAAACACGCAAAATAAAAAAAGCAATTCATATATGCTCAACTTACAAATCACTTTGAGATTGAGGGAACCAACTCCATTTTTAGTATAGTAATTGGTCCGTCGTTGGTCGTCATCAATTAATCCATGGCTAGCTTAATAATTCAAATTAAAAAAAAAAGTTTCATACATTTCTTTGATTTAGTGGTAAATTTCCAACCCTTCAAAAGCCTAATTACCTTATTGGTTGGGAATAGAGAGAATTTCCTTATTGAAAACATGGAGAACAATGCAAGAAGATGAGAAAGTGCTTGTGAATCTATAGGATCAATAGTGCTAGCTAGCTAACGTTTATATTTGAAACCAATAAGATCCGATTTGCCATGAATGGTTGGTTGGAGATAGAATCGTAGGGGAGAGTACTTCATTCTTCAAACAAGAAGGAAAAATAAAAATTGGACGTCCCAACGCAAACCATCGGTCATATCATGCACGAATTCAACCACTTTGACAAGAATTCATGATGGCCTACATATTTGGTGGAACATATACTTTTTTTTTCCCTTTATTTTCCCATTAATATATTTTCACAAACAATAAACATTTGTAGCTAGTGGGAGAATCAAATCAACAAATGGTCTGAAAAGAGAACCTTTAGCTTCACAAAACAATTTTAGTTTATGTTATCTAGTATTATGCTGTCTGTTGCATATTATTTGTTAGATGGAAGGTTTGGTTGTTGAGTAATCCCTTGATAATTAAAAATAGAAAAAGGAAAACTCTTCATCATCATACCAAGTTGTAAAGATCAAAAGCAATAGCTTTTCAAACCATCCCCTTTATCAAGGAACCTACCCTATACCCCCGTGCCCTTAACTTCCTTTTCAACCAATGTAAACCATAGCCACTTTCCGGGTTACTACTCCCTCTTTCTTATGATTGAATCAACACACGTAAAGGGCTTTCTGTAGGATTATATATATAAAGGGCCATCTTCAAATTTGATGAAGAAGAATAAATTTGATCAGTTTCTCATGTGATCTATCAAGGGCTTATAAGCTAATTTGAAGTGGAGAGCAACTGACAAATTTTGACGATCAAGAAGAAGCCAAAACTTTAATGAGGAGAGGATCAAGGAAAATGTGGTGGGTGGTGGTGCCATGTACGAGAAAGAAAAGTAAGAAGACAGAATCAAGAATGGACATCGAGGAGATTCTTAAGATGAAGCTTGCAACTATCGCAGAAGAGCCAGAAACAATTGAAGAAAATGGTGGCATACTTACTACAAAGCATAGGCTATCGTCGTCGTCGTCGTCGTCGTCATCATCATGCTTGACCAAAATGGGGAAGAAGAAGAACCATCTTATCAAGGTGAAGATGGGAAGACTTTTTATGCCTCATTTCAGCCTTAAAGAATCTTATGTGATATTCATGACTGGATTTGGCTGCAAAGGTGGATTGCACGGCCTTCCTCGATGCTAATAAAACGTACAGTACCATGTTATATTTTCATATTCAGAAGCAATTAAGCATCATCAATCTAGCCTTCCAATGGGTGTGAATTTTTGTTTACCTCAAGATTTTTTTGGGCAATTGCTGATGTTTGTAAATTCCATGGTTATATATATAGACCTCCTGTAAAATCCGTCATCATTTGATTTAATGGCTCATGGTAGAGTCGTTGCTTGTTATTGGACAAGTTGCAGGAAACAGCTTCTGGGATTTAGAAAAGTATTAGTCCATGTTCTTACTGCTGTGCAAATCCTTCATTTTTTTCCCCACTTTCTATTAAAAATATTTCCATTGTCAGAAGCAATATGCTTAAGTAATGCATGCCAAACTTTGCTGCCCCTTACTCTCTTTTTTTTCCCCCTTTTCTTTTCAGATAGAAATCGTAGCTGCGATAGTAATGCATACACTCTATATCATATTTGTACTATTGCTATCCCAATTCCTCTCATCATTGATTGGACTTATTTTTTATTAGCATCGCTATTGGAAAGAAGAGAATGACCAACACTTAAGTATCCTTGATTACTCATTTTATTTGACAAAATTTATTGAAATTATGTAAGCTTAAAATTCAAGTTTTGAGATTCCTTCAGCTGGGACAAAATTAGCTGATAGACTTGATAGTCACTAATAATTTTTTGTGTACCATCTGCATGAACAGTTCTTTACACTGAATCATGTCTAAGTGAAGCTCTGCGACTATGGTTTCAGGCCATTTTGTGGGCTGAGCTGTTTCATTTCACCCCTTCTTGCCTCTCTAAAAACTAAAAGGCGAGAGCCTTAATACTGTGGAAAAGCCTGGGCCTCTTCGGCCGCTTGGAAAAGCCCTGCATTATGGGATGTTAATCCAATCAAACCTTGTGTTAAAAAAAGGAATTAGATATCCTTGTATGAACATCCCATATGAGCCTAATTATAACACAACACAATCTTTGTAAATTTTGAACAATCATTAATCCTAAACTTTGCCACAAGCTATTGTACATATCAGTACAATACACATTGGTGCCCAGTACAAGATGCTTGGCCTATAGTTAATCACTGGTTTATCTGTATTCATCAAATGTTCAGAACAACGCCTCTATCCTATATTATGATGCAGCAAACAAATCAGAAGTACAAAAAATAAAAATTTTAAATTGTTAAATTAAGCCAATTTTGGTCATTAAAATTATTGCTTTCCCACTTGAGCTTTGTGGGAGTACGTTGTATGACTCAAATGTGATGTATAGGTAAGTGTAGCCTGTCAATTTGTCATGTTCTGGAAGTACTTCTATTTTCCTTGCATGATACCTGGGTCTTTAACTATTACAGAAACTGATTATGACCATTTTGAGGTTCATCCCAGGTTCGTATGTTTTTTCGTCCATGCCAATAATGCAATAGGAAAATGCTTTAACTTCATGAAACAGAAAGTAGGTTGGTTGTGTACTTTAGTGAACAAAAAATTCTGAATGTGAGGCAAATTTTGTCTGTCGATTTTACCATCTTATCTGCATTTCTATAGCCAAGACTTACATTATTTGATCGAAAGACTTCAGAATATCAGATGGCAATTAAGAAGGAAGAGAGTTATAATTAGGCCATGCAATAATAAACTCTGTGAAGAAGACTTTGGATTCAACGTAATCGTGGGGCGGGAGGTATGCAGTCCTATAAGTACATTATTGGTGCCGCATTGCATGTTTTGGAAAATTTGTCAAAACATAAGATGCAAAGCTTTTGGCAAAATTTCCATACAAAATCAAAAGTTTTGGCAAGAATTTGATACTCAATTAATGCATGTGTTGCAGACATTGTCATCGGTAGTAGGCTAATGCTCTCTCTAAATGGTAAGTACTCCTTCTCGAATTAAAAGTATTGGAATGGGAAAGAACAGGAAGTCCCCATTGGCATGAGAATATGATTGCAGGGCATAAATCGTCCACCTTCATCCGTTTGACAAAAGCATCATAAAGGGCAGCAATTCTTCTTGGCAAAATCATTATCGAAAATGGCTTCCAATTCAATTTTCTGGATCGCAATAGTCTGAGCCCCTTGGACCTTCCATTCCTTTTCTTGAACCAGCATCGTCGAGGCCTAGCCAAATTTTCATCACTGCTATTTAGCCTCTCATATCTAGTACTCTTGATCCAATGTCCCTCGGCCATCGCTAAGCAACCCTTCCTCAACAGCAAGGAAATGAATGCAGCCAAGGCCTAAAATATAAACAAATGATGAGAATTTGTGAAGAGTTACGAATTTACATGTAGGAAATGCTGAGGCTGATCTATATATAGAAAAATGAGAAAGGAGCTGTTAGAACAGAGGTGCATTCTTCCTTAGTCAAGCACATGGAGAATCTTGTTGTGAGCAATACTTCAAACAAATAACTAATAACAGAAATGTCTGCGTTTGATTCCTCCAACACATGGATAGGTGCTCACTTTAAGCCAATTCATTGTATACGTAAGAATAAAAGAAAGAGGGCTACGTATATTACTGCGTAGGTGGTTGGTAATTTGGAAGGTAAAGATGCTTCCCTATCCTTTTCAACACATGGCTAGCATATTGAAACTCAACAACTTGGTACTCGCAGTGTTAATGCTCTTCTCTACTTGTTTCTTGGAGTTTTTGTGTGAAATATGATTAGCAAATGATAAAGGAATATTGAGGGCATGTGCAATGATTGATCCCTAACCCCCCAAAAAAAGTAAAAACTTCAAAAATGCAATCATATCTTGAAAAAAGCGATGGAATTAAAGGTAAATCTATAACAAGATCAGAGATCTTGCTATTTCTTTATATTTGACAGAGATCAGTGTGTAAACATTCGTCTAATATGACAGAAAGCAGTCAAAGGCCTTGGACTAATTGGCCAACTAATCCATGCTTAGAAAATCATGCAATGGCTTAAATAAAGATTTTCAGCCTAATACAAGTCCCTTATTAGTCTTGCTCAATTATAGGGTCCAATCTGAAGTTGCAGTGTTGCTGGCAGTCAATTCACAACTCTTAAGTGGGCTAGCTGATGTCTGAAAAAAAAAAAGGTTGCAAACTCGGATGGTTCTAATTAGACCATTTTTTATTTCCTCTGATTTTGAAAGCATTGCATACCAAACACAGGTTACTTGCAGGCTTTGTCAGCTTTGGGGAATTTACAATGTCATGCTAAAAGAATTCAGTGAGTAGAGACTAATTATCTGTTTTGAGTCAGTTAGTTTTTTCCATTTTGTTAATTCAATACAGTCATACAGTCAGCTAGTAATCTCTGCTTCTATCCAAGTTCTTGAACCTAGTATAGAGATTAGTCTTTTGAACACCATGTCAGTGAATCGATTCTAGAAATTTATTCTTTTGCCTGATGATTAGTGGGCTTCAACGGTAGATCAATGCACTTTCCTGGAGTTATTAATGTGTGATTTTTGGCGTTTGTGGAATGATAAATGGCAATTGGAGCAGTCAATGTGCTGCCCACATGGACAAACCAGCATTGTCAAGGTTGAGGGAATCTATCGACCTGTGTGCGGCGTCGACCCAATATGCTAAAACAAATCAGCCGGAAGAATGTTTTTGCACAGAATATATATCTTCAAAAAAAAAAAAAAAATCACACTCAAATGCATGATGCCAATGGCAGAAAAGAGGATGGTAATTCCCTCAATTTTTCAGGATTGCTCACATGCTTATATAAGTTACTTACTCCCCTGAGCTTCTTACTGTTTTTTTTTTTTTAATGATTAATATGCAAAAAATGTGCAGCAAATGTAAGGAGGAGTGCGTAAAATGTTCATTATTGTGAGTCCAAATTACTTGGCATGTTGTTCAAGCAACATGGCGTCACCAGCATTAACTTGAACGTAAGAAAGTTCATTAGCTTAAAGAACCAATTGAATAAAACCAACTCTTAACAGCATAATGTTGAAACTATTGTTGGACTATTTAAACCATAATGAGATTTTAGAATTAATCGTAAACAAACCCAAAAGGTTCTTAGAGCGCGTTTCGTATGTGATTTAGAATAAATATTTCCAATTATAAAAAATAAAATAAAATGAAGAAGGCTTGAATCAAGTTTTAATTATACTACTTTTGTTGACAAGGGAACCCGCAATCACTACCCAAAGATGCACACTAGATAAACCCCACTTTTCCTGTGAAATAGCCTGTAAATCCTCACAGAAAAAGTAAATCACACTAGACAAGTCCGGTGTGACGAACTCAATCAAAAAGGTGTCAATAGAACTATACTACTTGATTAGTGTTGTTACTGTTGTAATCAAGGCATTGTTTAGTAATCAGTTGATAGAGTTCATGCATGCATAAACAAAATTAAGGCCGAATGGCACGCGTCCAAGCACCACGCTTCGAGACACTAAAGTAAGCAAATTGGTTAAGCCTAATTTTGTCACCATAATGTGCGCGCACGCCTTCCTGGCATGCCAATTAATCATTCCTTCAATTAACAACAACATGCATGCATGAACACACCAAAAAAATTCAGAAAAAAACTTTAATCATTTTAATTATTTAATATTATTTTAAGAATAATGATACTCTTAGTGACTGATATAACAAGTATAAAAAGACAAAATTTACTCATCACTTTCTTTAAAAATGTAAAATAATCAGGGATGATTTTGTCTTTTCATACTTGTCACATTAATTACTATAAAAAATTATTATAAATATTATTACTCTTATTTTAATATATAAATGTCACGTCTTAGTAACTAAGAGAATTCGTTGAAAATATTTACTCTTAATATCATTACTCTCAAAAAATTTTGTTATTGAACTAAAAACCAACCATTTAAAAGAAATTTTTCTTGTTGATTTTTTTCTAAGTAGATGTCATCAAGAATCACGGAAATTATTATTTTTGAGTTTGTTCTTGTAACATTACAAGTATTACTTTTGTTGAGTTTGTTCTTGTATATATTTTTATTTTTTTCTTGATCTAATAACTTAAATTATTCAGATAAAGGATTTAAAATAGCATTCTTGTCTAACATTATAGCAATTGAGCAAGATTCCATCATTTTAAATAAAAAAGAAAAAGTTATCCCATAAGAATTAGATCCACATTTATAAATTAATCAAGAAATTGACCACCTTCTCCCCACCCCCAAAAAACTAAAATTAAAAATTAGTATGTTGAGGCATTACATGCCCACTTGTGTTTTGTAATAATGACAAACATTGTTTTCATAAGTTTGTTGAATTAGGGACTTCATTTATCTTTGTTACAAAGAAAGAGTCAGGAAATTAACCATGCAAATCTGCAATGTGGAAGGTAGAGTATTAATTCAATTCAATTGAAGGAGATATAGAAGATTGCATGCAGATTCTCCATTGATACGATCTTGCTTTAAAAACTATACCACTAGGCCATCATTTTGAGGAGAAATTAAATGCGAGCTATGTCTACTTGCATTTTGTATGCTAAAACCAATGGATTCAAACGGCTAGAAATCATGCCAAATCTCACAAGTCAAAGAAGCTAACCCCTATACTATATGTATACACACTCATCGATTTCATATACTGGTTTGATTTGCAGATGACTGACTAATATATATATGTATAGTGATCCTGAATCTCACTCTTCAGAGCTGGAAAGCTATTAAATATTGAAGGACCAAAGGACCACCCACTTCCCGTTACCAGGGCTGGCATCAATATCATCATCTCCTCTCTGGCAACTGTACTGCATTTGTTCCCCATCTTACTGCACATAGCTACAACTAAAAACTGCAACTGGGATCAAATTCTGATTAATATCAATAGGAGTTGAAATCTGATGATTAAGGTAGTAGGGAGGTTCACTCTACAATAACGTTAACAACTCAGTTGGCTACAATAAGTTCAAATCGATGCTACTAAATGCACCCAAAACGAAGAAAGTATGTTTTGTGTGTTATATTTAGCCAACAAATCGATGTTGAGTTCAGGAAGCAGGAATCCTTCCTTCCATAATTATGCATTCTTTATTTTTTTTTGGGGGTTGTGTTGTTGAGATCTGAATGTAGAATTTATGATGGTTGGTTGGGGTGGAATCAACAAACGGCTGTTTTGTCATGATGCATTCGAAAATCCTGTTTTTTAACTACACCAACAAACTTTAATGGGGACAAAGATGAAGAACATAGCATTTAAGACAAATGTGCAGACTCGATTTATTGTGATGAGTGCCAATTCATAATCGTATCGTCTTCTTCATCAAACAAATTGTCCAGGATTTCCCGTTTTGTAATTTTTTAGTATATTCCCATGTACATAGGGATTTTGTAACCTTTTACTATCTTTTAATTAATGAAACGATGTGGTTCTAAGATATAAAATACTATTAGTATATGATGATAATGTGATAAAAAAAATTTCGTCTTCACATTAAAATTCTCAAATCTTTCGGGTTTTTGCGAGAATATTTTTACCTGATTTTTAAATTACTAGAAATTATCAAGTAAAATAGGAATGTAGATGGATTATTATTTTAAAATATATTTTTACATTTTTAAAAATATTTTGTATTTTTTAATATATTTTGTATTTTATAATTATTGTTTTTATAAAATATAAAAATATATTTTAAAATACAATATGAATATTCTTATGAGTATACTTTCAATTTTTTTAAAAAAAAGAAAATTAAAGGGTTGTTTCCAAATTTCTGCGGGTCGACGAGGTGTTGTCACATCGGAATGATACCCGTCAATTTTACGAGTCCGACCAAGTTTGTTGATGGCTCATCCGAAATTGGACTAAACCAGTCATTATTTAGTACCCAAAAAGGGAAAGCAAAAAAAGAAAACTTAAAAGAATTTTCCAGCTAATTATATTGATGGAAACTTATCGTGTGGAGACTGGCCCAGTGGGTTAAAAAATAGTTTAGGATAAATATTCTCATTGTTAAAGAATTTTTTTTTTTTAAAAAAATCATTTGGATTTTTAATTTCAGTTTTGTAATTTGAAGAAACCAATGCAGAGGATTATTATAAAATCATTGTTTGGAGCAAAATATTGTTCTTTCTTTCATACTTGTCAGCCTGCATGCAAAAGTACTTTTTTTTATTTATTTTTTTACTGAAATAAGTGACGTGCCATCCTTTGTTAGTTTGGACAAAAGAATGATGTATGGATTGGGTATGACTATCCCAGCCTTTTGCAGGGTAAATTCTGGAAAAAGGAGGGCTGGGTCGGTATTAATTTAATTGTGCTGATAATACCAACCACATATATATATATATATATATATATATTGGTATGTATACACTTTAATGGTAAGTTACAAAAATAAAAATATAATAATTATAAATTACATTTTAAAACATATTTTTATTAATTTCAATTTTCACAATCCTTTAAACTAAATCACAAGAAATCAAGAAAAGTGTACGCTTGACTTCCAAATCATTGAATATTTGTTATGGTCTAAAAACTCCCAACAGTTTCATCTGAATGTGTTGAATAAAAGTCATAAACTTCACGCTTCCCAAATGACTTTAAAAATAACCAATCTCTTTCTTCTCTTTTCATTCATGCGTTCCAGGCAGGTTTGAATCCTCAACTTTCCTTCATCCCAATGCAAAATGCAAAATATTTGGTCATGTTAAAGCGTGAAGAAAGTTCTAATCAAACTCATTCTGCATTTTCACTTCACCAAAAAGGTAAAAGGGCGTCTGTACCCGTGGCCAACATTACAGGCCCTCAACAGCTTTCCCAAGCACATTAAGGTGGAAAAACACTTCACTTACATGGACAAGAAAACAGGAATCTTGAGCAAACTCTAGTCTCTGCCCTAAAAGCCAAATTAGCCCAACTCAACTAAGATCAATTATGGTTGGAATAATCAATCCCTGCGGCACTATCTGATAAAAAAGAAAGCAACAAAGTGCCAAAATGGTTCATTTATCTCTACTACTTTATCCCTCCACTACCTCAATTTGGCATATGGAATTGTATTTAATTACTTAAGGATGGAACTAAATTATTCCAAAAGCAGCACTTAAGTATATGATCACAAATTGCCTAAACAAAGAGTACCAAAGAATCTGTTGAAGTTATTATCCCCAAGCAAGAATAGTGCTGTCACTACGTTTTAATTATTACAGCTACACATAAGTCTTGACGACTTAATGTGTTGTTAATTATGCCAAATTACCATTTATATTTTTCCTTAAATTTCTTTAGTAGACTTTCTTCTTATGTTGGTAGGAATCTCAATCATTAATTACGAAATCTGGAGGGCTCTAAGAATTTATTAAGAAGTAACATATGTTTCTGTAACGCAAATTAGTGTCTTAATATATGTAATATATACAGCAAAGATTTCCTGAGAAATGAAAACAATATTAATCTCCAGTGAAAATGTTGACAGACAATCGAAATAAAACTGCATTACCTTAATATTATTGAGCAGAGGACCCAATGAAATTGTTAATCACTATAAATTCGTGATTTCTGTCAGTAAGTAATTGTCAGCAGAGCACACACAATAAAATTCAACCATTAATTAACACCATATATCGAAGTCGGCCAACCCATTCATCTTTTTTCCACCACTAGTACATAAATTAAATGTTCAAATAATTAAATTCCAAAAAGGAACACACACTAGTCATCAAATTAATTCTACCAGAAACAAGAAGAGAGGCCACTTGAGCCGTGATGATGATGATGAGTGGCATAATAGCTGTAGTTGTTATTGCTATGAAGGCGCAGAAAAGATGTTCTTCTCCTCCTGCTAGGAGTGAAAAAGAAGCCATGTTTAATCCTCGACCATACCATTTTCCTAAGCTTTTTGGCTGATCTGAGACGAACCCAAATGACCCTTTTGACTCTAAAGAAAGACCCTTTAATCCTCTCACTCACACACTTCTTCCTGCTAAACTGGTAGCTCCGCAAGAACAGCTGCCTCTTCTCCATGTCTGTGTACCCCATGTCACTCCTGAATGAGAAAACTGGACCCAGCCCACCTTGGTTCACCGCCATAACTAGTCTCTACACACACATCTAGAGGTGTAGTGCCTGTAGTGAAGAGGAAGAGAGAATTTTTAAGATTATTTTTAGTAGTGCGAGATAAGAAGTGTGCTATAAATAAAGGCAATGGAGGCACTGGAGAAAGGAAGGGGCTAGCCCTTGTTTATTGAAGACAACTGTTCATTTGTTTGAGCGACTGCTGCGCCGTCGTACCGTAATAGAATTTTGCATTGCTATTGCCATTGCTTTTGTAGTAACGCAATCATGGACTTTTTTTTTTCCCCTTTACAAGTAAAGGAAACGCAATTATGGGCGTTTTTTTTTCCTTTACAAGTAAAGGACTTTTTGTAAACTTTTTTTTTTTTTTTAATTTCCTTTGAAGTATCATACTATTGTTCGACTCCCTCCTCTTAAAAAAATTACTTTTGTTTGAATATTAATTTTTTTAAATTATAAAATACAACACTAATTGAATGTATATATATATATTTTTTATTCATACTTTTAAGCTTAAATTATATATTATCATTATTAGTAATAAAAATAATATAAAAGTTTCGCACAAAAATAAACTTTTTTTTGAAAAGATAAAGAAAATTTTTGAAATTAAACTCTTTTTTTTTATAGACGAAAGAAGTAATTTAATATTTTACAAAATAAAAAAATGTTTTCAAAATATATTAATTAGCCAATTGGTCATACAAATATGACACATTATCAGAAAAAATTAGACTAACTAAATAATGACGCACAATATCGATCAACTATAAACCCCAATTACTAAATTTTACCCTATCCCATAAGTAAGAAAAGAGAAATAATTAGTTGGGGATTTGGAGGTAATAGGGGATAAGTTGGGGATATTGTAGAACTTTGAGTATTAGTAGTACTGTGATATTATGATTTCGCAGTCCATGATTTAGACTCTGGACATGAAATTTAAGTCTACGTGAGCTACTTAACTTGTGACTTTTTAGATGTTCAATTTTGATGACTTTATTGATCTTCAATTTTGATGACTGTGAATTATTGTTTAAAATTAATAGACTAATAGATTTTAATTTTATGTTATTTGATAGTAACTTCAATTAATTCACTTTTTATTTTATTTTATTTTTTGAATTAAACATAAATTTGGATATGTTATATATTCTACACACTTTAATGAATAATATTTAATATTTAATTTCAAAATTTTAAATTTTTAATATAACTCAAAAAATGAATAGAATCAAATGTTTATCAAACAGACCTTAAACCCATATATTTATACCTTATTAGGTGGAAAATCAGTGAATAATATAATCTGGAATACCTTTAAGTATAGCTTCCATTTATTCATTACTCAACTGCCCATTGTCCACCTCAAATGAACAGGAAGAGGAGGAGGAGCACAAAATCATTCACTTTTTCTGCTTGGTGCTGCAAATTCACACCTTATCCATTAAAGGGTGTTCATCGTGTTGTCCTCTTAAGATTGATACGTTAGAGTAGAAAACTGAGTTATGGCATCAAATAACGTAGGATGGAGTGAAAGGCGGACAATCACATGTACAATCAAGATTAAGATTAAGATTGAGAAGATGGATGACAAGGAGCAGTAAAGAGTCAAAAAGACAGGTGGATTGCTTCTACCCTATAAGCAACCTAACTTGACAGGCAGAATCTCAATCACACACAAACATGCAGCCAACGGAAGGCTCTGTTTTCTATTATTTGACTTCTCAATAGTTGCAAGAAATTAGCATTATTTTTAACTAACAAGTACTCATCACCGTTTCAACACCGTAATCACCAAACTTGAGTAAGAAGCATTTGGGGAATGCATATTTTAACCAACCACACAAGGGACAGGTAGGAAACTGCAAAAGGGTTCAAGTAGAAAGTCCACAGACATAATTAAGACTTGTGTAAACTGTAAAGGGGATAAAACCCCTCCCTACATTGTTTCTGTGTAACCTTCCAATTGAAGTTTTGGTTATTCTAGTTTCAAACCAACCATAACGCACTCATGGACACTTGCCTATAATTGAGCAGAACAGTGTTGCAACGCCATTCATCTAATCGTCCTAAGATGTATCAACCCTGGTTGTTTTAGTGGGTTCAACTGCTGCTCAGGCAATCTATCTTGCCCAGAAAGAGGAAACCTCAAATGCCCCATTTCTTATCTACAACTGCTATACAAATGAGAATATTAACAAATCCCATACCATTACGACCCATTTCATAATACAAATGATTACTAAAATAGAACTGAGGATTGACACTTGAAAACAATCAAACAAATCAGCTAGCTTTGATCTCAACTCAAGGAGGACACTGAATTAAAAGTTGCCGCATATCTAGATTGCATGAGAAAAATTTTCCAGTCCTGATTTCTGGGTACTGTGATGAGCTCAACCTTACAAACAATTTAGTTACCATCGCATATCTACAATAAAAATGACAAAGGAGCTATATATTTAACAAACAGCAGATGACAAGATTCTAAAGGACCACAGAATCACCTAGATGTACAATTCTTTCTAGAGTCAGTAACATAAATGGACAGTCCTCGAAAGAGAGAACACGCAATCACCTTTGTGCAGATTCACCGGCTGCAGGTACTTTTGCAGGGTAATTAGACATATCTATATCAATCAGTGACAGATCATAAGGTGAAGAAAGACCATTTGATTCATCCATGAGCAATGATGAGTTCACTGCTTCAGCTTTTGCAGTATTGTGTACCTCAACAGGATTTTGGGGAGTGCTACCTTCAGAAGATGAGAGAGTGGACAACTGTATATCTTCTAGCTTGTTCGCAAACATGTGCTTGTTCTTTCTAACAGTATCCATTTCTGGCCCAGTGGGAACAAAAGTTCGTGCCCTATACTTCCTAGCTCCCTCTTCACCTTCATTATGGTTGTACAGTACATAATCATGATAAGTTGGTGCAAACTGCAAAGACAAAGAAATTTATAAGTACATCTAAGTATCTAACATGACAAAACCATCATCACTAGAGAAACCCAGTGTGAAAGGAAGTATCAATCAACCATTCACCTGGTGGACAGTGTCATGGTAGAAGTCATTTAGCTTAAGAGCATGTGCAAGGCTTGCTGTAAAGCCACGTGAACCAACAACATTAGCACCTGCATACTCCTTATATGGAAATGCAAAAAGATGCCCCACTGCTGCAATAAGCATCTCGACACAAATTATAAAGCTTTGGAATTGAGCAGCTTCCTTTGTATCTTTTATCAACCCAGACTTTGCAGCAAGGAATACCAAAACACCCTGTGAACAAGAGGAAGTTAAAATATAACAACAACAACAAAGCCTTTATCCTATATGTGAGTTCAGCTATATGGATGACATCTGACCATCGTATCCTATCAAAGAGGAAGTTAACATAAAACAGATAAAATCTCCAAGTCTTATAAAACACAAAGTTTAATTACAATCAGAGGACACCCAAGTAGACTTCATACATCACAAAACCAGATATAACCCAATTGAACAGTAAAAACAAAAAACTATGGAAGATTTTCAGGAACCAGAAGTCAAAACAGAAGTTGCTTAAATATAATAGCTCAGTCAAATGTTGATCAAACTGCATTTTTAGATCAGGTTATGGTACCACCCAAGTCACCAAATTTTGTCATTAATTGTAAACTTTCAAAGCCCAATGCATAGCAAGCACATGGTTAAATCTCACGATGGTGGCAAGCACAAAACCACGGGGAAGTCCTAATCTAGCATAGTTCTAAGATGATTTGCATTGGCACTCGAGATAATCTATAGACAAGAAAAGGTCAAAAAAGTAAGCTGTTTGCAACCGAACAGCTTCATGTAGTAAAAAATTAGCAACTTGAGAAAAAGCAAAATCATCTGTGGCAAGACACTACATCTGGAATTAAAACCCTCCACGAATGGGGGAATAAAAGGTCACTCACAGGACAAAAGTCAATAAAAGGGGTTATCCTTAATTGCCTGAAACAACATGTAGAAACAACGCCATTTTCAAAAGGGTCATAGCAGGAATGTCAATGCCAAACTTTAAAACTGCATCTATAATCTTCAAATTCTAACCTCTACACAATAAACGAGAATATCTAAATATTTACCTGCCAGTAAGTAAGAAAAACAACAGATTTTATTATAATAAACTTTGGAACTGGATTAAATGGCTGAAGCAAATCTCTGCACGCCACATAGAACAAAGCAAGCGCATAAAGTGCCATGGAGTAGGAGAATGTGTAGATAATGGTGAGGTAGAGATATGACTGTATAGGGCTAAAGTTCCCATCCTCATATTTTCCTTTGGCATAAAGTATCAGTGTGACTGCAACTAACAAGGGCTTGAGGATGACAAACTGCAAACACCCTTGTTTGCATCTTCTTATAAAGCGCCTGCAAAGCTTCAAATTGATCAGTTTTTGGCCTCCAGTAAAATACAACAAAGTGATGTGAAACAGAAACAATAACTAGAAGCTTCACCATTACTTGCAAAATAGTTAAATGCATTCTGATGTCTCTAAGGAGATTAAGTTCAATCTTTCAAACTTTCCAAGTACTTCTCAAAAGACATACATTAAATTTTAGACCAAAAGCTCTGTTATTAAATATGTGACAAGTGAAAAAATGAACACAAAAAACAAATGCAAGCCATGAGCCAGTACGAAAAATTTTATATTCTGATGAATGAAGCAGCAATAGATATGTAATTCCAACAAAATAATGAATCCACGTACAAGCAAGGAAAAATGTTTCTCATCTATGAATACTCACCCATCCAATGGAATTGGAGGGAAGCAACATGTCATCAAGCACCAATTTGGCTTCAGAACTCTACCACTCAGACTAAGCACAACAGCTCCTGGGCCACCAACCCATGCCAAGCACAATGATAGGAAATTATATATGACCCAAGCTTCATATCTGAAATCACAGCAACGAAAATTAACACTTCCAAATTCAAGAAACAAAAATGCTACAAACCTAACTGCTTCTATCTATATTACAACATGTTCAAACTACAGAGAACCTAGGAAAGCCACTCATAAGCATTCCTCAACAACATAACATGATCACAGCAGAAGAAAGAAAAGAAAGAGAATCTTAACACAGAAACCATCCTAAAATCTCTACAGTCCATAGCCCAAAGCAGAAATAATCAATCCTTCCAACTAAGAAGCATAGTAACAATAACCACGATGAATATGATAGAGTAAAGGACAAAAGCAATTAACCAGTAGATTGTCTCTAAGTGAAATGTCAAGCTCTGATAAATGTGGGTAATGCAGATACATTGGAATGTCAAGGACGAAAGTGAATCTCTAGTACTGATACATTGGAATGATAAATGTGGCCAATGCAGAAGAAAAAGTGCTTCATTCAGATGAAAAAGTTGAATTACTCTTCCAAATATAGAAGATTTTACTGGGTTTGGAATAATTTTAATGAATATTTTAACGCTAATGACTAGACAATTAGTATATGTCACTAATTCTACTAACAATTCAAGCATTCAATGCCATCTTTAAATTTTCATTTACATAATTTATTTAGTTAAACATTGATCTGTAGTAACCCAATGTTTCTGACCTGATACCTAGGTATGAAGTTATTGATATTGTTCTCATACATAAAACATCTGATATAGGTCATATTCTCAGAATCAAAAGAGTGTCAAGTGAATCAGTACTAGAGATTCACTTTCAGTTAAATTATTCAAAAGCAATAGTAACAGGACTCAAAGTGAAAGAAAAGTTTCTGTAACATTCTACCACAAGGCTAGAGGTAACTCGAAACTTTACAAGGCCCCGAGAGCTTGTCTAATTTTCCATCAAAGAGATCATACTTAAAAACAAAAGTGATTCCACAATCACAAACTTGTTAATATAGGTAAAGATCAAAATCAGTTACCCTATACAACGTACCAAACCAAAAAATGGGAAAGATATAAACAAGCTAATGATGAGCTTCAAATGTTCTTAAAGCATGGAGAAAACTTTAGCAGCACTTACATTTCTCTAATGGAATCAAAATAGATGGCCTTATCATTGAGAATGAGTGACAAGAAAGACATCAATGCATAAACCTGTCAAGAACATTTCAAGGTTGTTGGAGACAGATCTTGGATAGTACACAGCAGAACAATAGATAAATTCTCAAAATTTCTGTAGCCTAGGGTAAAATGAGATAAAAACACATAAACAGATACATATATTGAGAAATGCCAAAACAAAGGAGAAATAATTTGAACATGAAATGGACCAATGCCAAGTACAAAGAACATCTTCTATATCATAATCAGCAAATACAGTGAAAGGATGTGAATCATGTAAACGTGAAGATATTAATTATTGAAGCAGGATTATGAACATCATCGAATCAATCATCACTAAATTTTTTATTTAGGGTATAATTCAATGAAGAAGGGCTCCTCAGGCAACAAACTGATTAAACTCATCAAACTCATCAACCAAGAGATCTCTTGGCTTGAAACACTCTTCTCCCCCCCCCCCCCCCAACCAAAAGGGCCCTCCATCTGCCCCTCTCCGCCTGAACAGGAAGTGAATCATATAATTGTGTTAATCCATAGAACTTGAGTGCAAAATGTATAAACTCAAACAGCTAGACATTTCAGGAGAACCTCAGCATGATGTTTATATTGATGAGATTGAAGAAAAAGGACATAGAGACCAAGAAAGGATTCAGTTCATATACGTCATAAAAGTTAAAGCATATATCAGATAATGAAGGACCTTATAGATGATGATAGCATGAACAAGGCAACATTAGTGCAGAGAGAGGCCAACAATTATCAATTGTAAGAAGTTTCAATGTCTATAGGAACCTGAACAAACCAAAACTTATAAATGCATTTAACTCAGGGACTTTGAATGATGCAAAGCTCACAGAAGGCTGATCAACAAGAAGATACTTTTAGCATTTAATGGTGCATTACCTAGGGATAAAGAATTTTGATTTTCCAATGGTTTCATTAATTAAGACTTCAAAATTAAGTACCAGACACATTTCTTTCCTTAAGTTTCTCAAGTATCTTAGGATAAACCTCAAGTGTCTTGCTTATTGTTGACATTCATTTATATATATTGCAATTTCTGCACTATTCTTCTTAAATGAAGAATGCTACCATCCCATCCTTACAGTGTAGGAGCTATCCAGCTAATTCAAAAATGCTTACAAAATTGCAACATCTTGCTCCCGAGATTACAAACATGTACTACTCCTAAACTAGAGATGCCAAAGTTCTATATTGTGCACACAAGTAAATTCTCTCCATTAGATGACATCTAATTTCAAAATAACCACCCACAGTGGCTCTGTAAAGCGCGCCATTTGCTTGAGTAGGTCTTTCCTTCTTTATGTAAAGCAAGTGTTGGTGTAAAAGAAGAGCGGGAAAATTTGATAATCTACCATGTCTGCTCACAAAAAGGTCAAAGTGGTGAACAAATAGACCATGTTGCCAGCTATTAGCCTCAAACCAGGATGTAATACCAACATGAACAAAAGACAATCTACTTTTGAAGTAAAAAAGAATGTATACCCATTGACAAACAACCCACCATTTAATACATAGTCACGCAATGGAATTGATGTGGAGCAAAGGAAAAGTAAATAGCACTTCTAAAAAATTTGTTTACTGTTCTGAGGTTATATAAAGAGTTGCTTGTAAGCCAGAAATCCAAGATAACTACCATCCTTCATCTTAATGAACTTGGAAAAATATACTCGTTCATCCTACATGTGATTCACGTCCACTCATCTGAAACAGGAAAATTTTGTGGATAAAACTAGAAGTCACTTACCGGAACCATAAAGATAATGCGGACTATGAATCTCTGATAAGTAGGTTCTGTGTAATTCAAAAGATGCCTGTAAATGTGGATAGTCGCCAAGGCAATAGCCCCAATCGTGCAAGGCAAAGCCACAAGTGCATAGGCCAACGACACCATTTGATGCTCCCTAATATTTCGCCAACAAAATCTAACAAAGGCAATATTTCAATATCAAAAGAAAAGAACCTCTTTGGTAGAGTTATGAACAAAAAGACTTGAACTTTTTGAAAGTATAAGTACCAAACTGTAGACGGAAATCGTCTGGGCAAAATGCTACCACAATTGACAAGTATTTCCCTCTTTTATTTGATAGAAAGAACAACTCTCGGTACAGCTAAACATTTAATAACCCAGCAGAGCTTCCAACAGACGCAAAAGCCCTAGTTTCCCCAAAATGCCAGTAGAATTTCAGTTGAGGGGAAAAACAAAAAGAGAATAATCAGAACCTGTTTGACAAAACACCCAAGTGAAGTACCGGCAGATTACTATACAGCAAAATATGAAAAACAACATCCGAAAAAGATTGAACTTACTGGAAAATGTGGATAGAAAACAAAAAGATTCAGAAAATCTGGAGATTGCCCATAAACATAAGGAGAATGACTAACCTTATCATTCCATAAAATACTTAACTTGGTTACAGTATCGATGAAATCAAGGGAAAATTAGTAGTGGGTTTCTGGTTTTCACTAATGGGTTAGGGAAAATTTTTATTCATAAGGGCTTAGGATTGGGATTGCAAGGGCTCGACTGCAGTAGATCGTATTTTTATTCAGCGAATTGGGAAAGGTTAAAAAAAAGAGAGTTCTGGTGGATGGGATGTTGATGAAAGGAAAATGTGCTGGGCTGGGGCTGGGGCTGGGGCTGTGGGACAGAGACGCAGAGTGCGCAGAGAGACAGAAACAATAATGGCGGCTTATTCAATTTCAGTATAATTTGCGTCAAACGGCAAGGAAAGAAGATTAAGCAATAATATTTAAAAATATTAGACTAAAATAGTGAATCTTAAGCATCAATCAACCCAATCATGGACAGCGAAGGATGATTAATTATCAAGATCCATTAATACACGGGACAGTTACCCCCTCGTTACCGGTTTTGAAGCAATTTGGTCCCTCCTCTTCATTTTTTTTTTTTTTTACCCATACTTTTGTTCGATAACTTTACCATTGTGTTCTTGAGCAACAATAGAGATTCAATGATTTCATTACTACAGTTTTTCAACTATATTTAGTTTAAAAATGTAAAAAATTATATTAAAACTGTGAAAGGATGTATATGTATTGTATTTTAAAACATATTTTTATATGTATTGTATTTTAAAATATATTTTTATATTTTTTAAAATAGTAATCGTGAAATAAAAAATATATTACAAACTAAAAAAAGTATATCGTAAAAGATAAAAATTGTTTCAAAATATAATTGATATGCATTTTTAAAAATTTTTAGAACGCTCAAAATAAACGAATCCCTTGTGTAGTTATGTTTCAAATTTTTACCACTTAACCCTATGCATAAAATCAATTTATAATGTGTGGGTAGTGATGAAAATTTTGTTGTATTAATTCCAACTATCAAACACGTTGCTGGCGATGAATTGCACGGTTATGTTACAGATAAGACGCAGTGTGAGTTGGTAAGCATTAGTGACCGGTTGTTACGAATTTACTATGGCTATTACGAATTTACGAATTTACGAATTTACGAATTTACGAATTTACCCCCCCATGTTTGTGCCAGATATGATAACGTAAGGATTGAATGTGGAACAACTATTCAGTACCTTACAAGTAATTGAAGCATGCAGATTTTGATTCGAATGCAGAGTGAGTGAGTAAAGAGTAATGATATTTGCAAATAAAATTTGTGACGATGAAAAAAATACTCTCTCGTCTTTAAAAAAAATTTACTTTGGTTGAATATATAATTTTTTTTATTAATTATTAAATATAACTTATTTAATACACAACTAAATGTATAATTTTATATTATTATTTTTAAAAAAATTTTAAGTATGCGTAATCATTATTAGTAAGAATATTTTAAAATTTTAGTTTAAAAATATATTTTTTTTAGAATAATAAAAAATTTTCAATATATAATTTTTTTAAAAACTAATAGAGTATTAGATGATCATAATAATTATTGGTTAATGAATTCCATCATATAGCTACAGTGCAACGTTCCAAAATTTTGAATTTTTTTTTTTAGGTGTATGCTATGACTTTGGTGGTATATATTCTTCTTAGCAAGCGACGATAGTTTGGAATCAGCCATTCAACGTTTCATTGCAGTAGTAGTTTTGGTTTCAAGCTACTCAACAACTACAATTTTTTGAAAGCAACACAAACGGCATAAAGCGAAAGTTAGAGACGTTGATGTTTAATCTCTTTCATTTCATGCAGATTTGCAGTTTCCATTGAAGACAACACCTTAGTTTCATAGTTTGTTATAATTTTGGTTGATCCTAGGTCGTCTAAGTTTCAACATGTATGCCGCTAGTCAGCCTTTGCCCCGCTAGTCGAGTGTTTTGCCCCTTGTGGGCCTTTATTGGATCCTAGTGGTCCATTTGTTTTCGTGAGTTTTAGCGTTGTAACCAATAGCAACACCACGAAGCTCATTTAGTCTCTTTGTGGCTATGTACATTGATCATTGTGCCACTTTGTTAATATACTATCGTTTAAAAAAAAATGAATTCCATCATATAAATACCAAACTAATTAATAAGGGGTTTTATTAAAAATTTTCACCTTGATTAAACTACAAACGATAAATCCAATACTACAAAAGTAAGAGAAGTGCATATTGTTTGGGTGAACTTCATTCCGCAGCTACTTACTTAGAAGCTCCCGTTAATTAGTGGAAGCTTTCTTTCTTGGGGAAGAAAAAGTTAGAAATATGCACATGATCTTGACAACAACTCAGTGTTTCATTTTGTAACATTTTTTAATATTTTTTGTTTAGCTATTTTTATTTGTATTAAATTATATAATTAGTGACTACTTTAGTTTTAATATATTTTGGTGTAATTTTTTTCCTATCATCACTTCTTTTTTTTTTGTATAAAAATTATAGTAAGAAAATATTGAAAACTGATTCGAAATAATACCTAAAACTAAAAAAAAAATCCATATTAAAAAAAAAGAGTAAAAAAAAATTAATAGTATAAATAACAAGATAAATTACAATAATATGTGAAAACATTCAATTGTGTTATAAAAATGAATACAATAAAATATATAAATAATAAGATAAATTAAAATAATTATTTAAAAATATTCAAATGTATTAGAATAAATAATATAGGAAGATGTTGCAAAAGATCCCGTGCATTTCAAATGCTTTGCTAATGTTATGTATGGACAGTCATTTTACTTTTTATTTTCATATCGTACACATTTTTAGTGTGTAAAATATTATATGTCTAATATTTTATAAAGATGTGTATTAAAATAAAATTTAATTATTTATCCTATAATATTTTATTAAAAAAATATTTTTTTTTCTACTTCTAGGGGCTGGTTCACTTGGTAACGCGTGAGAGTAATTCTGCGTGGGATTAAGGGATCGAACTCTCACTATCGCTGTTAGTGTGGAATTTGGGGCGGTTCCACTTAGTCTTGGATCCCTACTGGGTAACGTGGTACCTTAGTAAGTCATAGGATGAGGAGAGTTCAGAACATGTTTGGTTAGTGAATTACATGGCCCTATTGAGCAACGGGGTACCTTAGTGGGTTACAATATGAGATTAGTCACACTTGGTGGATCATGTAGCCGCAATGATTCATGGGCCTTACTTGGCCCTATTAGGCAACAGGGCGCCTTAGTGGATCACACGATGAGGGGAGTTCGGGACATGTTTAGTCAGTGAATTATATGCCCTTACTGGGCAACGGTGTTTGAAAGAAAAAATGAATATCTATACCTTTTGAAAGAAAAAAAGGAATATCTATACCTAAATATTAATACGAATTGATATGAATTTCAATGACCGGCAGTTCATAATTGGGATAATAAGTAATTATTGAATAAACAAAATCTAACTGATGTAGTTTCTTTGAATATCTTTTGTTATAGAAAAGGAAGTGAGTAAAAGTTTATCATATATACATTTTTTGTTCTATTTCAATATAATAACATTCAATAGAATAACAAAACAAAAGTCTTTTTATTTTGTGAAAAAAGTTTGTGATCTGAAATTTAGAATATAAACTATTTAGAATGATGACAGAGTAGTTGGTCATTTAATTTAATATATATAGATAAGAAAGTTCGAAACATATTTGGTCAGTGAATTACATGTCCCTATTGGGCAATAAGGTACCATAGTAGATCACAGAATAAAGACAATTTGGAACATACTTGGTCAGTGAATGTTGGGAGGCAATTTATACAACATATGACTTCGAAACCGAAACCAAATCCGAAGTCGAAGTAAATCGTAGATACCTCCGATGTCCAAAAAAAAAAAAAAAAAACCCACCGAAACATGTAAATATCCAAACCCCGAACCCTCGACGAGGTGGAAGTTTGTAGTACCATACACTCACTCTATAAACCTCCCAAAACTCGGGCCTTTCTACTCTTATCCCCTCCCCTTCTTCTTCTCCTTCTTCTTCATTTCCCCCACCCCACCTCCTCTTCTTCCCTGTAAAATGGCCTGCTCTTCTTCGATCCTAGGGATCTCCTCTATATATCAAACCAACCCATCTTTAGAACATGCTAGAAGGCCCACTTCAACTCCACCTTTATCTCTCCCTTTTGCGGCAGAGAAATCCCTTTTCTCTGGTCTTAGAATTGCTCCTTCATCTACGAATGTTCTGTTGCGTTCTGCTAAGCAAATTTCTGGTTCAAGTGGGAATTCATCCTCTGTGGCTTCTGCGGTGGTGACTCCAAATTCTTCTGTGCTCAGCGAAGAGGCTTTTAAGGGACTTGGGAGGTTTGGGGAAGATTCTTTGGACGTTAGCGAAACTGAATATGAGTCTCAAGATGAGGCTCTTAGTGAAAGTGAGTTTGCGGATGAGGGGGAACTCGCTATTTCTAAATTGGGGTTGCCTCAAAGGCTTGTTGAGATACTGGAGGCTCGAGGGATTACCCAACTTTTCCCCATTCAAGTACGTTTCTTTGGGTATTTTTCTTGGTTATCTTTGCATTATCTTTTCAATTTGGGTTGGCTGTTTGAGGGAACTAGTTTAATTTACATGCTTATATTAATTTTGGAGTTGGTTGGTTCCATTAATTGTGAATTACAGACTCCCTGGAATTTCCTTAAATGCTATATGCTAAAAAATCTATGTTTAGATTAGCATTACATGGACTTGGAGGCTAAGTGCGAAAAAATCTTCTGGTACGGAAGCTAATACTGCTGATCGAAAGTGTTATTTGTTATGCGGTTTTTTGTTTAAAAAAATTATACAACAGATAAAAAATTCATTTATGGCTGCAAGTATGACAAGACTTGCTAAAAGGGAAATGCATATAGCGATTAAAGTTTTGTTCTTGAATATAATTTCCCTAGGTTTAATGAACTTAAACCAGTAGCTTTTTAGTTTTCAATCTATGGAAATTTGGTGATGGTGGCTTAAAGAAAAATAGGGAACGCTTATCCACTTCCACTGGATGTAGTTTCTTTTTCAATCTTGGTCTGAGATACTCATGGTAACTTCTTGTATTAAAAAATGTGAGGAAGTTTATGGTCTGTACTATTAATTTGAAGATCGTTTTCATTGGAACAAAATTGATCAAGATGGGAATGAACCAGAAGAAGAAAGAAAATGCAAATTTCCTTTAGCTGAATTTTGAGTTGGATCTTAGTCCATTTGTCAGTGGGCTTTTATCAATCAACTTCAGTTTGTCTTTGGAGATTCAGGCAATCTCTATGAATTCTTGTGACCTCAAACTTTGCACACCTTATTCTGACTCATATGAACTTGGGTTTAATGGGTTGTGCTTCATTATCAACTGTTATTGAGGATGTTGTTCTTACTTTACAACTTTCTTTGCAGAGAGCTGTATTAACACCAGCACTGGAAGGTCGAGATATAATTGCTCGTGCAAAGACAGGAACTGGGAAGACATTAGCCTTTGGAATTCCGATGATAAAAAAACTTAGTGAAGATGGAGAAGATAGATTTACTAGGAGGTATGATATTCTGAAAAATGGAATACTCCTGCTACTTTTGTTATTTGAATAATTGAAGGTTTTCTTTTGTTCCTTTTGAAGGCGGTCTGGACGGCTTCCACGGGTGTTAGTCCTTGCACCTACTAGGGAGTTAGCCAAGCAAGTGGAGAAAGAAATCAAAGAGTCTGCACCATATCTGAACACCGTTTGTGTATATGGCGGAGTTTCTTATATTCTTCAGCAAAATGCCCTTTCCCGTGGAGTTGATGTGGTGGTGGGAACTCCAGGCAGACTTATTGATCTAATCAACAATGGCAGTCTGAAATTGGGAGAAGTTGAATACTTGGTCCTTGATGAAGCTGATCAAATGCTTGCTGTTGGGTTTGAGGAAGATGTGGAATTAATTTTAGGAAAGCTCCCATCAGAGCGACAGAGCATGCTTTTTTCAGCAACCATGCCTGCTTGGGTAAAGAAACTAGCTAGGAAGTACTTGGATAATCCATTGACGATTGATCTGGTGAATTCTTGATCTTCTTTGGATCTATCTTTCATCTCTTTGCACAGTAGTTTATATTTGTATCCAAAAGTATGAGTAATTTTTATCTCCCTTGCTTGTATCACACTGCTGATTTCTTACTTCATTAGCGGATAAGTATTTAATTTGTCATAAGTTGATATTTCCATTTTGCATCATCTTTCTCTAAATCTATTTCTCTGGTGAATTTATTTTGGATTGTTGCTGTACTGGATAAACATGTTCGTGCATTGCTCTGCTATATCATTAAGATGTAACTTGCTCCTGTCTCCCTCTCCCCCGGGTCCTTCTCTTCCACTCTTCTCTGCAGGTTGGTGAAGAGGAAGAAAAGTTGGCGGAAGGGATCAAGTTGTTCGCAATACCAACCACTGCTACCTCCAAGCGGACCATCCTCAGTGATCTTATAACGGTACAAAACCACTTTATGGTTCTTAGATTTGTTCAAGTGTATCCTGAAAATTGAGGTTCAGTGAATATAACTGGATTAACATTCTCATTAAGGATTTTTGTTCTCCAGGTCTATGCGAAGGGTGGAAAGACCATTGTGTTTACTCAGACAAAGAAAGATGCTGATGAAGTTTCAGGGGTACTATCAAACAGCATTTCTTCAGAGGCACTACATGGAGATATTTCTCAGCACCAGAGGGAAAGAACCTTGAATGGTTTTAGACAAGGAAAATTTACAGTCCTTGTTGCCACTGATGTCGCAGCACGCGGTCTGGACATTCCCAATGTAGATTTAGTAAGTTCATGTCATGCTTGTGTAATCTTATCATCAAAATTGAGCTCTCAGATCACACCACACTATTCATTTTTTTAATGCTTTCAAGCAGCAAATTTAACTTTACAATTGTAACTTACTGTCTTAGTGTAGATATGCATGTAGTTTAACCTTGTTGAGGATCTTAGTACAGATAGCTTCGTCCCAATACTGTTTACTTTTTTTTTACCCAGTCATTTGGTGCTCACAGTTTGCAGTGAGCACTGTTTGTACTTTCTCCAGAAGATATCTGATATTGAATTATATTGACATGGACTAGTGACCTTAGAGGGTATGAGTTTTATATGGCTGGACTCTTTAGTTGATGCGACTTGGTATTGGCTGCATTATTGTGCTGGATGTCTGGTTATAGCTCACTAATTTATTTGTGGTTGGGGTTTTGCAATGGTGGTGGTTGATTACATGGATTTTTAGAACTCTGATATTTACTGAGAAATTTTGCTTAAAATCTTGAATACTTTTAATGATATTGTGTGTTTTAAATGCATTAGAATTACAGATTTGGCATGTGAAAAAGGTTTTCATTTGATTTCTCTGGTCCTAGTAGAAATATGTTTTTTCCATGTGGGTGAATTTTTTTTTATCTGATTAAAAATAGTACTGATCGCATTCACTTGAAAGCCATGGCATTGTGAGTATTGATGCTTGATTTTTATATCTTTTTTAAGAAAACTTATTTCATTTTTAGCTCTAAAAATTTTGTGGATTATGCATCTTTTGCTTCCAGGTTATTCATTATGAGTTGCCCAATGATCCTGAGACATTTGTGCATCGCTCTGGTCGCACAGGACGTGCAGGAAAAGAAGGCAGAGCTATTCTCATGTTCACAAATAGCCAGAGGAGAACAGTCAAATCTCTTGAGTATGATGTTGGTTGCAAATTTGATTTCATTAGCCCACCATCTGTTGAAGAGATTTTGGAGTCATCTTCTGGGCAAGTTGTGGCCACTCTTGGTGGAGTTCATCCTGAATCCATATCATATTTCACTCCAACTGCTCAGAAGTTGATGGAGGAACAAGGAGTAGATGCTCTTGCTGCTGCACTAGCGCACTTGAGTGGCTTCTCGCAACCTCCATCATCTCGATCTCTTATTACTCATGAGCAGGTGTGTGCAGCAGATTAAGGATTGATATTCACTATGAAATTACGTATTTAGTTTTTCAAGAAAATATAAGTTTTATGTGCCTCATGGGCAGCTGAACAGCACATGATTTTGACTGAAGGAAATGACTCTTTTCCTTACCACATATATCCTTAGCTGTTGGTGTTTCAATCCTCCACTGATCCTTGTCAGTTGTGCTTTGAGGGATTTTCATCTGACCAAACATGTTTTTCCCATATATTCGGCCTGTTGCATTTAAGGATTATTTACATGAGATGCCACATTGCAGGGATGGGTTACATTGCAGCTGACACGTGATTCCGCCACTTCTCGAGGGTATTTATCGACTAGATCAGTTACTGGGTTCCTTGCTGATGTTTATTCAGCAGCTGCTGATGAACTCGGGAAAATACAGCTTATTGCAGACACAAGAGTATATATCTTAATCTTACTGACTTGAAGCTGGATATTGTTCCAATTTTTTACTCTTCTTGTTTTCCCTTGCTAAATGTTATCAGGTCCAAGGAGCAGTTTTTGATCTTCCTGAGGAGATTGCGAAGGAGCTACTAAAGAAGGAGTTACCACCTGGAAACACTATTTCCAAGATCACAAAAGTAGGTTGCAAAGCAGTAATTGTTGTACTTGAAATGTCACTTTTGCATTGCCGTGAGATATGCAGTTTATCTTGATGATTGTAGTGTCAAGTACCTATTGAAAATTTCTTATTGTTTACTGCTACTCTTTTTTGCAGTTGCCAGCATTGCAAGATGATGGTCCCCCAAGTGATTTTTATGGCAGATTTTCAAACAGAGATCGCAGCTCACGAGGAGGCTTTAGGGGTTCTAAATCTTCCAGAAGTTGGTCAAGCAGTCGATTATCTGAGGATGATGACTTTAGGCGAGGGGGTCGTGGTGGCAGAAGTCAGAGTCGGTTCTCTGATGATGATGATGGTTTTAGGCGAGGGGGTCGGGGTGGCAGAAGTGATTGGTTAATTGGTGATAGACGAGCTACCCGGTCATCATCTTTTGGCAACAAGGACAGGTTTGTTTTTGCAAAGATGCTAACTATTCGGGATATTTCTCTTTCTTTTTTTTCCTGAAACGTTAGAAAGTTTATAGCCGGGATATTTCTCTTTCACTGGTTAAAACTTCTGGTAGAAAAATACTGTACTTTGCTAATGGACTGTTATGCATTATTACTTCTTTTTATACCTGTTGTGTGTTTCATTTGTGCCTTGGAATGTGAATATGTGTTAATTACTTTGAAACCTTTTTTTTTTTTTTTGTGGTCGAGTATCAATTATCCTTTAATCTCAATCATTCTTTAATGTTATGAGACTTCAAAACTTGTAACAGAAGCTTTGGTGGGGCATGCTTCAATTGTGGTCGGACTGGCCATAGGGCATCAGAATGCCCTAACAAGCAAGATTATTAACTAGGTGGTTGATTCAACATGCATGAAGCTAGCACCTTTTGCGGGCGAAGGTTCCTGCCATGACGGTTTGGATCATGATGTACTTTGGATCTCTTGTTCTTTGCTTGCCAATGAGAGTTCTGAAGGTCCAAAGGTAGAGGGTGATGTTTTTGGATTATGTTCAACAGAGGAGCTTTTACCGTTGCTTGCTCTTCCTGCACTTGTTTCATCAGCCCCGCTTTATCCAATATCTGAGAGATCTTTCCTCACGCCATTGTTGTTCTTTAATTAATTCCCCGCTTAATATTCATTTTGCAACATATTTAGGCAGTGGTGTATGTATGACACTGATGATTTCCTGGCAGTCAGGCCTGTACTAGTGGGAAAGCTGTCCTAATCCTTTTGGTGGGTTCAGCATTAACTGAAGATTTTGCGAAACGCTGCGTCCTAAGTACTGATTTATATTCAACTTTTGAATCTTTCATGGTTGGAAGGACAAATTTGTTAAACTATTCTTGAGCAATATCAGATCATCATTGTATTTAAATCTTCAAACATAACTTGGCTACGCATAGATGTTGATCAGATCACTTGATTCACACTCTAAATTCGAGTTCAGACGAACAATAATTCTACCGACATAAGCCAGCCTTTTTAACAAAGCAAAATTGAAGATGCTTTGTTATGTCAAAGCCGTGAATTCGTGAATTCTCTTGAATTGGAATTGTTAAGCTCCTAAGTCCTAATGCAGCTAGCCCGCAAACCATGTATAGCTTTTGAATCATCAAAATTACACAAATTACACGGTATGCATGACAATGAAGCCACTTTCATCAAATAATAGCAAGACAGCACTTAGATTCCAAGTAGGATCTTTCAAGTAAGATGGACTTCTACTGAAGAGAAGATAGATTCCATGATTTCACGTACTGGAGATATCTCTGGTGCCATTGCATCATCAATGATCAACTTTTCCTCCGCAACTCACTTGCCATAGAGTACACTCATAATAGTCCTAAGATGCCCTCTCTTATCCTTCACAGCCTCCCTAACCTTCTCCTCATCTGGAACAACCCCTCTACTCTTCAAAATCTCCAACACCTCCTTCCCCTCTTCTGCCAATCCCACCTTCGCCAAACCTTCATAAACCCCAGCACAAACCGCGGCATTAGGCTTTATCCCCCTCTTCTCCACCATCTCCAACACATACTTCTTCGCCTCCTTCACCAACTTGACATCCCCACTCGCCACCAATCCTCTAATCAACACAGTGTACGTATACGCATTTGGCAGCACCCCAGAACCCAACATTCGCATAAAAACCTTCAAGCCCTCCTTTGCCTGTCCGGCATTGACATAAGCCTCAATAACTGAGGTATGGGCCACCACGTCCGGCATTTGGCCCTTGTCCTTAATCTGCGAAAATAATTCCAGCGCCTCATGGGTCAAACCGTCTTTAGACAATCCATCGAACATCTTAACTGCACTGTTCATAAGCCCATCAGTACGAACCTTATGGAACACTTCTTGCAAGTTCTTGGGATCCTCGGGTTCCTCGATAACGGGTTTCTTGCTGAAGGGGTCATATGGAGGGGGAAGCTTGGATTTGTCAATATCTTTTTCAGTTTCAGATTCCGAGTCAGAGTCGAATTCTGAGTCGGACATTGAGAAATTCACTAAAGTGTTGCGCTTTGGGGATTTGGTTGTCGAATTGGGTGGAGGTTCTAAAGGGGCGGAGGAGGACGAGGAAGTGCGTAATGATCTTATGAGTGATGGGATTGTGCGAGAGGTGTGCGAGAGGCTGGGAATTGAAAAGGGGATGGAGATGGGGATTTTGAGATTGTGGTGGAAATTAAGGATAATGAAGAAAAGGGTTGAGAAGGGAAGAAACGGGGCTGTAATAGGCGCTTTAGGAGGGAAAAATGAAGGGACTTCGACATGATAAGGGAGCGGGAGATGAGCGTTGCCACCATTGTTGCAGGATTCCTCCTCTGCCACCTCTGAGTTTGTATTCAAAGATTACGAGGGAAATTTGTAAGCGGCGGTACAAATGAACCCACCCTTGTTACCGTTGGATGGGCCTAAAACATATTTTTAAAATTTTTAAATAATAATTATAATATAAAAAATATATTAACAAATACAAAATTATATTAAAAAATATTTTAAAATATTAACGATGCGCATATGCAATATTTCAAAACTTATTTTTACACTTTTAAAAATAATAATTATAAAATAAAATATATATTGACAATATAAAATATTATATTAAAAGGAATAAAAATGTATTTCAAAAGTAGACTAAAAATTTCCAAAAAAATAAGTTTGTAATTGTTAGATATAACACTTTGGATGAATACAATTTTATAGTTATACTGTTATTTTTTTAATTATTTTGATAATCAAAATTGTTTGTGCCAATACAAGCATTATTGTTATTGTGAATTTTGAAGGACAAAATTGCTACTAGCAAGCAAATACAAGGGTCAAGCCACAATTGTCCTAAAATTTTCTGCACCGTTGTAAAGGGAAAGGAAATTTTCTGTGTTGAAGTCCCAACGTCATCGTCTCTCTTCACTCGCTCAGTCTTCCAGGTTCAGCACCACACACTCACGCACTGACACAGGAGAAGCAAGCTATGGCGGAATGCCTGAGTTTGGGGATTCTTATAGACGTAGTAGATGAAGAGTGGATGAGAGACACCCTTCCCGATGATGGTAAGATTTTTGCCCTAATTTCCTCTCATTTAACATAGATATATGGCTTGGAATTTAATTTCTTTTCTGCTGTTCTTGCAGATCTTCCATTACCGCCTGTACTCGAAATCAGAACGGATGACAATGAAGATTCAAGTATGCTTCCTTTTAGTCCAAATTTGGTTTCTTCATCTGTCTTCTGATTCTGTTTTGGTAATTTTTTTTGAAAGCTTACGTCTTAATATACTTTCAATCATGAGAAATGACCTAATTGCATAATCATGATGTGGGCTTTGAAATTTGTTCTCTTACATCGGAATTTAGTCTTGTTTGCATCAAAATTTTAACTGTTTTCTGTGTGGTTAGCTGGATAGTAGCAAATTTAGTCACTCTTAATGCCATTATCTCAATGAGAAGGGAGCATCACTTCCTATTGTGACGAAAACATAGTATCATATTCTTGGCTTTTCCAAGATCTCACCTTTGGCCTTTTCTCTTGACTTCTGTTGGATGAATGTAGTCTGGCAAGATACATGGGTGCTTAAGGCTAGAACTGGCATCTACTGGTATAAAATATATGAAGATGAAAATTCTCTTTTGCTTTCAAGAATGAGGGGTCTAAAAATGAAGAAATAGTTGCAGTAAGTTAGGATGAATATCATATGCATGTTACCCACTACAGTTTGGATGAGAATTTGAAAATCATTTCTGTTTGTTATGTAATAGCAGTTGTACGCTTCTTTTATTTTTTTGATTTCTACTGTTTTTAATAGATTGGTTAACTATAATTTGTCTGTTTAACTTAGAGCTGAAATAAAGCAGATAGAAATTTTTGTGTAAACTAAACCAATCATATACTACCAAGGTTAAATTTTCTGTAAACTTGAAGCAGCTTCATTTTTATTAAGCATGGACTGGCCACCAATATTTTTGCATTATTGGTTTAGGGAATGGCCTGTTTGATTTGCTAGAGACTGATTAAACTCTTTGCTTTCCACTCTAACAAGAATTTAATGATCCCAGCAGTGCTTTACAAACAAAAGCATTGGACTAAAACTAAATTGGCATTGAGAAACGGGTTAATTTCACATCATTAGTGTTGGTTCACAAAGCACAGGGAACCTGCATTTACATTGCTTTCTGTCTAGATATTTTCTCAAAGTTTTGTGCTAAAGTACTGTTTTCATTTATCTTGTGCTCTGATTATCAAAAGTATCATAAAAATAGCTCTATATCAACAGTTATCAGTGGGAAGCTGTTTGTGTGTATATGCATCTATATATGAGCATTAGACTAGTGTAATTCCATCTTTTGCGGTTGTGCAGACTATGAAGCTTCTTTATTGCGAGAGAGTGAACATCTTATGTGTGCCTTGTTCAAATTTCAAACATTTTTGAATATTGATAGTGGAAACTTGTGAGCGAAACTTCCTGCCTATTTTGTCCGAATTCTGAACTTTTAAATCTTCAGATCAAGACAATCAGCAAGGTGTTGGCGATACATGGCATGACCTTGCATTGGGAAATTAGCAAATGCCAAAATGGGTCCAGGAGTGGAGGCTTCTCTAATCCCTGTTTTGTCTTCTGACTTTCACAGTGGTCCCTCTTATGGACGGAACCTTTAAGAACTTTATCAGATTCTGTGATTTAGAAGCCATTTTTGAAATTAAGACACTTTTGAATACCAAGCAATTTATCTTCATAGGAGATCAATAGACAACTTTTGGCGCTTCCCAGTTCAGGCCATGCTTTATTGTATTATCCATCTATTCAGAGAGCATTCTCTAAATTCTAGGTGGTAATTGAAGGGAGTGCAGCTTGCATAGAAAGGATAAAAGGAATTATTGGTAGACATGAAAAATTAAACTAATCTTACTAAAAATGCAATCCCATATCGGTACTCCTTTTCACCTCAACCGCTCAACAGGTCGACAAACAGATTACACAATTAGGAGTTGACGAAAGAACTGCATGTCCTATTTTTCATAGCTCGATCTTACAACCATTATCGGGGAGCAAAGCTATGACTCGTGACAAGTTACCAAAATTCAACACATATGCCTAATCAGCCTGAGAGGAGTTCATATTGGAAGTAGCCTTGCTCGAACTTTGTACATTTTGATATTTGTTTGTGTACGCATAAGCAAGAAGTGAAATCCCAATGGCAGCTGAAGCTCCTACGCAACTCCAAAACCACCTGGTCTTTCTTCTGTGCCTTTGCTTTCGTGCAACCTCTGCAACATTTGACCAGACAAACAAAATGAATATACAAAGCAAGAAGTGAAAAATGGTACCCAGTTTCAAATGAAAACTTTGCAACAGGTAAGAAAATCTCGTGCTCACAATTTATGACTAAACTAAATCAGGCATAGCAGGGATGAAAAAGTTGATCAGAACATTAACAGCAGAACGTTTTCAGCAAATGTCAGACCACAAAATCCAAATGTTCATGCACAGAATGAAAACATGAAAACACAAGAATGATAGTTATATAATTGAGAAACAGCAGCGCACCACAATGCACAACATACCTATGATTTCCTGATTCCTCTGTGACATTTCACGATTAACAGCTTCATAGTATTGCAGTCTGTCACGCAACCGAGATATTTCCTGGTCTTTGGACTGGAGGATTGTCTCTGCAGCTAGTTCAGCTTCAACTCGTCCTTCAGCTTTTCCTAATGCTTGGGTGACATATCTCTGGACCATAAGCTCTTGAGAGAGGTCCTCAATTGAAGCATCTTCCAGCTGAAAATCCCCACTTGATCTTGAAATTATAGGCAACTTAATTCCAAATTCAGACAGCAGATCACCAATCCTCTGCCACTGACAATGAAGTGAATTAAGATTATCCTCTGCTTCTTCCCTCCTTTCTATCTCCTCAAGGAGACTAAGCCTTAAAGCACGCATCTCAGATTCAAAATTTGGACCATGCGAGGGTGTACTTGAAACACCAGAGTTTGAGCTAAAATCTGCAGAGACAATCAAATAAACATAACTTAAAGTTAAAATCAAATATCATAGAAGCAAATTAATATGCACAAGGAAACCAATTCATACAGGCACCGATGACATTGCAAAGATGTCAAAGCAATAGAAAATGTAAAAGATTTCAGATGACATTACCACGTGCAATCCAAAAAATATTTTCTTTTCCTCTCGTGCATCTTATTCTTACAACAAGCATTTTCCTTTTCCCTTCCCCCTAATTGGAATCAAGGAAATAAGAGAAGAGAAAATGCTAATTCACATTGTATGTCTGAATTTTACATCCGAATTCCACCAAACACGAGAAATGAAAATGATGATAGCACTTGACATGATAAAAAAACAAAAGCAATATTGGCTATTCTTTATAGCTTAGCCCTTCCCACTGTTGCCAAATCTCTAAAATCAAAATTTTCCTACAGACTTAGGGTCTTCATCCAAGTAAGAACTAGGAACAAGCATATCCTAGCAAACCTCTCCAAGACTCCTACAAAGAAGATTTTTCTGATTTAACTAATTTATTCATGATCTACTAAAAATGTTGACAAATTCTCATTATCAATGATTCATCTTATCTTCTCACTTGCTTTTGCAAATAGAAGACTACCTTTTGATAAATGGCGGTTCAATTGCCATGAAAACCAATTCAGCAGATGAACCAGAGATCTATTAGATGAAACCAAAGCAGATAAATGTGAAGTTCCTACTTTCAATATTTTCTTCTATCTTTAAAACAGAGGCTTATTTAATTTTCAAGTAAGAATTTTCCAACCAAGAGAGATTCAAAGATAAAAACTACTTTTTTTTCTTTTCCAGATAATAAAAACTGGTTGAAAATTTCAAACTTTAAATAAAATTAGAGCTATTCACAGATATTATCAGAAAGCGTATAACAAACGTAGAATTATTTTGAGACAGAAAAGTTAACTAAAATATAAATTAACCTTCAATCGCATCAAAGAACTCCCCATGAGTGGAAGACACAAAACTCCGACAATCAAACTGCCTATTCGCGTCGTTTTCACTCCCTAGACTTACAGAATCACACCTCGTATCGAGAAATCCATCGTCCTCGTCCTCCTCCTCCTCAGCCGCCTCCTTATTCACAAACAATTCATTCGCACCACCACCGAAAAAATCATCACCCACTTCCGTCGCCGCCTCTGCCGCCCCTCCCTCAACCGCCTCATTCAAATCAGCTCCCTCCATCTCCTTCTCCTTCTCCCCGTCCGGAACCTCAGTTCTACCAGTATTAGTCCTCCGGTTCCCAAACGCTACGCTCCAACCCCCACGGCGCTTATGATTAACGACATAAGGAGATGGCGACAAAGGCTCGGTCACCGTTTCGGGAATCGGAGCAGGCTCCGGCGTGGCATACAACGCCGGCGAAATGTAAACGTGTCTGCGAGCAGGCGGAGGCTCCCTCCCGTGGACTGTTCTGGGCGGTGAAGAAGCTAACGGCTTCTTGTACGAATCTCGAAGTCGCGGCTGGACCAAATTGTCCAGCTCTATGGCTGAAAACGTCGGCATTCTGTGGAGAAAGAGAGAAAAGCAGTGAATGAGAAAAGAAAGATGAGGCGGGGCTAGGGTTTAAATGTGGATCATTGAAGGATGGAATAAGGGAGGAGGGAAATATATGAGGGGGAATTTGTTTCCAAAAGAGAGGCCAGAAGACCAAAAAAAGTGCTGTTTCCGTTGGGGTTTTCGTTTTGGGGCGAAACTTCGTAGGTTTTGGGTTTGTTTGTTTTTTAGAAATTTCTTCTCCGTTTTGGTTTTGGTCCTTTTGGATTTTAAATGAACTTTTCAAGGTATCTTGTCTTGTTCGACAAGGCGAAAACATATTTTTATTTTTATTTTAAAATTTAAAATTTCTCATACAAATTCTCTTCACATCATTTAAATTTTTTTCTCCTCCAATCCCAATTTTATTCTCTCTTCAAAATACTTTTCCTTATAAAAAAATCTAACCAAAATTTTTACACATTTCAATATAGATTTTCTCAAGTAAACTACAATTCAAACATGGGAGTTCAATTTGAAAATTTTTTCTTATCATAAAAAAATTATTCATTTTGGTGCAAAATACCGGTATTACTCTTATTAATAATAACAATGCATAATTTAAATTAAAAAGTATAGATAAAATTATATATTTAATTGTATAATAAACGTGTTATATTTTGTAATTTAAATATATATATATATATATAATTAAAAGTGGATTCTTTTTTGAGACGGAAAGAATAATAGTTATATTTTCTTGCATAATTGTAGTTTCTTATAAAAAAGTTGTGGGGCATAAATTATTTTGAAAATAATAAAAAAAAGGTTGTTTTGCGATTTTGAACATGGTTTTGCTTGTCTTTGATAAGATAGGTTTCTAATGGATTAATGTTAAAAAATTAGTGTGTAAATTATGATTAAGGAAAATATTTGAAAGAAGTGATTGTGTTGTTCTTGTTCTCCACGTTGTTATTGAATAGTTTTATGATATAACTTAAGGAAGTTATGGACGAAAGTGTTAATTTCCGTGAGTAAAATGTACATAAGTAAAAGGCCAAAATTCATTTTTATTTTCATTGGTTTGATACACAAATTAGCCCACATCGAATATTGTGTCTTAGTGTGCTGCTATGGCTAAAGGAAATATAAACATTTCACAAATTAAAGTTTAATGTGCAAACTTTAACAACCACAATAACTCTATATAATGGTCCTTTTTTTCTCCCTTAAAGAAAAGTCAAAAGTGTGTGAGAAAACTGAAAAGGCTCAAAATGAACAATTGTTGTTTAGGCTTAGACTAAAGCGGCATCGGTCATGGCGTACGAATGGCGTTTGAAGTTTGAACACGCGGTCGGTTCGCATGAATGAACTGGGTCAATACGGGGCGCTGACTTTTTTTAGTTTTTTAGGACTCTTTCAAATCAAGTCCTTGTCCTTTACCCACAATTTTGAGATATTTTATCAGTTAATAACATATATATTCTATCCATCCCAAAATAAAAATTTATTGTCAAATTTTTTTTTTGTTTTAATAAAAAAATAATTTTGAATAAAATTCTTATAATATTTCAACAATAATCAGTATGTATATCTTATGATTAAAAAATAAAAATAAAAATAATAAATTATACACTCAATATTAAGTATATATTACTTCATATTTGTTTTGTCAAAAACAATTTCAAAAATTTTTTTCGCCAAAAAGAGAATTTATTTTTAATTTTTTTTTATATTATCGTTATTAATAACTAAGTATGCATGACTCATACTTATAAAATAAGAATAAAAATTAAAAATTTACTCACACATTAAGCACGTTATAACTTAAAAAGTTATAATTATGATTTTTTTCTTCTAAAAAAAATAAGTGGATGGCGGGATTGGAGGCGTGACATAAGGCAAATGCAAGCCCAGGTGCCGGATGGTACCCCAAGGATCGTGGGTATCCTTCATATGGCCCAGAGTTGAAATGTGAATCAAATATTTGTTTCTATTTATAAAGTAGGGCTCGAATTCTTAATCTTTTAACCCAACATCAACCTTAAATGCAAGTAAGGTCACGAGTTTAAATTCTCTTGTTATTACCTTCTTAATTGAGTTTGTTGCATAGGATTTGTCAAGTACGATTTACATCTCTTACATAATTTGCGAACAATTACACAGGGACAAAATTTACCTAATATACACCTTGATAGCGACTGCCGTCCTTAGTCAACAAAAGAATCGCTAACGGTGGATGACCGCCACCTTAGAAGCAATTAAGAATCACTAACGCTGGGATCACGTTTCTCTTAATTAATGTTGGGATATCTACAGAAACACCACTACATTTTGCCGAACAAAACTCAACATCCATACTCTCCAATGAAGTGATCTCAGAATACGATCTATGGTAAATAAATACTGTGGCACACTGGTAATACATCTGCAAAAGCTGTCATTGTTCTACAAGAAGCTCGACACAAGAAAATGTAAAAGAACAAACACTACTACAAAATAGACGGGCAAGGAAAAAATCGGACAAAAAACAGACAAAAAAGAACAAAAAGAATGGTGACATTCAAATCTCGAAAATTGCCCCCATATGCGGCTGCAATCTGCGATGATTACAAATCATGCTATCGTGCAGTTTCCAACGAGCTTAGACCATGGATTCAGATAAGTATGAAAGTTTTCTCTCTATACAACAGAAGAACAGAAGGAATGATTGATGTACATGAGCACAATCGGTTCATAATCTGATCCCGTGTCAGGAAAAATCAATCATTGGAGGAGCTGACTTAACATCTGGACCCTGATTGTTTGGTTGTTGGGGAGCAGTGTCCACTGCACTACTCTTAACTGCTGAAGGTTCAATATTATTAGCTGCTACAGGTTCAATATCCTGTGTAGCACTAGGATCATCAGCTCCAGCTGATGATGAAACGGGGCTCTGGTTATCTGTAGGTTTATCATTCGACTCTGCAGGTGCCTGAGCATTTGATTCTGGAGGAACTGACGTGCTTGATTCCAATGGGGTTGCACCTGACTCAGGTTGTTGAAGACTAGACTCTGCTGTAGGTGGGGTACCTGATTGTGATGAAATTGAAACATTGGAATCAGATTTGGGTAGAGCATTAGCCTCGGATGTAGTTGGGGCAACCAATTCCGATGGAGCTGATGCATTTTGTGTGGGGGCAGTGGGTGCTTCCAAAAGCAATTGTTTGCCTGCCTGTTGCTTTGAGCCTTGTACTGCTTGAGGTGGTTTGCCCTGACCAGGATTGGGACCATACAGAGAAGCCATTCCTGGAGGAAGAATTTCAATTGGAGGCTTCTTAGCTGCATCTGCCAAACTTGTGAGCTTTGGTTCCTCGAGGGAAGCCAAAAATGCAGCCGCAGCATCCGTTTTCACTGAAGGAGTGTGTTCAATCTCCTTCTGCAGCATCTTGTTCCATTCCTGAACCAAGCTCCTCAGTGAAGGTCGTCCATGAGCCTGTAAAGATTTAGGCAGATCAAAATGAAGTACTAAATCCTAGTACAAGAAGAAAACTACAGATTGAAGAATTATACATGAGCATGGAGTACAGCTTCAGCCAGCATCCCCGTTTCCTTCCAAGCTTTCTCCATCAGTGTGTTGTCTCCCAAAACAGCGGCAGCAAATGCTGCTTCCCGCCCTGAGCCAACTGATACCAAGTCGTTCACCAAATTCTGAAAGATGATTTCATAGTCATTGGGTATCAAGGAAAGTATTGCCAAAAGGATATCCAGATTTTAGGACATTGAGTATTGAAGTAACTGAAAATCAAACTACATTTGCACAGTACTGACAGAAGTTACATGGGCCATTAAGCTCCATCATAAAGCTAATTATGCCTACCAGAGTAGTATCATTATAGGTTCCCAGTAAACAATTTTAAGCTCTTCATTCCACTATTTGAATATTGATATCCAACTCACTCAAAAAAACCTAAGCAATCATAAAAAGTTAATTATGTTTTCTAAAGGTGGCATTGTAATTTGTGTCAATTCATGTACTTCCTCATAAGTGTAAAAAGCTTAAAATCCCAAAACCTCATTATTACCAGAGGCAAAACTGGAAACAGAAGGAATATATGGATTAATGCATCTTCAGATGCCCAAGAAATTTTACCTCACAATACTTTACACATAATGGTGAAACACAAAAAGATTTAATCATTTTGATGAAACGAAGGAGGTTTTCAGTTCAGAAATGTCACATTGCTAACAGATGTACTGGGGACATAAACAATTCTCTACTAGTTTTCACAAATTTGATGTGTGAGAGATATTAAAACCTTTTCAAGTATGCACAAGGTACTAATTTAAAGTTTACCATTCTCTACTAGTTTTGCCCCTTATGCAATTTTACACTTTGCCTAGTTTTGCCTCTTAATGCAATTTTTATCTTTTAACAATTTGAATTTTAAGGTTCAAATGTAATTAGCAACTACCTCATAGGCTAGTGATTCTATGAAATTACATGGAATTTTACACTTCGCTACAAGATTTGTACCTTAAATAGATAAAAAATACAGGAACACTAAAAAAGTGGGTGGTAAATTTTTTATCACACAAATAAGATATCACAGCACAAGCATGCAACCAATACAGAACTAAACATAATCAACATACACTTAGCCTTGTCAACTCCCCATGATTTGCAAGGCGTAAAGCCATTCCTCTCAACTCATGACCACGTAAAGCACCCTTCAAGGACGCAGCAGCAGCTAACCTTTTAAGAGCTTCACGGGCAATTTCCCCTTGTGCAGTTGCATCTGCAGCATCAATAAGATCCAAAAATTCTTTTGCAAATTTAACTATTCCTTGTACAGCATCTACAACATTTTCTTTCTTTGCAGTTAAATTCATGATGTCATTCAAGTCCAAACCAAGAGTTTCTTGACCTAAATCCCTGCTATTGCTCATTGTGAGAAGGCACTGTAGAGCTCTTTTAAGATCATTGCTCTGCATGGCCAGATCAAATTCCAACCTTTTAGATATTCCAGGCAAGTGAAGTGCTTCTGTAGCATAACCCATCCCAAGCATAAACTGTGCTAAATCATCATGATGTTCCCTGCCCAGCCTACTAGCCCATTTCACTGCACTAACTGCGTCTCCATAGGCAGCAAGACATCGGCAACGAATACCAGGATGGCCAAGAGATATTGCATGGGCACACATGTACCTATCTATCAGCCAAAGAACACCATCGCGGACACCAACAACTACAAGAGGACCAATAGGTCGCTTTTGCTCAGCTGGAAATCGTGTAACAGCTACTGCAACTCCACCACCACCAACAGCCACCTCATTTACTTTCCTGTCATCCACCTCTTTTAAAATTGATGAGTCATCATTCTCAATTTTAGATTGCTTGGGCAAAGTTAGAAATGGAGGCACAGATGGAGCGTGCTGAAAAGAAGCTAAACGCACAACTTGGAGCATTGGGGGTCTCAGTGATACTCTCTCTTGTATATTACTTTGCTGACTATCAACTGTAATTAATGCCAATTCTCCATGCTCTGCAACAGATCTTGACTGTGCTTCCTTAAGTCGCATCTCTTCCTTTCTTTTCTTGGTTTCTATATCAATAGGTGCAATGCCAGCATCAACAAAAACACACTCTATGGTAGTTGGTGTGACAACAAATAACTGTCTCCGCTGCCAAACAGCCCCAGTAGCATGAGGTATTGCCACATCCCCCAAGCATCGGTACTGAGGTCGCAAAGAAGATATCACTATATGATGGTGATAGGCAAAAGCACAATACTCAACAGTTTGATCCCATGCAGTCCATTCAGGATGAGGAAGAAGATCACCCACTGGCTGGAAAGATTCCCAGCTATATAATTGGAAGTTCAATGGTGTGGCTTCAGCTGAAGACTTCCGTGAAGAGAAACCATCATCTATAGAGCTGAAAGAAGAAACTGCACTACTGGCAAAGCCTGACAGAGGCATAGACTGGATAGTAGAAATAGCAGTGGCAGTACCAGCACTAATCCTCCGTGATGTTCGATAGGCAACACCTAGTAGTGCACCCCCAAGCAAACCAATGACTGGTTCACTGCGATTACCAACGGACCTCATTAATATATTTGAGGTCCCATCATCCAGAAGTATGCGAACTTGAACACTGGCAGATGAAGCTGCTGAGGCAGCAGCTGCTGCTGCTTGTGCTGCAGCAACAGCTGCTTCCTTTGCTTTTCTTGATGAACCTTTAGGTATTATTGGCATTCTAGGAGCCATGGCAGACTCCAGCAAAGCAAACCTATCTCTGCAAGTGTCCCAAGCCAAAAGCCTTGCACTCCCCGAATCAACTATTGACCAATCACTGACCTTGTAGATAGAGAAGTAAGGAATGTCAGGCCAAACAATACCCACATACCTGCAATTCATGACAGCAAAAGGTGGTCAAATAAACTGAATCAAATAGCAAAATCCCAAAAATTGAAGTACAAGAATTGAAACTATGTTCCCCAGCTAAGAGCAAAAGCATCGACTACAGAGAAAACACAGGAACAAAAAGAACAAACGCAAACTGAATTGAGTATAATTTCAATGTCCTAAGATTTTATTGACAATAATATTGATGAAGGAAATAAATTTTCCCAACATCTGCTCAACACATATACAAAAGTCAAAGTGGACATACTTCCCAGAACTGCTGACAGAGAGAACAGAGTACGAATCATGTGGAACAGGAGTACTAATATGCTTTTTCATTTGCTTAACAAGCAATTGTTCAGGTGTATCACCCCTGATCCTTCCAGTGTCACTTAAGGAACCGTTACTTCCGAGCGATGGGTTTACTGTATTAGATAACTGAAACTGTAGTAGTTTCAACTCTCTCTCGATGACATAGACAGCTGCATGTTCTCGGCCTCCTGGAGGCGTTGGCAAGGGAGCTACAGGTGGAAGAGATCTAGGATCAAACTCACAGACAATTATACCCAAGTTGGTTCCGGTGGCAACAAGATGAGGCTGTAGAGGATGTGCAATCATAGAATAGACCTACATAAGCAATGAACATGAGAACCTAATTAGCAGTGAATGTACAAAATATTCCCAACATCAAAGTTGAAAATACTTAAGCATCCAGCTAACCCCAACCACCCCCCGCCCCCCCAAAAAAAAAGGAAAAAAAAACATGTGCTTCTTTCCTTTGCTTGAATCAAACAAATGGAGGCACTTGTTCCTATGCATGCAATTGAATAAAAAACTAGAAACATACCCTTAGCTTCTTATGAGATGCAAGTAATTGTGGAGGTACTAGTGAGGAAAGTTCACATAATGGCCTCGTAAGAGCCGAGTAAGTTGGGTGCTCAATAGCCCTGCAGAAAGGGTCCAAAAGAACATTACAATTCTCTTAAGGAAGACATTAAGTCATCCTCCTATGAGCTGTAAACAGATGTTTCTCCCTAGTGGAGTAAGTTTTAAGTGTTTATGGAAGCATTATTTGAAAATCAATAACAGCCGATATAGTAGACAGAAAACATGCATACCATATATGCGAATCCTTAACACAGGTCAAGATATCAAGGTTGGGAGCTCGGGGGTGACACCAAGATGCCACACTATGACAGGCCAATTTAGACACAGGTTTTATTCGTCGCAATTCCTGGAATAAAGTTTACAATTGGTAAAAGAGAATACAAAGGTACCAAAACAAATTCACATATAAAAGGAGGCAACTGGAACCAAGGGAATGCATTACAACACCTTAAAAGAAATTGTGTCCCAGATAGCTAAAGTTTTATCTGCACCAATTGTGATAAGCTGAGGTGCACCACCAATCACTCGAGAAAGTTCAACGGCAGTAACCCCACCTTCATGGGCCTTCAAAGTGTCATAAGAAAACAAAAGAACACAATTTCCATAATCATCTTTATATTCAATAAACAAACGTTATAAGAACAGTTCAGTATTTCTACACTTCATCAAACAATTTTCCATGCAAAAAGAACACAAATGACCCAACATGAGATGAAGGGCAAAAAACAAGAAACACCAAAGGAGATGCAGCAATTTTTTATTTTTCTAAACAACCATCTATCAATGATTAAAAAGAAATCCCTCATTGAATTTTTCATTCTATATTGAAAAGTATGTCATTATGGAATGAAAGAACAATGAAAGTATCAATTCCATCATCACATCCATTTCAATTTTGAACGCAAACTGTATTTAACTTCTAACTGACAAAATGAGTAACAAAGGTCAACAACACCTTAAGTGACTATCTCAGTTTGTTTGCAACATTTTAAATTGAAGAATAGTCACTTGACAATTTGAGAACATAACTGGAGATACATAAAATGGAAAGAGTAAAAAACCCAGGCAAGAAACCCTATGTGCAGACCATTTGATATTAAAGCATGCATACAAATGGTGTAACATTTCAAAATGGAAAGAAAATTCAGAGAGAGAAATTATTATTCAATTCAGAACCCAAATATAAGTTCCAAATCTCCGTACCTACTACCTTATGTAGAAAAGAAAACTCAAAGCAAGAAAAGTGCAAACAGTTTCTCCTGTCCTATAAAATCTTGTTAAAGACTATAAGAGTGAAAACCCAGAAACAAAAAATAAGGGTGTCAAGTAGGGTGAGAAAGGCAATACCTTTAAGCTCAACTTCGGTACAAGTTCTCGTGAATCATGTCCATGATCTGCACTCCAGAGAATAAGCAAACCATCACTACCACCAGAAACCAATAGGGCCTGCATCCAAATACAATGAGAGAAAACACTCCTAATAAGTACAAAGCAACAAAAAAGAATACAACATTATCTCTGCTAAGCAACTTTCAGCTTCTGAGAACAGAATGTTAGCCTCATATATTTGGAGAAGAAAGACTAAGGTTATCTTGGATGCTTCTTCTTAAACCACAGAAAAAGACTTTACTTAAAAGGGAAAGCCTAGACTTTGTAATAATACATCCAAGTTACACAGTAAACACATCTGGTGGAACTACCTCGCCAGATGAAGCCATGAAAGTCATCAAACAAGCAATTGCCCCCTTATGTCCTCCAGTATATCTACGAGCAAGCTGCAGCGAGAAAACAAACCAAATGATAAATTCTTAATGTCTTCATCAGTCTACAACAATGCAAGAAAAAAAACAAATCATAGCGAGCAAAGCACTTAGAAAGTAGACCTTCCAAGTTATCATCGAAAGAACTCTAATCACACCATCTGACCCACCAAAAGCGACCAGAGGACCCTCATTAGCGGCAGATTTTGCTAGAAACTCCATACTGGAATAAGCCCATACAATAAATACATCAGAGAAAGAGAGATCATAGACCAATAAATCTCACTTCTCCTATTATTGCCATCAGAGACAGTTTCATACCACAAGATAATGATCATAAGGCATAATGATAATAAAATCCAGGGATGGGGATCCACCAAACCATGAATTTAAAGGAAAAAAAGATTACGCTGCTCAGAGGAAAGTGAAAAGTCAAACGGAGCAATTAAAGAAGTAATGCCTTTACAAATAATTACCCTTGCCATTAGGTAATAGCTAAATTTAATTATTTATACCAAAGAAAATTCATCCTAGTTTCAGAAGACCTTTTGAACAGAGAAAATCGAAGTTTCAAGGAAGATAAAATGCTCCAGAATATGATGACCTGGGAGAGGAAAGATGCACTAAAAAGGACTAAAGACACTACTAGTTTACTATGGGTACAGAATTGGAGATTGAGGGGGAAAGAAAGGTATTTCTACTTGAAGGAGGTAAGGATGTTCAAGGCAACCAAAAAAGTTGGCCCCCAGTTGCATTAAAGCTACAAATTCTAAGCAAGAAAAAAGAGAAATCAAATATCCATTTAATAGTTTTCAGGTTGCAGCCATAAGCTACACTGTTGTTTGATTATTTAACTTGTCTCAAAACTTTAGCCACAGCTGGAAATTTCAGAATGATGACCTAAATACAGTAAAAAAATGGAAATGCATTCCCCCATCCTCAAAAGCTTCAGAATCAACTAAATGAGGACATTACCAGAGAAGTGACTTATTGTCAAGATCTTGCTTTGGTACATCACGACCGCGCATGGTCACCAAATCTAGAAAAATGGCTTTATTCTCACAGCAAATTACAAGAAAATGCCGTCCTTTAGTTGAAGGGGCTGGAGAACTAAAACCCGAAGTAACATTATTCATAGCAGATGGAGCCTCAGCAGCAGCAGAGCGGTTGCGCCAAAGTTGCCAATATCGTACATCATCATCGTAAAAGCTTACCTGCTTAACACTTCAACCATGCACTGAAGGGTTCAGGTTTGACAAACAAAAAAGGTTCCAAGTTTGCCTAGTCCAGGGATTGATTAATTACCTGCCACCTCTGATTGCCTCTGTAGGTTTACCTTTGGGCTCTGGGGTGCAAAGAAATAAAGATGATGAAAACATCATAGGTGATATATTTCCAAAATTGAAATTAAAGGCTTAACCAACAAAAGAAAAGTGATAAAAAAAATTTTGGCTTTTAAAATCGTGTTTAACAAAGCCAGAAAAAAGAAATTTCAACCCAAGTCCCACTTCAAACACGTCTGTGATCAGGAGAAAAACATAAAGCACCTAATGGACAACCAAACAGAGATAAGTCTTAAAGTTCCTTATAATCAATTTCTAGCTTCTAAACATTTGGCAAAGCAACTAAAATCCTCCTTGGGCCTTGAAATTAGACAGTCAAACCTATGATTCTGAAAGTAAGATCAATTCCCAAACAGCCCTAAAACAAAACTAATCTCCGTTTATTTCTTGTCATTAATAAACTACAGCACTAATAAACCCCTTGGAAGAATATTGGTTGCCACAAAACACTTAAAGCTGAAAAATTACAGCAAAACAGGGGAAGAACACACACTGACCCAAAAAGATAGGGGTGGGTTTAATAATCCAAAATACATTCTTTTAACTAGCATTCAGCTCAATGGTTACCCTTATATCCATATGAACAAAATCCCCACAGTTCTTGGGCCTCAGTTAAATTGACAATCTTGACAGCAAACAGTTTTCCTAGATGCCCAAATGGGCAAATAAATTTTTCGATACGTCAAAATCTGCAAAATAAATGAAGAATACCTGATTCTCCCTCTGCGAGCTTCTCTAACTTAGCACCTACCAAACGCCTCTCATCAACGCCACCGCCTTTCAACTCATAAATCACCTAAACACAAAATTACGTAAAATTAATCCCGACTCAGAAACAAATCCAACGAAAGAAAAGTAAAACTCAAAGTAAACCCAAGTCAAATCAATAGAATTCAACTAAAACCCAGGAAAAATGTTTCAAATTAAGAACCTGGCGGTGCTCCCAATTCCAAACGGAGACGTGATCAGAAGCATCGGCGGTGACTAGCCAGGGGTGGGTTGGGTGCATTTGGATCTTGACGATCTTGTCATTTGTGGGGCGAAAAGCCTTCAGCCGCAGCATTTTTTCCTACCTTATTGAAGATAATTTCAAACAATGTCGAGCTTGCTCAGAACAAAACCTATGGATCTGATATGAAATTTTCTGGGTTGACGAGCTATTCTTTAGTGAACCAGCGGATCGGGGCTCCAATTTTCCTCCCAGTGAAGGAGCATTCTAATCCCAATCGATATTTGTAGGTATATTCTACTACTTTACTATCATATTTGACGAGAATATAGAGTATGAATGCATCTCAGCCAGGGGAATTTTTTTTGCAGGTTTTGAAACTCGGCCAGTACTCAGGCTAGGGGCCGATTACGCACAAGAAAGGCGGAGATAATGAACAAATAATAACATTATATATATATTAGTTTCAAATTGTTTTAAAGAATTTATTTTTGAGGAAACGCCCAAAATCGTACTCCACATTTCAACAAATAATCTTTTTCATTATCTACTTTTAAAATGGGAATAAATAGTCCGTCAAATTTCATAAATTGAAATTTTTGATACTATTTATGAAATAAACGGGAACTTTTAATCCTTCAAATTTCATAAACAAAAACGTTTAGTCCTGAAATTTTACTTCAAATTTTGGTCTTTGAAATTTGAAGGACTATTTATTCCCGTTTTAAAAGTGGAGGATGAAAAAAATTATTCGGTGAAATGTGGAGAACGATTTTGGGTGTTTCCTTTTTATTTTTATGTGAAAGTTTGTTATTATACTTTTTAAAGACGATAGTATATAATTTAAGGAGGAAACACCCAAAATCATCATCCACATTTTAGCAAATAATCTTTTTCAACCTCCACTTTTAAAACGGGAATAAATAGTCTTTCAAATTTCATAAATCAAAACTTTTGATACTATTTGTGAAATAAACGGCAACTTTTAGTCCTTCAAATTTTATAAACGGGAACGTTTAGTCCTGAAATTTTCCTTCAAATTTTGGTTCTTAAAATTTGAAGGACTAATTGTTCCCGTTTTAAAAATGGAGGATGAAAAAAATTATTTGGTGAGATGTGGAGGATAATTTTGGGTGTTTCCTCTAATTTAAATTAAAAAGTAAAAATAAAAAAATTATATCAAATTAAAAATTAACTATTTTTTAAACAATGAAGTGGAGGGAGTAACAGTAATCGCTGAGAAGGGGAGGCTGTTTGACTTTGTTTTGAATGTTGGGTATTTGAACTTGAATTATGAGCCTTCGTGGAATAGTTTGTGATATAAAAATATTATAAGTAATGATATTTTTAATAATGAAAAGTCACAATAATTAATGTGATGTGTTAAAAAATACGAAATTATCCTTTATTATTTTGTATTTTTTAAAAAGTATAAAAAGTATAATAAATAATTTTATTTTTTTATACTTATCATATTAGTTGTTATAGTTTTTCATTGTAAAAAAATTACTAAAAATATTATTATTCAAAGGCAAAAATAAAATTAGATATGAAGTGTATTGACGCCAACAAGTATAAGATTAACAAGTGGTGAGGTAATTCGGAAAATATTTATTCTAACTCTCAACTCATAGTTGACATTGTTTGCTATAAGCAGAAAGGTAGATATTCTTACTAATACCACTTTAACTCTTCACTATTATTTTTATTTTCTTTAGCTTATTCTTTATTTGATATAGCGCAAATAGAATGGGACATCTTTTAATATTTTGTGTTTAAGGTATGTTTATTCTCAATTTCACCACCAGAATCGGATATGAAGTGTATCAACATAGTAAGAGTAACAAGTGATGAGGTAACTCGAAAATATTTATTCTAATTATCAACTATTATTATAAGTAGAATGGGCAAACAATCATAGTAAAATCACTATTATCTCTTCACTATTATTTATTCTCTTTTTAACTTAATTCTTTATTTGATCCATAGAGTAAATATAAATGGACACGTTTCCAATCATCTTGGGAAATTTACAAATATAACACATTTGACCATTGAATTTACAAAAATAGCACTCTCATTTTTTTCTTTTGTATTATAGCACTTCTATCCAAAAAAAGACCACAACACCCCTCTTTTCTATTATAGAACGCAGAAACATAATACTTCATCCCATCTTCTTCTTTTTTTTTTTTTTTTCTTTTCATGAATTCAACAAAATTTGTTCTCACATCCCATTGTTTACACACTTTATTGTTCGTACACCCTATTGGACTATCATTTTCAAACAAGAAGGCCGCAATTGTAGAGAAGAAATCGCATAAATTTGATGTTAGTTGAAATTTGCAATAGTTGAACTGGGTTTGTGAATTTGAAGGAGAAAATGGTCGAGCCCTAAGTCAAGTTTTAAGTCGAGCACTAAATTTGGTCGAGGAGGTTAAATTTAGGTTGAGCTCGACCTAAAACTTGACCTAGTACTTGGTCAAGTGAATTTTTAAAATTATTTTTATTTTTTTGAAATTTTATTATTATTATTATTATTATTTATAAAAAAATTTCACTAGACCTAGTACTAGGTCAAGTTTTAGGTCGAGCTTGACCTAAATTTGACATACTCGACCTAAAACTCGATCAAATTTAGTGCTCGATCTAAAACTTGACTTAGCACAATTGACTTAATCTTGTGATTGACCTAAAACTTGATCTATGGTTCGACCATTTTCTCTTTCAAATTCACAAACTCAGTTCAACTACTACAAATTTCAAGTAACATCAAATTTATGCGATTTTTTTTCTATGATTGCGGCCTTCTTGCTTAAAGATGATAGTCCAATAGGGTGTACAAACAGTGAGGTGTGCAAACAATGGGTGTGAGAACAAATTTTGTTGAATCCATGAAAAGAAAAGAAAAAAAGAAGAAGAAGAAGATATGGTGAAGTACTATGTTTCTGCGTTCTATAATAGAAGAGAGGGGTGTTGTAGTCTTTTTTTGGATGAAAGTACTATAACACAAAACAAAAAAAAGGAGAGTGCTATTTTTGTAAAGTCAATGGTCAAAAGTGTTATATTTGTAAATTTCCCAATAATCTTTTGTATATAGATTGCATTCAAAATATGTTTTTATACTTTTCAAAATAATAATTATAATGTAAAACATATATTAAAAAGTGCAAAATCGCATTTTAAAACTGCTGATCATAAAGTCTAGTTTTAATTTATGTTTATTCTCAATTTCACCGTGAGTAAATTGTATTGAGACGTATTCTGAACCACATGACTAGTATTTTGCTTGTTCCAATGTCACTATAGTAAGGGATATTGCCTATCATTTTGTGTTTTTAGGTATATTTATTCGCAATCTCATAACGTCATACTTCAAAGTAAACAAAATGTAAAATACGCTATTATTAAATTGTAAGGACGTTAATATTTTAAACATTTAGGGACAAAAATCAAATCCTAATATGGAATTCATGTAATCAAACATACGCTAAAAGAAGTTCATATGCAGATTAATTTCATATTTACAATTGTAAAACAAGTTATTTTTAAGATACTAAATCATCATGCTTTTATAAATATATTCCATATGACACTAATTAGTAACACAAGTCATTATCGAGATATTAAATCATCACATTTTTATATTTAAGCTAGAAGACAATATTGGGAGACCACATCATCAAACTTTTATAAGCCTATTTCAAAGAACAATTGTTAGTAACACAAGTCTTTATTGAGAAACTAGATCATCACGCCTTTATAGACCTATTCCAGGTAACACTTGTAAATAATTTGTCCCAAGTTGAAAACACTTAAAAGAGTTTATTATATAGACTAATAAGTAATTTGAAACTTAACTTGGATTTAAAAATTTAAACAAATAGATTATAAAGTGATTTTACTTATTAATTACTCTATATTACTCTTTAAAACCAATGTGAGATTTTGAATATCTACCCATAAATATCAATGATCTAGTAATTCATAAGTGGTTTTTTATATCAAATTCAAATTACGTCTAAACCCATTCCTCTACCACTAGAATTATTTGTAAGTCTATCTATTTTCTCATAAATCGAACTAGTCTATATTTATTTTACAGGACCACATTTGAATTTCAAGAGTATTCAATAAGACTCCATCCTTATTTCATATGTGTCCACTTATTCTATTATATTCAAGTCCAATAATCTCTTGCTCATAGGCTTACCACATACCCTATCTTAAGGTATTCAGTATTCCCATACATTCTATACAAGTCCACTTATTTTTTATGAGCTTTATCTCTAAACTCTTAGAGTATTTAATAATTGGGCATAATACAATGAGACTTGACTTAATCTCTTGGATCCAATACTACTTTTTGTTTGAATTATACTCTAAACACCAATCATCTAATGATTATTTTAACATATATTGTATCATAACGCTTATTATTTATGGCATTTCCTTATTATTATGTTTAATTCTATATTTGTGTAATATGAATAAATATAATAATGTCCATAGAATTTGATAATTCTAAAATTATTTCTAGTCAAGTATTATGGTCAAATGGGACAATGATAATGCATTAAAACTAGTATGTATAGTGATTAATGATATGTGTCATGATATGAAATATCAAGTCAACACGTGGGTATATAATAGAGAACTATATATTGGAATGACCCGCCATGAGAAATGCTACATGGATTGTTATATAAGTGTCATAAGCATTTCTTATAGTGACGATGATCTATGTGATATTTAGACTTGAGATCATCAGAAATCCCAATATGAGGAATTACATGTTTTGATACTGCCAAACATTACCCATAACAGGGTGAACTATAAAAGCAGTAATTGGATATGCAATGAATCATGCAGTGGAATATTGGGTGATCACAATAGGATTTGTCTATCTTATATAACAGGAGTGATATCTTTAGATCCTTTGGTTGAGTGAGACCATAAAATGTATGACCGTATTCAAATGAGTTGATATGTGATATTAGGCTCATTTGCTCATATGAGTCTACTTGGGAATTGGCCCCATAGGGCTTGGCTCAGCAGTTCTCTAGAGGTAGTCACCAGAAGGAGGTTTAGGGGTCAAATATCAGGAACGTCACCGTGTATCTTTTGGGCGAGCTTTACCTGGTACTGGAGGATTAGTCTCACGCTTGGCGAGTAAGTCACTTAGCCTGATGATATCTGGGACCTGCACCAATCACGGGTCACTGCGTAGATGGGAGTTTGGAACCAACTAGTCAGTGAATATAGGGATACCTCTAGATAGAAAAAAAAAAGTCTACTTGGAAATCAAGAAATGCACAGATTGAATTATGTGAGCGTGACATATTCCATGGCTCGTGTTCAATTAAGGTATTTCGGGCAAAAAGCTTGAATTACATAGAGACGTCTATCACTGGATAAGGTTATATTGAGTCACTGATCTTCTCATAACTTGGGTAATTTTGATGTGTTGCTAGACACCACTCATTATTTATGGTATAAAATAGGTTTTATGTCATGGCTAACGTTATGAGAATCTATTGGGTCACACACTTAGATTGAATCCAAAATGAGTATAAAATCCATAATATGAATTTTGAGCAATTTCAAGAATCCTAATGTGACTAGAATTATTTAGGATTTGGGTTTTAATGCTAATAGGCCCAAAATAATTTTGGATTTAGCAATGGAATGATTCAAAACTTTAAAACCCAAATCTGAATGGGTTATAAGTCTTATACTTGGCAGTCACCAAATTCATTGAATCTAGACATCCCAATTAGACTAGGGTTTAGTAGTCCAAGTAAGAGTTTTACCGTAGAACTATATCCTAGAACTATAAATAAAGGAATTCGGTAGCCAAATAAATGATGGAAAAAGAAACTAGAAAGAAGAAAAAGCTAGTTCGGCTAACCCTAGAGAAATATTGAAACCCTTAGAGCAAAACTCGAGAAACCCTGAATTTAGTTTTTCAAAGCTAGCACTTCGCCTATTGAGTGTTCTTATTCTAGTTGCTTGTGCGATAATACTTAGAAGTTTGATTCGACCATGTGGATACCATAGAGGCAAAACCGAACCGGTTTTGCTAGTGATTCAGCATACAACACCTTTCACAAGTCGACTTTCCTGAAGTACTACTAAGGTACAAATTCCTAAACCCCGATTTGATCTGATTTCATATGGATCCTGGGGAACCTGAATTTAATTTTCCGTCGCTTGATGTACTTGGTTTCCTTACACTTTTTTGACCAGTAATTTGTGTTAACACTAAAATGATATATATGCTCGCACTATGCATATTTACTACTAACTAATCCCACAACTCAAGTTCTGCAACGTTAGGTTTTGATATTACTTGTCAGGAATTTGTATTAAGAGCATATAATAGAAATTAATAAGTAAGTTAAATCCAAACTTGGATATAAAATTTTAAGTAATAAGTTTTGCACTCATTTTACTTATTAGATACTTTATACTATTCTTTGAAACTGATATGAAATTATAAATATCTACCTATAAATCTCACAATACTAATATCAATTCATATTTAGGTCACACATGTCATTTTATTCATAAATCCTTAGTTTGGTTTATTCATAAATTCACAATACTCATAGCTGCTATCAAGGGTGCGCACTGGGTAAATCTTGCCCCTGTGGAATAGCCCGCAAACCCCACAGGAAAGGTACAGGAAAGGTAAACCATCGTACTGGGCAAGCCCAGTGCGACGAGCCCAACTAAGAAGGTGTCAGCAAAAGGATTCAAACTTATGACCTTACGGTTACGCGTTCGCTCGCCATACCAATTTGGCTATCCCTAATGAGCAGATTTAAGTTATATTGATTGTACAAAAAGGTGATACAAGCCGTTAATTTGACTTATTTCGTAACATGGTTGATAATATTAATACAAAAAGAATAGGCAAATATACATAATTTTAGAATTTGTATGGAGTGCACTTTTAAAACATATTTTTACAATTTTCAAATTTTTTTTATATTTTCCATTATATATTTTATCTCATAACTAATATCTCGATAAGTATAAAAATATGTTTTGATACACAATCTATACACATATTTGATCTCGTGACGTACAAATTAGGAATTAATCTAAATTCTAATAATCCTTCAACTTAATTTGAGATGACTAGACTAATTGAGTATGAATGACAATTATATGAGCACAATACAAATAATTTTGATTTAAAATGATTGTGATCGAACTTTATTTATGTAATTACAACATTTTATACAATGACTTCATATCATATTAGATTACATCCAAAAAATAGAGTCAGTCTTTTTAGGGAAATAATAAGCCAGTAAGGCAGAGTGGAAAGATATATATTAAAAATAAATAAATAATACGCTAACACGACAAAAAATAATATATAAAAAATACGAGTTGCCACAATAAAAATTATTGTGCAAAAGTTAATTATATCTACACATCCATTCACGATAAATGACTAAAATATCAACTTTTTAACTATTTAAATATTTTCCTGAATTGTCGAGAAGGGTATCGTTAATATCAACGCCATCGTCTAAGGTTCGATTTTTTTTTTTTTTAATCTACTTAGAAAAATTGTTTCTTTGATTTTGTATGAGGACTTACTCTTGTATTTGTTGAGTTTAAACATTTTCCATCGCAGATCTGTTCAAAGATTGATTTGAAATGTGAAAAATAGTGTCCATGTTCTTGGTTTTTTCCCTCCCAACTTTATTAGGAGGAAAAGAGAAATCCATAGCCATCTCAATCATCTATAAAGCCAATTGGGCCAAGGTCGCAGTTTTGAGATTAGGTTTGGGCCCGATACAAAGGCCCCCGTCTTCTTCCTCTCATCATACAGGCACGAACAATTATACAATCAAAACTCGCGCCCAGATTCACCTGTTTTACGGATTCGGGTCAACGGGTTTGGAGCTTCTTGTTCGCCATAGCCCCTTTCGTCGTCTCCTTCTTCTGTCTATCCCCTTACCTAAACCCCCAAAAAATTCTCAATAGAACACACACGGAGTGATATTTTTGTTCCTCGAGCGTAATTCACCTTTTCCGGCTTTCTTTTTTGCTGGTAATTACACTCCAGCCTTCATTTTTTTTTTCTTTCTGTATATTTGCGTTGCTCCATGTTTAACTTGTGTTTATGTTAATACACGGGTGGAATGTTGCAAGGGTGGCGTGTTTGTATGAAATTGTGAACTCATTTGTACTGGGAGTATGTCACATATATATCTGAAGCATATGTTAGGGTTTTGGGTGCAAGAAAGGCGCGAATTTTGAAATTAGACAGAAAGAAGAACTAGGGCTTTGGAAAAGGAGGGTTTTTAATCTGGAAGGATGAATATTGGTGTTTCTTGGTTCAATATCGTGCTTAGAAATTTTGTTTTGTTTTATTTATTTTTTTGGTAAGTTTCCATATTAGCTTACCTGTTAATGTGGTTATAATTGATTATTTATTGGTTCCAGATGAATGTTTGATGCAATGTGGGGTCTTTTTGTAGTGGTGAGAGAGTGGTAGTGGTGGTAATGGTGGTTTGGAAGTGAAGGGAGTTGAGTTTGTTTTCATTTTGAGATGAGAGCAGTGCTGCTTTGATATGAGTAGATTGTCATTTAGGCCGCGCCCGCTTGACTTTCACAAGAAACTCCCTGTTGTGAAATCTGTAAAGGACTTTGAGGATGATGAGACACCAACGAGTACTCGTAACGCCCAGATACTCCGTCTGGCTTCAGAGGCTGAGAATGAGGTGCCATTTTCTCTCGCTTTGTTTGGAAAGTAGTAAATGTACAGCTCATTGTTATCTCTAGTTTTGTCTTCATGTTATAATTGCAATTAGTCATAACATGCTAAGAAACAAGTTTCACCGGTTAGTTGGGTAGACTGGGATAGCAAAAAAGGCTCCTACTAATAAATGAGTTGCTTGTCAAAGTAAATCTTCTGTATCATTTTCACAAAAAAAAAAAAAGAAAAAAAAAGAAAAGAAAAGAAAAGAAAACCATAAAAAATAATATAAAGGGTAAAAGAAAAGGAGATAACCTCAGCAGAGCTGTCGGTGCTCAAAAAATTTAGAATATCTTCAATCTTCTGGCCTAAATGGAAGAAGACATAGCATTCCATACTGCTGACGGTTTTCACATGTCAGATGCTTCTGATATGGTAAGAATGCAATAGAGAATTTTGCGTTTGAAAATTTTGGGATAAGTATTAACTGGGATGATTGGGCCTTTAGATTTAATTTCCTGATGATATCGTTCTTTGAGAGATTCTTCTTGGAACATGAATTTATTGATTGTAATTATTGTCATAATTTAAGTTATATCTTTTTATGTTTCCCCTGTTACTTGCTTTAGATAAATGCAGTTTGATGTCAATTGTTGACCGAACACTGTGGTGAATTTACCAAATAATGGATATAGATGCTTCTCTGATTGTAAAATTATGGATACTTTTTGTAGATATATTTCAATTTTTTTTTCTTGCCATATTATTCGGTGTAATCTCCACGTGTAATTTTATCCCCACCTATTTTTCTGGATATTAATTGGTATAATTGTCGTGAATCGGGTGTGTTAATTACAGCAAATGTCGTGACTCGGGTAATTTAAGGAATTTGATATTTAGTCCGATAGCTTTGTGTTTGAAGTCAATTTCTAGGTGGTCGTCAAATATAGTCCGGGTATGTTAATTGCAGCAATTGTCGTGACTCGGGTACTTTAAAGAATTTGATCTTTAGTCTGATAGCTTTGTGTTTGAAGTCAATTTCTAGGTGGTCGTCAAATATAGACAGGGTATGTTAATTACAGCAATTGTCGTGACTCGGGTAATTTAAGTAATTTTATCTTTAGTCCGATAGCTTTGTGTTTCAAGTCAGTTTCTAGGTGGTTGTCAAATATAGTCAGGGTATGTTACTTACAGCAATTGTCGCGACTCAGGTAATTTGATCTTTAGTCTGATCGCTTTGTGTTTCAAGTCAATTTCTAGGTGGTCAAATATAGTCAGGGTATGTAAATTACAAAACTTGTCGTGAGTTGGGTACTTAAGTAATTTGATCTTTAGTCTGGTAGCTTTGTGTTTCATGTCAATTTCTGGGCAGTCTTCAAATGTAGTCATATTTGTGTTCAGTATTTGCAATGACATTACATTTCATCTATTGAATTTCTGGTTACTTATTTATGTCAAAAAATTGATAAATGCTTTTTGGTAGCAGATTAACCACGTCATCTCCTCAATTCTTTCCATAGTTTTTCTCGACAGATGGTGACTTGTATTCTCCACGTGTAGTTACGGAAAGCAAATTCTGATCTTTAGCCTTATAGTGTCATGATGTATCTGATCTTTGGTCTTGTTATGCTATATCCATATGGTGTGATTTTGTTGCGTGTCAATCAATTGACTTGAAAGATAATTGTACTTATTTATTCACGTCCATTTTGACAACTGAATGGATACAACAGAAAAAGAGGTTGCGTATCATTATAAAATGTAGATACAAAAGACAAAATGAAAAATATAAATTCTTTGTATAATGTGTGTATGCTTACAAAAATTGTGGTGAAAGTTACAAAAAGGGTATTCCCTTTACTCTCACTTGTCCATCAAGATTCATGGAAGTGAATATGTATGTCGTTGAAAGAAACCGTGTGTTCTCCATATTGTGAACAATTTGGTGGCACCCATATTAATACATTGTATAGCCCAATAATTAGTTTATCTAGCTTTGTAAGTAAATCATGCGGAGTAAAGGTCCGATAGATTAACTTAGTTTCTGTTTGTTGAACTGGTTAATGTTGGCATATTGTTCGTTTCACCTAAGGAAAGGGAAGTTACTGCCTGATGACACTGTAATAGTGTGAACCACATGGAACGGGATTTGGCCATGATGCACTGTAGCATGTTCAAATATTCTATGCACCTGTTGGTCATGGATGTACTAGGAGTCACTATTGATATGATTTTATCATGATTCAGTGACTTCATAAATCTGATTAAAAGGTTTTGAAATAGAGAAAGAACAATGCTAATAACATTTATATGCCCTTGGACACCTCAATTCAGACAATGGACTTGGTATGATGTAGATATCTTCACATGTGCTCATAGAATGTTGGATATGGATGCATGAAGAGACATATTGGGTGTGCATATATCCTTCTAATCTAGAACCCCAAGTGACGTGGAAAAGGTTTGTGCTTGGGAACAGAGAAATGGAAATGAAAGCTGTTTATTAATGATGCTCAACTGTGGCTAGAAAAGGCAAAAACATGGTGATAAACAAATGATGTGAGTTTTGGAAAGGGAAACCTCTTGTGATTGCTTGCAAAGGAAAACAAATTATTGTGACCGAGGTCCCTAGAAGTGTCTAGAAGACCTTCAATATTCAAACTGACGAGAGAGTGGTGCACTTTCTTTGCATTTTAACTAGCTATAACTTATCAATTGTTTGTGTGGTACTTTGTCATTTCAGGTTTTGTATGTGGGCATAAGAGCCATGAAATTTCTATTATTGTTACAATATTTGTTATCTGATTAATTCATGAGGATATTGAAATTCTTTGGAAACGTGTCTGTCATGACCCTAACGAGTCACGGTAAATTCCTACAAGTTTCCATTCTCTCTGAAATTCAACAGGAAAGGAAAAAGGACTTGAAATTTATTTTTTGATTGTGTTTCTGTCTTTGACCAATGTTGATGTTTTGTTAGTTATGTTCATATGTGGTTGTTGAAGGTGATGCATACCAAATGCCACTCAGAATTGCCATATTTCCAACTTCCATGTCATTCCACACCTTTCCAACTATACATGACCTTGAGAATCCTGCTTTGATTGGGAAAACTGGCAATTTTGTTAGTATGGGCTCGGAAGAGTATATGAATAAATTTTCATTTGGTTCAGTCATTTCCATAAGTTGCTACAATAATAACCAAGATCTTTGATACAATGTATGGCAAGCCATGCATTACAAACTCGTGAAGTTGTTGATAATGAATATATCTTTAACTTGAAGTTGTATTTATTGTTAAAGTTCTTCTCTTCAGGCACCACAAGCTTCTAGCAAGAAATTCACTGCTGAAATACCTACACCTCAGTATGTGGTTGTGGACACATATGAAAGAGACTACGCCCGCACTTTTGTTCAACCAACATCATATCTACGTGCCAGGGGAGGTTTGTGAACTAAACTTTTATGGGTTTGACATATTATTATAGTCTTTTGCTGATATTGAGTAATAAATTGTAGCTCGAGCTGAGATCGGGGACTTCGTTGAGTATGATCTTGATAACGAGGATGAGGATTGGCTACAAGATTTTAACAGAGAACGAAAAATCCTATCAGCTGAGAAGTAATTATATTGCTCTGATGTTTCTCTGTCTACACATCTTTGCAACAGTAGATTTATTGGGCATTTGATTGAATTGAAATTTTTTTTGATGCTGTTATTTTTTAGATAGTAATATTTAGATTAATTCTGTTGTCATCCCTTCTTCAGCTTATTGCTTTTACTTCCTTTATATTTTTTGCTTTGTTTATTATACTTGTGGAATATTTCTATAAGAAAGAACTCCGCTTTCTCTGAATTGTTCGTCAATAGTGCTGGATGTGGACAAGCATAGTTGTTTTCTGCCTTGGCTAATGGATTCAAATGCTTTCTTCATTCTCCTATTTGAACATTTTTTTTTGAGATTAAAGAGGTTTATGATCTCAAAGACTCTACTCAGGGTAATCTGTGATCGGTAGTTTATTGTTCAAGGAGGCCATCTATGTTCATGTGTCGTTGAATTTGCTGTACACTTACTTTCATAAGATGATACAGCTTATTTGGTTAATGTTAAGATTACGTTCAATATGACTTTTGTGTTGCTCTATTGGTGGTCTTATTGGAGTAAGTTTTGGTACCCTTTCCACAAGATGTCAAATATAACCATTTTATACTTAAAAAACTAAATATTTGATCCTATTAAATGTGTCTACCTACTGGAACTGCGAGCCTATTATTGAGTAGTTGGTCTAATGGTGTTTTCATACTGGTCGTATATGGTCTTAGCTTTTGCCACTGTACTGCAGGGAGCTGCACTGTGTTTCAAACTGAACATTCAGAGATTTTTTTTCTTCAGCCGGTGTGCTGCAGTGCTCTTTAGTTTTCCCTGATTTCGTTATTTGTCGTTATTAAAGATTATTATTTTAATAATTTACTTGCCCATCCATTATTATCTTTTACCAGTAGGGAAAGTTGCACCAGGCTGGCATCTTTAGTTTACATATTGACTTCTGGTTTACTTCTGCAGCTCGTACTCATGTTACTTTCTTTTTGCTGCAGGTTGGAGACTATTCTTTTTAAGTTGGAGGTTTCAGATCATAAGGCTCGGGAAAGAGCAGGAGTTATTACTCCTACACTGGGCCCTCCAGTTCCTGTGCTTCTGACTTCTGATGCTGCTGTTGAGGTGAAAACGCAATTTTATAATTGCTTTCCCTATCAATTTGGCAATTCTGAACTTCGGGCTAATTCTGTTGCTGTAGTAGTTCACTGTGGTTTTATTTGGCAAGTAGTGAAAAAGTGCTGGTAGCGTGGAGAAAACTCAAACATCTTATTTAGTAATTATGTGTGGTGCAGTGTTTGGTGTTGGTGGTAATTTGCTCTCTTTATTGATTACAGCTTCTGAACTAGAGTTATTCTATTGTGAAGTCTAATATTGCTTTGGTATGCGCAGATGGTGACACATTTGACTAAATTTCTGCTAATAATATGAGACACCACATTGTTCATTTTAAATAACTGATTGAGAAATTTTGAGCCCTTCTCTTTGTCCTCTAAAAGTGCAGCATGGTACTGAAGGGATTAGTTAAACACTGCATTTTTTTGGATAAGTGAGGCCACAGTTGTTTGAAGCTTGGTGACACAGTTGCAACCTGAGTGATTTCAACGCGTCCCTATGAAGAAGCAGTACAAAGGTTATGGGCAAGAAATACAAGGGATGAAGATGATTAATTTTGCTTTTACCAAATTTGATCTGATTTAAGATTTTTTAGAGACTTGGCTGAATTAAAGGACTGTATTTTGGAGTCTGGAAACTAATTTGGTTGAAAAAGGGATTTGAATTTAACAAATGTGAAAGGTTGAGCATTGCCTGTGTATTGAGCTTTTACTTCTCTTTTTGTTTGGATTCTGAAGGATTAAATGTATTATGTGAAGATGTAAATCGTAATTAGTCTTTTCCAGCACACAAGGGCTTAGGATATGACAATAGTTTTCTAGTTTCACAGGGACTGTGCAGAAGCATATTGTGATGAAAATGGCTTTTTAAATGTGATGGAAATGGTCCAATCTTGAATTCCGCTGTCAGTAATGCAGCTGTAGATAAGCCAAGATTGAAATTCAAACTTGTAGTAAAGTTAGATTTTTCACTGCCTGGAATTTGTGTGTAAAACTGAAATTGTGGTTGGTGGCAGCTTTGTGATAGGCTTGGGGCTATTTAATATATCGGCATGTTCCCATTAATATGGCAATGAGCTTGGATGAGGATGGTTCCATTTTAATTATGCTCATATGATATATGAAGTTACTGCTGTGAAGATTATGATTAATGCTCACTTTCTTGGAGTTGAGTGCTTTTTTTTAAAAACTTCCAGTGTTTGGTTGAGCAATTTAGATATGTTCATGGAAAATTGAGATATCAATTTGTCTTTTTCTTTTTTCATTTTGTGTGAATGACACTGGTTGTTATTTGTTACTAGTTTTTTTTCCCTCTAATAGATTTATGACGACCTTTTGTGGTTCTAATTGCTCATATCCATTGTCGTGCAGGCTTTGCAATCTCTTTCAATTAAATATGGAGTTTTCCAGTCTATTTACAATTACTGGAAAGAAAAAGTATGTACCATCCCTGATTATAGTTTCCTGTACAACATTTATCTCCTTGGTGCAGAATTATTTTATTAATAATCTATTAATTTCTCACTTTGGGATTTTCCTTTGAGAAAACAGTTTATGTATGCTGGTATCTTATGGAAGTGATGGAGCTTCACTTTTAGTTTTCGGGGTGTTGTATTCTACTGCATCCCTGGATTGTTTCTTTTCAGTATACAATTCTCTTGAATTGTCCATAAGTTGAACTATTCTGTCATTTAGCTCTGCTAGACATGATTAGATATAGTTGCTAAGAGATGCTATCAATTGAATTAATTGATACCCCCTTTGGACCAAAATCAGAGTTGCTTTTGGGGAACAAACTTGTATGGAGACATGTAATAATTGTGTTGGTGAGGTGTATTTGGATGAATTTATGGTCTTGCTTTCAAATTTAAAATGTGTAACTAAGCGAGTGCAATGGTATTGGTGAAAAGTTACTTTTTCAAAGAACATTATGGAAATTTGTGTTAACAATTTTGGTGTGTTTGAAAAAGTGCGGAGACAATAACATTGGGATGGAATGATTTCTTGTTATGGGAAGGAATAATCTATAGAGCACATTTAGATGACTGTATTTTGGATTGTGCTGTTATCTAGCTGTGCATAACTTGTAGTTTTTAGTTAGTCTATTAGTACCTCATAATTAAAGTTTATATATGTATATCTTTTTGAAGTTAATGATGTTCATGTCTTGTTTACATTTATGGTTGCTATACCTTAATCAAATTTGCATTAAGTTGTACTCTGGAATTTGAAGTTCACATGCTTCAAAGTGTTTATTGATTTCACTTTTTTAAATATGTAACTTAGAAAGCACTGGTATTCTGGCTCGCAAAAAATGCTTCCTGGTAGTAACATTGTAGCTACAATTTGCATCTTACTAAAGTTGAATCTCCATGTATATTTATATGAATTCTGGTTCTGACTAAAAGATCTCCCTGTTTTAAATGTTCTAGATGAATAATTTGCTGGCATAAGGTTGATGTAAGAAAAGAATGCATCATTATTTCTCTGTTGAAAATGGCTAGAATTTTATGAAATCCAGCAAGTAAGCAGGTGTCTTCACATTGATGTCTAGTGTACAAGAATCAATAAACATTCTGAGGATTTCACAAGTAATTCACATATCTGATTTGCCCTACTTTTTTTCAGATACTTTCTCATTTCTTTCTACTGTTTCTGATTTTTGCAGCGAGAGCGGTGGCAAAAGCCTATTCTACGGCGTTTACAGGTCTGTGCTATGATTTAACTAGTTACCCTTCTTTAATTTTGCATTTATTATTTTCTTTTCAGTTTTGAGGTTTGTGTCTTGACCTGGGTTCTTTTGTTGTGAGGATGATTTGTCTTTGAAATGCTTCATGGAGTTAGAGCATTTGTCTTTCTTTGTTCTACATTATGCATCTCAAATCACCACTTGCTCTGCTGCATGCGTATCCTTGTCTTCTTGCTAAGTTGTAACTGATGATGACAGAAATGAGATAGAACTTTTAGCACCTTTGTAGTTTTCTTGATGTATGATGGCTCTGATTCTCTCAACAGTACCCAAATGGGTGGATTGAGCTTGAATTTTTTAACAAACTTTCTATTGATAAATGATCATCTGGATCTCTGTTATATACATCTTTGGTTGGAGTTGTATGGTGGCAGATAACAGCTGTTTATGGACGGGGAATGCGGTGATCTTTTGTTGTATTCTCCTCTCTTTTTCTTTCTCTCTCTCTCGTCTCTCATATTGTTCTCTTTTATGTAGAACCCTTTACTTCCTCTGTTTGAATTCTGATTTTTGGACATATTGTTTTTGATATATGACAGTAGTGACGAGTTTTTCTGTAGTTTGGTTAATTTTGTGGAATCGAATATTCATGTTGTCCAATCAATTCATGATAAATCCTTTGGATAGAATTATTCTCATGTCTTCTTATGTTCTCCTAGTAAACTCTAAAAGCTTACACGTCTTTTGCTTATTGATTTATTTTTATTTTTTTAGGATGATAGATTTTCTTATATTTGTTTATTCATTGATGACTGTTTCGTACACTTCGTATTACAGCCACCACCTCCCGTAAATGACACCAATCCGTATAATGTATTTAGGCCAAGGGAAAGACCCAATAGACTTCATACCAGACGGGTAGGTCATCTGCTTTACAAACTTGTGAAGCATTTTTCTTGGTTCATATCGATTTCTGAGCTCTGAGGCAAGGACCTGGTACTTGCATTTTTAACAGGCGGAATTTTTTTTTGTAATCTTTGTTAATTTTTCCTTAGATGCAAAGGCGGGAAAACAATGTGCAGTCATTTGAGAAGCTTCGCCAGGTGGGCAGCCTGACCATTCTAGCATCTGAACATATTCTTAGCCCTTGTGTTTTTACCTTCTGTTTTCTTTTCTCTTGTTTCTTCGTGCCTGTCTAAAGGTTTTTTTGCACCATCTTTACTGAGTATGGCTTCAATTGTGCTTTTAATTCATAAGCAGGTGTTCAGCTTGTGATTATCTGGTATAATAATATTTTATGTGTAATATGGAAGTCACCATGATAAACTATTGACATTTCCAATTATTAGCATTTGTACATAAGTACTGTAATATGCTTGGCTAAGAAAGATAGACCGCTTTCCTGTGGATGCCACATTGCTTTTGCAGCTTAATGTCGCTTAATAATGCAAAATATATCATACGAAATAAATGTTATTGAAATTATTTAGACTTGCTTAGCACTCTTATGAAAACAAGGTAAGTTAGAGGAGTACATTTAACTTTTAACTATATTGTAAAGATGTCAGATACCTTTAGGAAATCCACGTCATCTACTCTGCTTTTTGCTAACCGCTACTTCAATCTGATTCTGAAATGGATTGACATCTTTGTTTTTGTAATGGTGTTGGTTGAGGAATGCTTATGGTATTGTACTATTTTCATATTGTATTGATTCAAGTTGTATGTTTTTTATTCACTTGCATCAGGTCAGACGAAACCTTGAACAAGCAAAAACTATATTGGAAGCTTTGGTTAAGGTATATTTGACTTTCAGATACTTGTGTATTTAAGTATTTAAACTGATGCTTGCTTGCCCTGGAAAAATCATATAGCAAATTTGTCCTGATTTATCCAACTTGCTTGTTGTGTAGAGAGAAGAGAAGAAAAGAGATGTTATGGAGAGTGAGGTTAGCCTTCAGAGGATTCAGATGAAGTATAAGGTATGAATTGGCTCACCATATTTGAATGTACAAACAAACATGTTGCAGATGCTAGTAGCATAAATAGTTATTTGCTGGAAAATTTAATCATACTGCTAAGTTGAAACCATGCATGCTTAGAAGACAGCAAGCTGATTCAGGAGGTTTTAGAATTTATCGGCCATGTAGTTGAAATTATTGTATGCATTGAATCAAGCAACTGATTGAGAGTTATTGGCATTTTCAGAATGAAACTGAGCTTCTTGAAGACAGTTTGGCCTTACCTGGATTGCCATCATTCCCCAGCAAGGTTGTTTCAAGTGAAGAGGAATTTGTAGATTCTGATGATGTAGCTAACAGCCGTCCGCATATGCGGCCTGCGGCTGTACAGCATCCACCTTTTGTAGACTCAAAGCTGGGAATGGTTGCTGTGGGAAGCACAAGGCGAGAGTTTAAAACGGCCAAATGGATGGCTGAATAAATTGGTATTTACTTAGTGATTATTTTCTAAATACTTTGCCTTTGTTCAAACTCAACATTTATTGCACTTGGCCCATTGGTTTTTGGTCTATTAAAATATTTGTAGACGCAGCCATTTTGGTGTCCTGCCTCATTGCTACCCCCAAGTTACTCAAGTTTTCTCTTGGGATAAATGCAGGATCCAGATGAGCCAGTTTTGTTGTTCACAAAGCCCCTGGATCCAGAAAAGCTGGCTGTTGCTGGCATTATGCCACCAGCAGCTTCTTTAATACCAAACGGTGAACCTACACCATCAGCCACTTTCCATGACGGTGAACCTACACCACCACCCACTTTTCGTGGAAGGTTTGGACGTGGTGGGCGAATTGTGTTTGACAGAAGTGATCCGCTCATGCTTACTCCTCCTGACTGCGGTGAAACTACCTATGTACCACCAAAACCCCGACAATCTGTAAATCTTTGACGTTTTCATTGCTTCTGGTTCTTCACCACAGGTGCATCCACTCCATATGGATTTTGATGTGGTATTTTTCTGATGATGACCGAGATATGTGAGAACCATCCCGAATTAGTGTCTTTCAGAGCCCATTTATAGAGCATTTGATGTGCAGGATAGTCAGTTTCTCTTACTTCGCCAATTGTACAATTATTTTGGGGAGGTTTTGAAAAGGAAAGAAAATCCTTCAGTTCTCTGCTTTCTTTCTGTAGCATAGGCTATAGGGCAAGATAGTGAGATAGTTAAATGCCTGCAATGACAGCATTTGACCCATGTGTATGCTTCTGTTGTAAATTGAATGGTTGAACTAAAGACAATAAGTTAAGAATAGATAGGGCTGTTTCAAACTTTTGTAAGCTCCTCCTAGCATTCTTAATTTGGTCCGTCTCTTCAACTGAACTTTTTGTGGATGTACAGGGTGATTGCAGTTTGAAAGGGTCATTGGCCCTTGCATCGTTGATGCTATAGAGTTTTAGTCTCTCGACTGACTTGTGCCAATTAGGCCATCTTCTTGACTTGCAAATTTTCAACCATTCTACGCCAATCTTATTATTGATCCTCGCTAAAGCCATTCCCAAAAAATGCAGTTTCAGTTTCCTCTGCCATGAATTCTTTTTCCGTGATCTTCTTAAATTACCCATTGGGCTGATCTCCCAGTGCTTTTGGTGTGGATCATAAGCAAACATGTTTTGTTGTGACTAAAGGGCATTCCTAATTTTAACTTATGATTCCAAGTGGGATAAAATAGCTGGTATGATCCGAATTTAGCAACTCCTTTATCATAAAAAACTTCGTAAAAACAACGAAAAGCATGCACAATGAATGGTTGCGGATTCTATTTCTTCGTGAAATGGTTTATTGACTTGCACATCATCTCCTACTTTGTGAAATGGGAAGTCGTCAGTGTCTGAAAGAAGAATTCTGGCACCTAAAACTAGACAGCACTACTATCACATTCGATTTTGTTCGTTTCTTGGCCACCCTATCCTTGTTTGCTGCTTTTTCTTCACGCGAAAGTATTCTTTGCCTCAAAATGGTCATCTTGTGCTGGATTTCACAATGAAACTACTTCTCTTTCAATGGAGTATATAATGGATATTTGCTTTGCTTTCCATCTCTATATCATCTTCTACCTGTCATTTTCAGTAGCGATCCATTGCTTGAAGTACAGAACGAAAAACATTGCTGTAAAATGGCCGCAGAAGAATCGGCCCGCTCTTTGGGGTACACCCCGACATGGGTTGTGACTGTGGTCTGCTTCGTCATTGTTTTCATATCTTTCTTGGCTGAGCGCGGCCTTCATCGACTCGGCAAGGTAAGCATCGAAAACCAGGCCTCTTTATCAAAAATTTTACTATGAATTTTTAGTGAACTCTTTATATGGACCCTTTTTCCTTTTTTGAAATCTTTGTTGGGGTTGAACATTAGTTCTTCAGGCATAAGCGTCAAGACTCGTTGTTTGAAGCCTTAGAGAAGGTCAAGGAAGGTATGTGAATGATTGATTAACCATTATTCTTCAGAGATTTCCTCATGAACCCATTGACATGTGACAGTAGTTAATGATGATGATGAAAATAAATGACGTTGATTTGGTCTCCAATATCAATTGAATTGCAGAATTGATGCTTCTGGGATTTATTTCCTTGCTGTTGACTGTATTCCAAGGCCTAATAAGCAATATATGCATCCCTGTTCATGCTGCAAGTATCATGCTTCCATGCAAGCCTCCAGCTCATCATAAACCTTCCCCCAGTGGTGGCTCTGAGCATCTTATTGACACCAGGTATAATGGAAGGAGACTTTTGGCTGAAGATTCAAGCATGGAAACTTGTGCACGTAAGGTATAATTCCTTTTTATCTTATATGAATATATAAAAATGATTTGCGTCTGTGTGTGTGTGTGTGTTTTTTTTTTTTAATACACAATATATTCATTATTTGATAAATCTTGATGAATTACAGGGAATGCTGCCGTTGTTGTCGCTGGAAGCATTGCATCAGCTGCATATATTCATATTTGTCCTGGCCCTGGCTCATGTCATTTTCTGTGTTACCACAATGCTTCTTGGAACATTTAAGGTACATTATGTAAAGCTCGTGGTACAAATAAAATTAAAGTCAAAGGAATAGGTTCTGAAAGTGTCCATGCTTATATATATGGTACCTTTCTTTCCAGCTTTGGAAAAACTTAGATCCATTGATGTCAAATTTTGTTTTAAAAAAAAAAAATTTGATGTCAAATTTTGTAACTACTTAATGGATAATTTGATAATTAATGCAAGAGAAAAGTGACATATAGCTTCACTGTATTTCTTGAATGGATGGAAAATATTGCAAATATTTTACAATTGCTCAACTTGACATCAACGCAGATAAGCCGGTGGAAGCATTGGGAAAATTCAATTAGAAGTGAGAATTCAAAGGATGGTAACTTTCCTAGACACATTAATTCGTAATTCATTATTGAATCAATTATTTGGTTGGAAACAAAATCATATATGCTTGTGAGTATTGATTAATTTCTCTCAAAAAATATTTGGCTTCGATCATTAGTCTCTTCAATAATTGTTGAATAATTGTATGCAGCTCATCATTCGATTCATATCCACCATCAAAAATTCTTGGAAAGAGCAGGCAGTTATTGGAGAAGGTTCAAAGTTGTAAGTTGGATGGTAAGTTTTCTTATGAACCCACAACTTCTTAACTAAGTTCTTCAAATAATTTTAGTATACTAAATGTTGGGACAGTGTTTTAAATCGTTTTAATATATATATATATTTTAATTTTGAATACATTTTTTTATCTTACAAATATTATTTTAAAAAATACAAAAATACATTTTGAAACATTGTCTATACAAACTTATTCCTACTAATTATTATAAAAAAAAACTTGTCAAGAGTTACGAAAGTTTTAAATGTAAAATTACTATATAACTTGTTACTCTTATAAATAAACTAGAGGCTAAGATATTTCACAAAGGTGCTTAATTTTCTACACACATTAATTAATTTAGAATTTGGCATAAGCTAAATTGTTAACTTCATCTTTTTTTTTTTTGCAGGTGTCATTCTTCAAACAGTTTTATGGTTCAGTCACCAGATCAGACTACATTACCTTACGAACAGGGTTTATACGTGTACCATTCCCTTCATTAATTTGATATGTTTTTCTTCCTTGGTTTTATTAAAGTTGATTTTATTAACTTTTCTCTCTAATTTTTGTTTACTTTAGGCCCACTGCCCATCCATGCCTGAATTTGATTTTCACAAGTATATGTTGAGGACCATAGAACATGATTTCAAGAAAATAGTTGGTATAAAGTAAGAAATGAAGCTATTCACATTCAACATATACATGAGTACATTTTTTAAAAAAAAATTCTTGGCAAAATATTAATTAATAAAATTGTTGATCTTAATTTTTCGATCTAATATTAATCTTGATAGCTGATTTTGAACAGCTGGTACTTGTGGATATTTGTCATGATCTTTTTGTTGATAAATTTAGCAGGTATGTATATGTACTGAATAATTTTATTTTATTGTATTTTTTTAATATCTCCACTTCAACCATAAAAAAAGGGGATATGTTTATATGAGGACTACTGATGAATTCTGCCATTCTATGACAATTCTATTGCAGGATGGCACTCATATTTTTGGCTATCATTTTTGCCTTTAATAGTAAGTGAATAAACTTATCATTATTTGCTTAAGACAATAACTTGTACTCTCAAAAATATTATAGGCTTTGCATGGATACAAATTTTATTTTGTATTCTTACATTTCCGACACAAATTTCATCTCATAATTTTTATTTTGAGTATACAAATTAACCTAACATGAGATAGCGAAAAGGAATTGTTACATGCCTACTTATTTGAAGGAAATCATTACAATAGATGTAATCTATGTTTAAATTGCAGCTGTTGCTTCTTGTGGGCGCAAAATTAGAACACATAATTATGGAATTGGCTACAGAGCTTGCTGAACATGGACAGGGAGGAGCAGCTGCAACACCAGTGAAGCCTTCTGATGAATTGTTTTGGTTTCATAAGCCAGCTCTGGTTCTATACTTGATTCACTTCATACTCTTTCAGAACTCGTTTGAGATTGCTTTCCTATTCTGGGTTTGGGTAAGCGTTTATTAATGCGGTCTCAACATTAATGGTTCTACGCATGCAAGTGCACTAATGCCATCTTTTGTGTATCACTATTCCAGGCCACATATGGATTCAGATCGTGCATTATGGAAGACGTGGGTTTCATTATTCCAAGAATTATTGTGGGGTAATTAAATATGGATCGGATATATTCTTCTTCTCTTCTTAATACTTCATAATTAATAGTACATGGGATTTTCTAAAATTGTCGAGGTCAGAATGTCTGACAATATATTAAGGGTGTTTTTCGAAGTTCAAAATACCTTAGTTGTAGTATAAAATGCAATTGATTATTAACTTATACGAGAAATTATTCTAAACTTATATAGTTACCATTTAACGTAAATAGAGTAGTACTCTATTTCACAATAAAAAGGTACCCTCCAAGAAAAAAATAATAAAAAACCTTTCTGGCATGTCCTGAATTCGGGACTTAATTAAGCAATCCCTTAAATGTTGTGCCTTTTATTAACCCTTATTTTGTATGTTTGTCGATTGTTGCATATGCAGACTAATTGTGCAGGTTCTTTGCAGCTATAGCACTCTACCTTTGTATGCTCTTGTCACACAGGTATTATATCTAGTCATGTAAACCCTAATTAGAAGTTCTGATATCATGCATGCATGCATGCATGGTTTAATCATGATTATATTTTCTAAACTCTTCATATATATTTTTCAAATGTAGATGGGCAGCAGTTTTAAACAAGGCATATTTGACACCTACATCCAATCGCTTATTATGGTTTGGGCAAAAAGAGATAAAGATGATACATCACACACCCATGAAAGCCATAGGTTGATATCCCAGCAACCTTTTGATGCCATTTGTGTTGCCCAGCAATCCAATGATGATCAGGTTACTGCAAAACCAGTGGTGGAGCTTACACATTAGAACAAATCTCAAACTTTGATTCATATACTGAAGAGAGAAAGGAAGATATTAGTATGACCATATTCTGTAATCCATACTGCATTTAATTAATCAGAAGAAACCCAAATTTTAGTCACAGAACTTGCAATTTGCTATGGTTGATTACTTGAATAACTGAGCCTGGTAATCCCTTTTCCTTTGGATGCAAAGACTTTTGTTATGATTTGGGTGATTAAGGTCAACAACAAATAAACGTAAGCACAATGTTTCAGAACTTGAATTGAAACAACAATTGATCAAATTAATGATGAGTTAATGTTAAGCACGAAAGACAAGGAGGAAAAGAAACAAAATTATGTCTCAACCAAAGAAAATCTAATTAACTTTTCCATTTTCGTTCAACCGACTTAACATTACTTTGATGGTTTTATCCACAGCTTGTGTTGAAGATCTTTTTGCTAGGTTCTTCATTTATGATACATCCAAAGGAAAAGAAAAAGAGAAAGGGAAAGGAAAAGGAAAAATTCTTCGGAAACACTTACATTGTTACAAAGGAAAAAAAACAATATTATTATGGAAATAATGAGAATTGAACCCTCAATTTTTGAATTATTTAAGAAACGTTTAAACAAATAAAGAGCCGAGATGTAATTCTTCTACGGTCATACTCACACCTAAAAGTTTGATGACTCGTTAAACCTCACTGATTGCCTTCTTTTTCCCTCAAATATCATGTACTCTCAAAATATATTTTTATGTTTTATGAGATAAAAATTATTTAAAAAATATATAAAATTTTAATGTGTATATATAACCCAAATTGAAAACTAAAAATTATATGAAAATTTTGTATGATACTTACTAATAATGACAATATATAATCCAATTTAAAAAGTCAAAATAAAGTAAAAAATTATATATTTAATTATGCGTTAAATGTGTTATACTTTATAATTTAAAAAAATATACTAAATTAAAAGTACACTTGATCTTTTTTTGAAATGGATAGAATACTTATTTATTTTTATTAGGGTAAGTCTTTCTGAATATTGTTACAATTACGCCAATGAATGAAACATGAACTGTGTGATGGGAATTATCATAGATAGGAGTGCAAACGAATTAGCATGTTCAGTGAACAGTTCGTGAACAAGTTTGGTTACATTCATTTATGTTTGTTTGTTAAATTAAATGGATAATAAACAAACAGATTTTATTGTTCGTTAATGAACATGTTTACGAACACTTGTCGAACACTAATAAACGAACATAAACGAGCTTGAACACAAATATAAAAACTTAAACGAATATGAGCCGATCTCAAATAGTTTTAAAAATAAATGAATAATTCACGAACAATGTTCGTTTGTTTATGTTTGGCTTGTTTACACCCCTTAGAGTTGGAAACATGGTGTGAAGAATTTTTAAAAAAATAATTCTAAAAAAAAAAAAACATACTGCACATCCTCACTTTAAATTTTTATCTATAGATTTTAGTATGGTTTAATGGAATGTTTTTGATAATTTTAACTTTTTAAAATATGAATGTAATAACTGCGTTAGAATTATATTAAATATCATAAAATTCAACCAAACTTAATGAAAAAAAAAACTCTAAATTTAAACAATACCAATTTTAATTTTAATGAGGAACAAGCATACTCTATATGTGATGGGAAAATGAAGTGAAGAGTTAGCGAGTAATTTAAAACAATATTATTTATTATTGAAACACCAGAGTAATACAGAAAATGAATATCGTATTTGGCATCTCATTATTTTGGGAATTAAATTACTCGTAGAGAAGCACTTGTCTAATGATTCAACAATGATATGAAATAATCCGAGACTTTGGATGCCATTATTTGTTGTTTGAAATCGTCCTCTCCCATCTCTAAGCTTTCCAGGCTTTTGGATCTTGAATTACTGCGGTAACAGCAAATCCTAACAAAATTCAATAATAATAAAAAAAGAAATAAAAATATTAGTATATGATCATACTTTCGATTAGATTAAAACCAAAATTATATATAACACTCTTTCTATATTAAAAAAAAAAAATTACTTTGATTTTTTTATTTACTTTAAAAAAGACCCGCATTTAAATAGAAAACTTACGTTATTTTTACTAATAATAATTATATATGGCATGAAATCAAAATATATAAATAAAATTAAAAATTGCACATTATAATAGGATTACTTACACATATAATTCAAAAAAACAGGCTGTAATATATTATACTGTAAAAGTAAAATATAGAGGTAATATAAATATTCTCACAAGTACTGAAGATTGGTCAAGTTTCCTAACCCAGGTACAAAAGCTCCAGAAAGATCCGCTTCGCCAAGGCTTGTTCTTTCATTAATTGTAAATTAAAAATTCACAAATTTAATCCCCTTTGTTCAAATAAAATTAAAAAAAAAAACTTTCAAAATTTTTTATTTAAAAAAAATATAATTTACTTTTAGAGTAAATTCTATAGGACTACACTTAAAAAAAAAGTAAAAAATTTTGTATATTTAATAATTGATGCATTAATTATATTATAATTTATAACTAAAAAATTTTATTTAATCTAAAATTGAATTTTTTTTAGAACAAAAGAAATATTGAGGACCTATTATTTGAATAATTGTAGTACATCATATGATCAACTAATTCAAGTTAAGGCATAGTAACAGAAACTATGAAAATTTATTGACAACTTCGTTACCAATACTCCATTCATTCTAAATAAAAAGTTCAGTTTTATAATAATTATTATTTTTTTTGTCTTAATTATTTTGCAACCTCCTGAGGAGCAAATACAGATCACTTTAATTAATTTAATGCTTAAAAAAAAAATACTATATTCATTACTTGTAATTAAATTGTGTAGTGACAGCCTCAAAAAGCCCAAGAAAAATGGGCCGAATTGGGAGTAATTTCACTTACAAAAATTTTAAGCTTTGTAAGTTTCCAAGAGATGCTGGGATTGGGCCACTAAACCAATTACGATGCAGGTCCAACCTTACTAGATTCCTGAGGTTGCCCAACTCAGCTGGAATGATTCCGCTCAGATTATTCCCATACACTTCCCTGAAATTAAGGGCCGTTTGGTTTGAAATATGGGAAAATAAAATAAACAATAAAAGGAAAAATGGTGTAATGTTTAGTTGGGATTGGTTTTAAAAGTTTAAGCTGAGGAACAAACCAGAAACCCTGTGAGGCTCCTTTTAATAAACTCACCAACGGACGTTTTTAATTAGACAAAAAATGATACTTTCAAATTTTTTTATTTAAAGCAAAAGCGTCATTCTTTAATTAAAAAAATAAATTATAATGATTATATAAGCGCATACTTTGTATGAATGTGATACGAATGATGAATTAGGTATTGTGTAACTCAATGGTTTGCAACCCCCATTTTGTCTATTTTTTTTTAATTTTTTAAAAACAAATTTCACTAAATTATAGAAAATATTTTTTTTTACAAAATGACATGCACTTTGACTATTTTTTGAACAAAATATAATTTGTTAAATATCATATAATATAAAATACTAATATTTTTATTATAATTTTAATATAAAATTTATTATTATTAATATTAAATTTTAATTTTAATATAAAATTTATTCCATTCCATTACAAAATAATACCAAACAACATAATTATTATCATTCCATTCTATTCCAAACCTTTCTATTCCACAAATCCATTCCATTCCTAAACCCACCATTTATACCAAGCGGCCCCTAAGTTAATTACTTACAAATATAATAAAATAAAATAAACAATAATAAGGCTGTAATATAGTAGTAATATTCTCACAAGTACTGAAGATTGGACAAGTTTCCCAGCTGAGGAACAAGAGGTCCAGAAAGTCCCGCTTTGCCAAGATCCCTTTATTAATTTACAACAGTTATTAGGGTTCATAACTTTTACTTCTTTCGTCTAAAAAATTAATTTACTTTCAAAATTTTTTTATTTAAAACAAAAGAGTTCATTCTTTGATTAAATTTTATATTATCCTTACTTATAATTATTATATAAACCCATACTTAAAAAAGTATGAATAGGAAAGAAAAATGATACGTTTAATGATAAATTAGGTATTGTGTAACTTATAACTAAAAAAATTGTATTCCATTCAAATGCAACTTTTTTTTTTTAGAATAAAAGAATATTTACGATCTATTATTTTAATAATTGTAGTACATCAAATGATGGACTAATTCAAATCACGACAAAGTAACAAGAACTAAGAAATCTACAACTACGTTTCAAATGCTCCATGCATACTAAACAAAAAGTTCAGTTTTATTTTTTTTTATTTTTTAATTTACTCTTAAATAAAATTTTTCTTAGTCGTATTATATGAAAAAAGGTAAGAATATTAAAATAAAATTATATAATTAATTGTATAGTAAATATATTATATCATATATATTACTTATATTAAGATGGGTTTTTTTTTTTTTTTTTCCATACGGAGGGAGTTTTATCATTATGCTTTGATAAAGGTTTAATTAATTGGACTTATAGTCTCACTACACTGTTACGATTGTCGCAGGTGACATGGAACCAGGTGCGTGGATTAACTAGCTTTGGATCCCAACTCTGCAGAACATTATTTGGATCAGTTAATTTGGCTTTCCAACTTGAAAGAATATCTCCTGCTTATTAACAACATGCATAAATTCCTTATCTGTACTTCGTTTTTCATTCCATAAATTAGAATGCCAAAATGAATAAAATAGTAAATGATGAGAAGATGAAGAAAGTATTAGTCTGTTGTTGATGATGATGATACATATATACCTTCAGAATTCCGGTGTGTTTAGAGTTCAAAATCTGTTGGCGGTTCTTGAATAATTAGTATAGATCTTTGGTCTGGGTCTATACTTTTCTAGATTAGAGAGCTCAGTATGTGAGTAGTATTTGGTGTAGGATTGCTTGTCTACCCTCTGAAGTCATGTTTCATTTCATTGTAATTTTTACTCTTATTTTCTAATAAAATGCTTTACCTTGGTGGCTTGTCAAAAAAAAAAAAAAAAAAAAGATAGCTTGAGTAATTATTCGCGAAGACCAAATGCAAATTCCTAGTAAACACAATCTTTTTGTATCAGCATTGCGGAACACGAACTGGGTTGGCGTTGTATGTGATTAACACTGAATCTTAAGAATTTAATAAAAGGACAAAAAGAATAAAAATAAAAAAGGGCTCTGCCTGCTTTTCCGTTTTCTTTTATAAATGTTTGGATTGCATTTTAGTATATATTTTTATATTTTTTAATATAATTTTTTATATTTGTAAAGTAAGTCTTATTTTATAACCTTGGTATTGAAAAGTGTAAAATTGTATCGTTTACAAGGTGTGAAACAAACTTCACATTTCCATTTTCTTGAGGAACAATTGGTCTATATTCCTGCCTAACTTGTGGCAGGGACTGAAGGTCGATCATTTCCATTAATTTTGGCATCTAATTACTAAACCAAAGACTTTGAACGTTGACATTTTCAAACATTGCTAGTTAGTCCTCCAAAACGAGGTTTTGTACTTTTTAATATATTTTTATAATTTTTAATATATTTTTTCTTCACAATTATTATTTTACAAAAATATGAAAATTCATTTTAAAAAGTTATTTATAGAAGCTATACATTTTAAAATGTTGACTATACGGGTTTTGAAACGGGAGCATCATTGTTGGTATAAGTCAAATTACATGAATTAGAATATACCTAGGGAAATGCAGAAATTCCAAGTGTGCTCGTGGTGTATCATGTATGATATTAATTAGGGAATCGTTCTTAGAATTTTTCCGGCAGTAATCTATGTAGAATTTTGTTCATGTTTAATTACAATTTTGGTGCTTCTGGATGATATCAAAGTCTTCTTAATCTACTATATAAAGAAGGAACTCTAGACAAGAATAATACAATATATGCTGAAATTCATGAGGTCATTCAGTTCAAATGAAAGCAAACATTAGAGATAGCAAATTTTCAATACATCAGAAATTAATATGTACATAAGGCTATAAAATGATTTTGAATTAAAGGGATGGGATACAATAATTTTACGCCTCGTTTGTTAGCAAGGAATCTGAGTATGGAAAGTAATATGTTCTAAGGGTTTACACCTTGTTATTCTTTCAGAAAGAGATGAGTCAATAGCTAAAACCTACTATGAAAACCCAATAACTAATTAATTATCAACTTCCGTTTGAAATTGCTTAACACTTTTATTGAAGTCGGTACTGATTTGGATGGTTAAACTACCTTTTAGAGCTTCAAAATTATGTAAACTACCTTTTATAAATGTATGTTCTTAAATAAGTAATCATATTTACAACGAAATTTTTAGTAAATGCTCATATTAACTAATATGGGAACACGGCTATGAGAACATGGAGGTGTTCCACACAATAGGTTTCAATTTTGAGGTGGGAGAACGGTACAATTCAATTCAGGGTTCTCAAACTGGATTTCTCAAGCTACACTCACAGAAGACATCATTCACTAAGGTTGTATTTTATGGATTCTGTGGGTGGCTAGAGGGGAGGCGATATGGAAAGATAAATTCATGCCTCCAATAGCAATCTGGGAAGAGACCAAACAGCTATTCAAGGAAATTACCTAATGCTACAAGGCTGATCAATGCAGCCAGGTAAGGAAACAAGAAGCAACAAAGAAGGCCTATGAAAAGGAAAAGATGAAAGTATTGTGGAAATGGCATGAGGAAATTCTACTTACATATAATCATGACTGGATAGTAGTGAGAACGGATGGTTCATCTAGGAAGGACAAGGAATATGCAGCAATGGTGTGGATAGCTAAAGACTTCAATGGCCGATTGTTAGCATCCAATGCCAAAAGAATCAACGCCATTAACGCTCTCCAAACGGAGTTAACAGCCATTTTGGAGGCTTTAAGGGAAATGGTGCAGAAGGGATGGACCAAAGTTCTAGGGGTTGCTTGCAAAAATAGCACATTTTGGACACATGTTTGCAAATATAGCAGTTGTATAAAATTTATTGCAAAACTAGCAAGTCAACGTAGTTTGACTTAGTGAAAAGACCCAAATAACCCCTTATTTACAAAAGATGAGAAACTTTGCACCTAAAAGCACATAAGTTAAGCATAGGTCGAACACTAGGTCGAGCATTTGTACTAGGTCGAGCACTAAGTCAAGTTTGACTTCATTACAAGGTTAAGCTCTAAGTCAAATTTGACTTCATTATTAGGTCGAACACTAGGTTAAACACTAAGATGAGCATAACGAATGGAGATCAAATGAAGTTTGAATAAAGAAGAACGACGGGTTATTTTTAAATTTAAATCACGCCCTAATTGTAGAGATTAAAAGGAACTATGTCGTTACATTTAATCAGGTGCTTAAGTCAAAAGTAGTTATAAATAGGATGTTACAGTATGAGTCATTAATTTTGGCGTCTAAATTATTAAACCCAAGACTTCGAACCTCAACATTTTCAACATTACATTATTGTTGCTATAAGTAAGAATTTTATGTGTGCTTGTAGTCTATGGTGATATATACCTGTGAATCCTTGTTAATTTATGGAATTTTGTTCATATTTAATTACAATTTTGGTGCTTTTGGATGATATCTTTGTCCTCTTAATCAACTATATGTAGATGGAACTTTAGATTAGAAAAATAATACGTCTTGAAATTCACGAGGTAATTCACTTCAAGTGGAAACAAACAATAGAAATGGCAAATTTTCAATAAATGACAAAATAATATATACATAAGGCTAAAATAATTTTGGACTAAGGGGATTGCGTTAATTTTGTACTTAATACTACAGGATGACAAATTTTTATATTACAATTTATATTTTGAGTAATGATATTATTATGAAAAATTATAGTGAATTTTGTGAGCGATTAAAGTAATATTCACGTAGCAAGATATGAGTAAATATTTAAATTGATTACTACATGTATCATTAATTGTTTTACTTTTATCATTTAAGTTATGGTGCAGCAAAATGATAAAGAAAAACAGTTAGAAAAAACTTGAGATTTTTTATCCCACTTATTATATATCAATTGTGTCCTATTAATGAAACAAGTTCATTTTATTAAAATTAGGCTTACTATAATTTATACTTTTCATATTTAGGTTTAGTATTTGTTAATGAAATGACGTGATTCCGTAGATGAAACACATTTAGTACACAATAAATAATATAGAGAATCTAAACTAGTTTGGAAAAGTTATTGAGAGGGAAGCATTATGGACTCACAGTACATAATTACCAACATTAAGTAATATTTTAACAATCAAGCTTCCCTAAAAAGGAGTGATTTCGAATTCTTTTTCCGTTTTAATTCTAACAACATTTTATGGCAAGAAAAAGCAAGTCCGGCTGGGCAGAGAATAATAAATCAAATGGTAATAATTAAATTAAAGGTGAATTCAATTAACCAGTGGACCATGAAAATTAAAATGAGAGAGAGAATAATAAATTTAGCATCGAATTAAAAGCAAAGACAAGGAAAGTTGACTGATTGATCATTTTATTTGAGGTATAATTCCACTTTCCTCTCGAGAGAGTAATAAATGCACTTTTTTTTAAAAAAAAAACAACATTCATAATTTTATGTGAGGTTTAATTCCATATTCCTCCTGATATTTGTAAAAAGTTTCATAAAGTAGTTGCATTACAACTTACCAACTCAAGAGAAGTATGTGAAATTAACCTTTGCCTTTAAGTTTCCTCATTAGATGGCTTGTAATGAAAATTAAGGAAGACTTGGGTTTCATTATTCCGAGAATTCTTGTGGGGAAATTAAATATGGATATATTCCGGTTCTATTAATGGTTAATGCATCATATATAATATTAATTGTACATGGGATTTTCTAAAATTCTGAATTTAGAATGTTTAGATAAAGGGTATTTTTCGAGATTCAAAAAACCTTATTTGTAACGTAAAACATTATAGATTCTCAACATATGTGAACAGATGAGGAAAAAATATTGCATGCATAATTTGCATTTTAATGTTTAATATAACAATTCAATTACATAGTTTTACTTAATTTTTTTCTCTCTTATTATGTAAATAAGCTGTTCCTTAAATTATAAATTATTTCTTCTGATTGTCTTTTGCTACACAATTTTATGTGATACAACGGATGTATATAATATTTTCTTATAGATAGAAATGGGAAGAGATAAATTAATGCCGAGACTTTGATTACTTTTCTTTTTTTTTTTTAAATTTGGGATAGAAGACTTTGACTATTATTTGTGTGATTATCATGAAGAACTAATACAAATTCGTAGGTTAAACACATTTTTTTTAATTAGGTTTGTTAAACTAGAACGAGAACGGCATTAGATGAAGTTAAGATGAATCTTTCATGCCGTAATAAGTTTGACAGAATTAACATTTCAATTTTTTTCGAGGAGGACTTGGTCAATGTGTGCTTGTGGGGATATATATTAGTCAATCACTGCTCTTGGAGTCTTTTGGCAGTAACCTTCCTAGAATTTTATATATATTTCTTTACAAATTACAATGATCGTGCTTCTAGAATTTTTTTTCTCATACTTTGTTGTATTATCATTTTTAATATAATAAATTAATTATATAAGTTTAAATAAATTGTCTTTCTTAATTATTTATAGTTACCCTATTTTATAGAGTGCAATAAATGTGTGTAGTATTTATTAAAGATCTAGAGCTCATAATCTCACATTTGAGTCAATTTTCTAAGCAAATAAAGAATTATCAGGGTTTTTCTTAACAAAAAAGGTTTTTTTTTTTTTTTGGGAGGGGAGGTATTGTTTGAACTATTGCGTGGCTGGTCCACGAGGGTATGTACGCATCCTACTTTATTATGGTTTGGACCGTTACTTCAATGAAAGTTCATTATTTTCAGGGCAATTTATGATCTTAATTTTCTAAATATTTTTATAAAATCTCCATTAATAAATAACATGTGTTTATTATTTTAAAAAAATAAAATATAGGACCTTAAGAGGTGTATCACAAGAATGAATAGAACATCTAATTAAATTTTAATTGGTTCAGATTGGATCTATTATCTATAGATTTTAATATTTTTTTTAATGGAAATTTTTGATAATTTTAAAATTTTAAAATATACATGTGGTAACTGCATTAGAATTATATGAAATATCATAAAATTCAACCAAACTTAATGAAAAAAAAATCTCCAAATTTAAGACAATATCAATTTTAACAAGGAACAAGCATACCTTAGACGTCATGGAAACATGAAGTGAAGAGTTGGAGAGTAATTTAAAACAACATTATTTATTGTTGAAACAATGGAGTAATACAGAAAATGAATATCATGTTTGGCATCTCATTATTTTGGAAATTAAATTACACATAGAGGAACACTTGTCTAATGATTCAACAATCATAGGAAATAATCCGAGACGTTGCACTCTAGGTGCCACTATTTGTTGTCTGAAAACGTCCTCTCCCATCTCTAAGCTTTCCAGGCTTTTGGATCTTGAATTACTGTGGTAACAGCAAATCCTAACAAAATTCATTGGAAAAAAAAAAGAAATAAAAATATTGGTATATGATCATACTTTCGATTAGATTAAAAGCAAAATTATATATAACACTCTTTCTGTATTAAAAAAAAAATTACTTTGAAATTTTTTATTTATTTTAAAAAAGACCTGCATTTAAATAGAAAACTTAGGTTACTTTTACTATTAATGATTATATATGGTATGAAATTAAAATATATAAGTAAAATTAAAAATTAAACATTCAATTGTGTATTAAATATATCGTATTTTTTAATACTTATAAAAAATTATACCAAATTCAAACTGAACACTTTTCTTGATATCAAAAGGAACATTTTTAATTCATTTTTACTTTCCATACCAGTATAAAATAAGTAAATAAAGGAGAAAAAATTATATTACATGTTTAATATTATTTATACCTGTTTTGTTAGTGGCGCGTATGGTCCCTGCCAATAAATTATTTGATACATCCCTAATAATCAATAAAAAGAAGGATGAATTACTAAATAATCAAACCAAGAACACGACATTATAATACCATTATCAATAATGAAAACAATCCCCATATGATTTCGAATGTAGAAAGGACTCACAGAATTTGCAATTGGCCATAATTGATGAGTAGAAGAATTGAGTCTGGCAATTTTCCAGAGACGAAATTATTTTGCAACCTCCTGAGGACCAAATACAGATCACTTTAATTAATTTAATTCTTAAAAAGTACCATCATCATTATTCATTACTCTCAATTAAATTGTGTGGTGACAACCTCAAAAAGCCCAAGAAAAATGGGCCGAATTGAATTCGGAGGAATTTCACTTACAAAAATCTTAGGCGTCGTAAGTTTCCAAGAGATGCCGGGATTGGGCCGATAAACCGATTACCATACAGGTCCAAGCTTACTAGATTCTTGAGGTTGCCCAACTCAGCTGGAATAGTTCCGCTCAGGTTGTTGCCAAACATTTCCCTGAAATTAAATTAAATTAATTACTTACACACATATTTTTTTTAAAAAAAAGGCTGTAATATATTATACTGTAAAAGGAAAATATAGTAGTAATATAAATATTCTTACAAGTACTGAAGATTGGACAAGAATCCCAATTGAGGTACAAGACGTCCAGAAAGTCCAGCGTTGCCGAGGTCCCTTCATTTATTTACAATATTTATTAGTATCAATATCTACGGTTAACCAATTACTAAATAATTTTAATACATCAAATGATCAACTAATTTAAATTACCCCATAGTAACAAGAATCAAGAAAATTTATTGAAAATTAAATAGTAAAAAGTTCACTTTTTAACGTTTTTGTTGTTTCCTTTAAAGTTTATTTTAAATGAAATTTATACGTCTAAAAATATTAATGTAACATTATATAATTAATTTTATAGTAAATATATTATATTTTAGACAAAGGGAGTAATCTAGCTTGGATGAGGGTTTAATTAACCGGACTTACACTCTTACTACACTGTTATGACCGTTGCAGGTGACATGGAGCCAGGTGCATGGATTAACTAGCGTTGGATCCCAGCTCTGAAGAACATTATTTGGATCTGCCAAGTTGATCTTCAAAGCGTTAAGAAAATCCCCTGCTCACCAACAACATACATAAATTCCTTATTTGTGCTTCGTTTTTCATTCCACAAATTAGAATACCAAAATGAATGAAATAGTAAACGATGAGAAGATGAAGAAAGTCTCAATTTGTTGTTGTTGTTGATGATGATGATGCATATATACCTTCAGAATTGCCATCTGCAATGGCAATGGCAAGAGCAAGGACGACAGTAACAAGAAGGCCGGTGATGGCAGATCTCATTGCTCTCTCCTTCAGCGGATCTACCAAGAACTTGACGGATGTTTAACGATTGCAATTTCTTGGGCAGATTGGAGTACTTATGCATACAGCTGGGAATGGGGCAGAGATAAATTAATGCCATGAATTTGACTACTTGTTTTTTAAATTTTATTTTTGGTCTGGGCTAGAAGACTTTGACTATGTAGTTTGCGTAATTATCGTGGAGAACAAATGCAAATTCCTGGGTTAGACACAATCTTTTTGTATCAGCATTACAAAACACGAACTGGATTGGCATTGTGTGTGATTAAGACTGAATCTCAAGAATTAAACAAAAGCACAAAAAATAAAAATAAATAAACAAAGGCTCTGCCTGCTTTTCCGTTTTCTTTTCCATATAAATTTTTTTTTTTAACTATCTCCATACTAAAAAGTATAAAAATTTATTATGAAAGTCGATCTATGGGAGGTTCGAAACTTAACATTTCCATTTTCACGAGGAGCAATTGGTTTATATTCCTGCCTAACATGTCACTAGGAACTGAAGGTCAACATTGATCAATAATCATAAATTTTGGCATATAATTACTAAACCTAAGACTTTGAAAGTTGACATTTTCAAACATTACAACATTATTGGTATCGGTCAAATTACATGGATTAGGATGTATTTAGGGATATGCCGGAATTCTAAGTGTGTGCTCTTGGGGTATCATGTATGATATTAGAGAATCCTTCTTCTTGAAAATTTCCAGCTGCAGTGATCTATACAGAATTTTGTTCATGTTTAATTACAATTTTGGTGCTTCTGGATGAGATCAAAGTCATCTTAATCTACCATATAGAGAAGGAACTTTAGACCAGAATAACACAATATGAGGACATTCAGTTCAAATGAAAGCAAACACTAGAAATAGCAAATTTTCAATACATGAGAAATTAATATGTACATAATTAAGGCGATAAAATGATTTTGAATTAAAGGGATGGGAAAAAATAATTTTAGGCCTTGTTTGATTGACAAGAAATTTGAGTTTGGAAAATAATTTGTTTCCTTATTTTTAAATTCTAGTGTTTGGTTCTTTTGAAAAACTAATATGTTTTATTTTTAGCTTTTGTTTCAATTTTATTTTTTTTTTAAAAAGTAATCAAATTCCTAAAAATAAGGAAAATAAGTGCAACATTTCAACATTTTGAATTCTTACTAAAAGTTGGTATTCTAATTACTTTTCTTAGAATTTTAAACTAAATAAACATATTTTGACTTTTAACCATATTTCATCTGTTGTTTTTCTTTTAACTCTTACACATCTCTTATTTTTTAAATTTTATGGTCTTCTATTTTAATTATTGTTAGTTTTAATTTTTATTTTAAAATATATTTTAATTTAGATTTTTTTATGTTTAAATTCATAAATTTTTACATAAAATTGTTATAAAATTAGTATTTTTTGTCTTTTGAATTTAAATACTATTATACATTAAAATTGACAAAATTAAGAAATGTTAAATTATATTTTGATTAAAAGATTGAAAAGAGTTGTCTCTATTATTGATATAGAATAAGGAAAATAATATGCTGATAAATATACATGTTAGATAAATTATATTTATGATTTATCAATCTAACTTAAATAATGAAACATGAATTATATTAACTTTTTTGTAAATATTTTTATTCTATCCAAATATAAGTAAGTATTCATAATTTTTATAATTAAATTCCTAAGATTGTAATTCCTTATAAAAGTATTCATTTTTCTCAAAATTAAATTCTGAAAAATCATATTCTCGCATAACTTTACTTTTCTACCAACTAAACAAGAATTAATAATTTTAACTCGTTAAGTCAAATGAGTTTAAGTGTTTAACCCAACTTAACCCATGAAATTACAAGTCATTATTTAACTTGTAACATATCTAACCCAACTTAATTGATCAAAATAGTGGGTGAATTGGTCTAAATTTTTGGGTTGGGTTTGCTATTACCAACCATAGAAATGATAAATAAAAACAAGTGAACGGATGAGGAAAAATATTGCATGCATCCCTTGTATTTTTATTTTTAATATAATAATTCAATAACATAGTTTTACTTAATTTTTTTTCTCTCCTATTATATAAGTAGGTTGTTCCCTAAATTATAAATTATTCCTTCTAATTTTCTCTTACTACACAATCTTACATGATACAATGAATGTATATAATATTTTCTCATGGATAAGAATGGGAAGAGATCAATTAATGCCGAGGCTTTATTATTATTATTTGTTTAATTTGGGATAGAAAACTTTGACTATTATTTGTATGATTATCATGAAGAACTAATACAAATTCGTAGGTTAAACACATTTTTTTTAATTAGGTTTGTTAAACTAGAACTAGACCGGCATTAGATGAAATTAAGATGAATATTTCTTGCCGTAATAAGTTTGACAGAATTAACATCTCAATTTTTTTGTAGGAGGACTTGGTCAATGTGTGCTTGTGGGGATGTATATTAGTAAATCACTCTTCTTGGAGTCTTTTGGCAGTAGTCTTCCTGGAATTTTATATATACTTGTTTGCAAATTACAATGATCGTACTTCTAGAAAACAAAATTTTCATACTCTGTTGTATTATTATTTTTAAAATAATAAATTAATTATATATATGTAAATAAATTGTCATTCTTAGTTATTTATAATTGCATCATTATTTTATGTAGTGCAATAAATGCGTAAAATATTTGTTAAAAATCGGGGGCTTATAATCCCACATTTGAGTCAATTTTCTATGCAAATAAAGAGTTATCAGTTTTTCTTAACAAAAAAGGGGTTTTTTTTTTTTTGGTGGCTGGGGGGCGGGGGGGTTGGTTTGTTTTAACTATTGTGTGGCTGCGTGGCTAGTCCACGAGGGTATGTAGGCATCCCAATTTATTTGAATTTGGAAAATAATTTTTTTTTTTAAATTTAAGTGTTCAGTTCGTTTAGAAAAGTAATCTGTTTTTTTTTTTTTTGCATTTGTTTTAGTTTTATTGTTAGTTTTTTGGAAAGTAATTAAATTCCTGGAAACAAGGAAAATAAGTTAGCATTTCAAAATTCTGAATCCTTACTAAAAGTTGGTATTTTAATTAATTGTCTTAAGATTTTAATCTATATAAATATATTTTTGACTTTTAATCATATTTCATCTGTTGTTTTTCTTTTAACTCTTATCTCTCTCTTCTTCTTTTTTTTAATAAATTTTATGATCTTCTATATTAGTTCTTGTTAGTTTATATTTTTATTTTAAAATATTTTTTAATTGAGAAGTTTTCTTCTATTTAAATTCATAATTTTTAAATAAAAATGTTATAAAATTAGTTTTTTTTTTATTTTGAATTTAAATACTATTATACATTAAAATTGTCAAAATTAAGAAATTTTAAATTATATTTTGATTAAAAGATTGAAATTAGTTGTCTCTATTATTGATATAGAATAAGGAAAATAGTATGATGATAAATATTCATGTTAGATAAATTATATTTATGATTTATCAATCTAACTTAAATAATGAAACATAAATTATATTAACTTTTTTGTAAATATTTTTATTCTATCCAAACATAAGTAAGTATTCATAATTCTTATAATTAAATTCCTAAGATTGTAATTTCTTATAAAAATATTCATTTTTCTCAAAATTAAATTCTGAAAAATCATATTTTAGCATAACTTTACTTTCCTGACAACTAAACAAGAATTAATAATTTTAACTCGTTAAATTAAATGAACTTAACCTAACTTAACCCATGAAATTACAAATCATTATTTAACTTATGACATATCTAACCCAACTTAATTGATCAAGATAGTGGGTGAATTGGTCTAAATTTTTGGGTTGGGTTTGCTTTTAGTAACCATAGAGATGATAAATAAAAACAGGTGAAAAGCTATTGAGAAGTAAGCACAATGTGCAACATAATTACCAACAATAAGAAATTTTTGATAACCATTAACCAAGCTTCCCTTTTAATTCTAAAGACATTATTTATAGGGCTACAGAAGAGGAAGTAAAGTTGTTATTGTTCGGCTGGGCCGACTAAAAATAGGATTGTATTATTTGGATTTGGGTCGAGATTGAGCCTGATTAAAAATTAGGAAGACTGTGACAAGTTGGGTTCTTCTCCTTAATAAAAAATTTTAAAACAGACTCTGTTGAAATTATAAGGCTCTTGAAAGCCCATTTTCACTTTGTGTTCACTGCATAGCCTTCTCCGTCAAAGCTAGCAGCCCATGGAACTAAACTATAATCATTTCCCAAAAAAATAATAATAAAGATAGTGACAAATTATAATGATTTTATATAATGATTGGCGTGATAATCATGAAAAAACAAAAATATCCCTAATTATTTTGTATTTTGTAATAGAGATGAATGGATAATTTTGTTCTCCATTACAAAACACAATAATTAAGAATAATTTTATATTTTCATGATTTTTACGTCAGTTACCATATAAAATCACTATCATTTATCACTATCTCTATCATTACTCATTCCGAAATATTGATTAAAACTTGCTCAACCATTTTTATCAACAATCCCCACACGAATAAAACTACGAAACGGTGGAGAAATAATCATTTTTACTATGACTTATTTGAGATTTCCATAGTACAAGTCATCAAATAATAATAGTTTTAATTATTTGTTAGTTAGATGGCATCGAATCTGCCATTTAGTTATCATGAGAATTTACGAAAAAAATTCAATCAAGAATATAAGTCTATTATTTGTGTGATTATGATGAAGAACTAATACAAATTCGTAGCTTAAACACATTTTTTGAAATTAGGTTTTTTAAACTAGAACTAGACCAGCATTAGATGAAATTAAGATGAATCTTTCATGCCGTAATAAGTTTGACAGAATCAACATTTCAATTTTTTTTGTAGGAGGACTTGGTCAATGTGTGCTTGTGGGGATATATATTAGTAAATCACTGTTCTTGGAGTCTTTTGGCAGTAATCTTCCTAGAATTTTATATATATTTGTTTACAAATTACAATGATCGTGCTTCTAGAAATTTTTTTTCTCATACTTTGTTGTATTATCATTTTTAATATAATAAATTAATTATATAAGTTTAACTAAATTGTCTTTCTTAATTATTTATAGTTACACTATTTTATATAGTGCAATAAATGTGTGAAATATTTATTAAAGATCTAGGCTCATAGTCCCACATTTGAGTCAATTTTCTATGCAAATAAAGAATTATCAGGGTTTTTCTTAACAAAAAAAGGTTTTTTTTTTTTCTTGGGAAGGGGGGGATTGTTTGAACTATTGTGTGGCTGCGTGGCTGGTCCATGAGGGTATGTATGCATCCTACTTTATTATGGTTTGGACTGTTACTTCATTGAAAGTTCATTGTTATCAGGGCAATTTATGATTTTAATTTTCTAAATATTTTTATATCATCTCCATTAATAAATAACATGTGTTTATTATTTCTAAAAAACCAAAATATAGGACCTTAAGAGGTGTATCACAAGAATGAATAGAACATCTAATTAAATTTTAATTGGTTCAGATTGGATATATTATCTATAGATTTTAGTATTTTTTTTAATGGAAATTTTCGATAATTTTAAAATTTTAAAATATACATGTGGTAACTGCATTAGAATTATATGAAATATCATAAAATTCAACCAAACTTAATGAAAAAAAAATCTCCAAATTTAAGACAATATCAATTTTAACAAGAAACAAGCATACCTTAGACGTCATGGAAACATGAAGTGAAGAGTTGGAGAGTAATTTAAAACAACATTATTTATTGTTGAAACAATGGAGTAATACAGAAAATGAATATCATGTTTGGCATCTCATTATTTTGGAAATTAAATTACACATAGAAAAACACTTGTCTAATGATTCAACAATCATAGGAAATAATCCGAGACGTTGCACTCTATAATCAGATGCCATTATTTGTTGTCTGAAATCGTCCTCTCCCATCTCTAAGCTTTCGGGGCTTTTGGATCTTGAATTACTGTGGTAACAGCAAATCCTAACAAAATTCAATGAAAAAAATAAATAAATAAAAATATTAGTATATGATCACACTTTCGATTATATTAAAACCAAAATTATATCTAACACTCTTTTATATTTATTTTAGTAAAGACCCATATTTAAATAGAAAATTTACATTACTTTTACTAATAATGATTATGTATAGTATGCAATTAAAATATAAAAATAAAATTAAAAATTACACATTCAATTGTATATTAAATGTACTGTGTCTCTGGATACTTTAAATTTTTTTTTATCAAATTCAAAATGAACAATTTTTTTTTTAGTATCGAAAAGAACAATTTTAATTTATTCTTACTTTCAATGCTGGAATAAACAAATAAATAAAGGGAAAAAAAATTACATTACATGTTTAATATTGTTTATACCTGTTTTGTTAGTGGCGCGTATGGTCCCGGCCAATAAATTATTTGATACGTCCCTAATAATTAATAAAAAGAAGAATAAATTACTAAATAATCAAACTAAGAACACGGCATTATAATACCATTACCAATAATGAAAACAATCTCCATATGATTTCGAATGTAGAAAGGACTCACAGAATTTGCAATTGGCCATAATTGATGAGTAGAAGAATTGAGTCTGGTAATTTTCCAGAGAGGAAATTATTTTGCAACCTCCTGAGGACCAAATACAGATCACTTTAATTAATTTAAATTCTTAAAACGTACCATCATCATTGTTCATTACTCTCAATTAAATTGTGAGGTGACAACCTCAAAAAGCCCAAGAAAAATGGGCCGAATTGAATTGGGAGGAATTTCACTTACAAAAATCTTAGGCGTCGTAAATTTCCAAGAGATGCCGGGATTGGGCCGCTAAACCGATTACCATACAGGTCCAAGCTTACTAGATTCTTGGGGTTGCCCAACTCAGCTGGAATAATTCCGCTCAGCTTGTTGCCAAACACTTCCCTGAAATTAAATTAAATTAATTACTTACACGTATAATTAAAAAAAAAAGAGGCTGTAATTTATTATGCTGTAAAAGGAAAATATAGTAGTAATATAAATATTCTTACAAGTACTGAAGATTGGACAAGTTTCCCAATTGAGGTATAAGAGGTCCAGAAAGCCCAGCGTTTGCGAGGTCCCTTCATTTCAATATTTATTAGAATCAATATCTACGGCTAACCAATTACTAAATAATTGTAGTACATCAAATGATCAACTAATTTAAATTACCCCATAGTAACAAGAATCAAGAAAATTTATTGAAAATTAAGTTTCAAATACTCCGTTCGTCCTAAGTAAAAAAAAATAAAAAAAGTTCACTTTTAACGTTTTTGTTATTTCTTTTAAAGTTTATTTTTAAATAAAATTTACACGACTAAAAATATTAACTTAAAATTATATAATTAATTTTATAGTAAATATATTATATCATAAATATAATATATATTTTAGACAAAGGGAGTAATCTGCTTGGATGAGGGTTTAATTAACTGGACTTACACTCTTACTACAATGTTTTGAACGTTGCACGTGACATGGAACCAGGTGCACGGATTAACTAGCGTTGGATCCCAGCTCTGAAGAACATTATTTGGATCTGACAACGTGGTCTTCCAAAGGTTAAGAATATCCCCTGCTCACCAACAACATGCATAAATTCCTTATTTGTGCTTCGTTTTTCATTCCACAAATTAGAATACCAAAATGAATGAAATAGTGAACGATGAGAAGATGAAGAAAGTCTCAATTTGTTGTTGTTGATGATGATGATGATGCATATATACCTTCAGAATTGCCATCTGCAATGGCAATGGCAAGAGCAAGGACGACAGTAACAACAAGGCTGGTGATGGCAGATCTCATTGCTCTCTCCTTCAGCGGATCTATCAAGAACTTGACCGATGTTTAACGACTGCAATTTCTTGGGCAGATTGGAGTACTTATGCTTAGAGCTGGGAATGGGGAAGAGATAAATTAATGCCACGAATTTGACTACTTGTTTTTTAAATTTTATTTTTTGTCTGGGCTGGAAGACTTTGACAATGTAGTTTGAGTTATTATCGTGGAGAACAAATGCAAATTCCTAGGTTAGGCACAATCTTTTTGTATCGGCATTGCAAATGCAAAACACGAACTGGATTGGCATTGCGTGTGATTAAGACTGAATCTCAAGAATTAAATAAAAGGACAAAAAATAAAAATAAATAAAGAAAGGCTCTGCCTGCTTTTCCGTTTTCTTTTCAATATAATTTTTTATATTTATACAATAATTTTGATCTTACGATCTCCATATTGAAAAATGAAAAGCATGAAAATTTATTATGAAAGTCGATATATGGAAGGTTCGAAACTTAACATTTCCATTTTCTCGAGGAGCAACTGGTCTATATTCCCGCCTAACATGTCAGCAGGAACTGAAGGTCAACATTGATCAATAATCATTAATTTTGGCATATAATTACTAAACCTAAGACTTTGAACGTTGACATTTTCAAACATTACAGCATTATTGGTATCAGTCAAATTACATGGATTAGGATGTACTTAGGGATGTGCTCGCGGGGTATCATGTATGATATTAGAGAATCCTTCTTCTTGAAAATTTCCAGCAGTAATCTATATAGAATTGTGTTCATGTTTAATTACAATTTTGGTGCTTCTAGATGAGATCAAAGTCTTCTTAATCTACCATATAGAGAAGGAACTTTAGACAAGAATAATACAGCATGAGGACATTCACAGTTCAAATGAAAGCAAACACTAGAAGTAGCAAATTTTCAATACATGAGAAATTAATATGTACATAAGGCTATAAAATGATTTTGAATTAAAGGGATGGGAAAAAATAATTTTAGGCCTCGTTTGATTGACAAGGAATTTGAGTTTGGAAAATAATTTGTTTCCTTATTTTTAAATTCTAGTGTTTGGTTCTTTTGAAAAACTAATATGTTTTATTTTTAGCTTTTGTTTCAATTTTAATTTTTTTTGAAAAAGTAATCAAATTCCTGAAAACAAGGAAAATAAATGCAACATTTTAACATTTTGAATTCTTACTAAAAGCTGGTATTCTAGTTACTTTTTTTTGAATTTTAGACTAAATAAACATATTTTTTACTTTTAGCCATTCTTTTAACTCTTATACATCTCTTATTTTTTAAATTTTATGGTCTTCTATTTTAATTATTGTTAGTTTTAATCTTTATTTTAAAATATATTTTAATTGAGAATTTTTTTATATTTAAATTCATAAATTTTACATAACATTGTTATAAAATTAGTATTTTTTGTCTTTTGAATTTAAATACTATTATACATTAAAATTGACAAAATTAAGAAATGTTAAATTATATTTTGATTAAAAGATTGAAAAGAGTTGTCTTTATTATTGATATGGAATAAGGAAAATAATATGATGATAAATATACATGTTAGATAAATTATATTTATGATATATCAATCTAACTTAAATAATGAAACATGAATTATATTAACTTTTTTGTAAATATTTTTATTCTATCCAAACATAAGTAAGTATTCATAATTCTTATAATTAAATTCCTAAGATTGTAATTTCTTATAAAAGTATTCATTTTTCTCAAAATTAAGTTCTGAAAAATCATATTCTCACATAACTTTCCTTTCCTGGTAACTAAACAAGAATTAATAATTTTAAATCGTTAAATTAAATGAACTTAACCTAACTTAACCCGTGAAATTATAATTCATTATTTAACTTGTGACATATCTAACCCAACTTAATTGATCAAAATAGTGGGTGAATTGGCCTAAATTTTTGGGTTGGGTTTGCTTTTACTAACCACAGATATGATAGATAAAAACAGGTGAAAAGCTATTGAGAAGTAAGCACAATGTGCAACATAATTACCAACAATAAGAAATTTTTGATAACCATTAACCAAGCTCCCCTTTTAATTGTAAAGACATTATTTATAGGGCTAAAGAAGAGGAAGTAACGTGGTTATTGTTCGGCTGGGCCGACTAAAAGTAGGATTGTATTATTTGGATTTGGGTCAAGATTGAGCCTGATTAAAAATTAGGAAGACACTGAGAAGTTGGGTTCTTCTCCTTAACCATAGTAATGAAAATAAACTATAACCATAGTAACTTTATATAATGACTGACGTAATATTTATAAAAAGACAAAATTATCTCTAATTATTTTGTATTTTGTAATGAAAATGAATGGATAATTTTGTTTTTTTATAGTTGCTACGTCAGTCACTATATAAAATCACTATTATTTATCACTATCTCTATCATTTTTTATTTCGAAATATTGATTAAAACTTGCTCAACCATTTTTATCAACAATCCCACGCGAATAAAACTGGAAACGGTGGAGAAATAATCATTTTTACTATGACTTATTTGAGATTTCGATAGTACAAGTCACCAAATAATAATAGTTTTAATTATTTGTTAGTTAGATGGCATCGAATCTGCCATTTAGTTATCATGAGAATTGACGAAAAATTTTCAATCAAGAATATAAGTTTAATTTAAGAAGAGTGATCGGGTAATTTTTTCCTTGACTAGCTATTCCATATTATCTCTTATAAATTGAAAATACATAATTCCCACTTGCTACAGAAATGTAATTTAGTTTTTTTTTTATTTGACAAGCCAAAAAGGCAATGCATTTTATTTGAGAATGAGAGCAGAGAGTACAGAAATGTAATTTAGTTAGCTGATACTATTTTGTACGGCCACAATTAATCATGATATACATATTGAAAAATTTCTTTAAAATCTTTCAATGATTAACATAATATTTATGTGATAGGAATCATTAAACAATAATTATTTTGGTCATTTACTACCATTTGACTATGTAAATACCACATTAGTTATAATGTATGCATGTAGTGTTTACATAATTTCAAAGTTGTAGAAGGTAGTTTAGCCATCCAAATCAGTACTAACTTCAATAAAAGTGTCAAAAAATTTTAAACGAAATTGATAATAAATTAGTTATTGGGTTTTTATTAGGAATGGCAATTTCCAGGTTCGGGGTCGGGTTTGCTATACCCGAACCCGAACCCGAAATTTTATGCTATACCCGAACCCGAACCCGATCGGGTTTTACTTTCAAATCCCGACCCGATCGGGTTTGGGTTCTCATGGTACGAAACCCGAACCCCAAAACCCGATCTCGAAACCCGAACCCCAACTCCCCGAAACCCGAAACCCGAACCTGTGAAACAACTCTATTTTTTTCATATATTTACCTTATTTTTCAATAATTTTTACATTTTTTAATAAAAAAAAATTTCCTTGTATGATGTAATGTACTAATATTATTGTTACTATTTTAATATCTCAATTACTACACTAATGCCATTATATTACAATTATCAAATCAAACTTATTAGTTATAAATATTTGACTTATTTAACAATTCAATAAAACTGAACAATATATGAAGCAGTAATTTAATGGGAAAAAAAGCAATAATTTAATGAAAAATTAATAAAGTTTTTAAGATTAGTATATATGAAACACTAGAACTATATATCTTTCAATAAAAGACATTCAAATGCTTCTGCGTTTTCTTACAAGTTGAAGCATCAAATCTATTATCTAATGGTTGTTTTATGGAAATATACAATGTCACCAAGATTATTCAAAGTACAAAATAGTGTCACTATATAGAAAAACATTTTGTTTGTTGTTTATGTTTATTTCATTCAAAATCATAAATATGTTCATTTATTAAATTCTTATATTATATTTAATCAATTCTAATATATGAGTAAAACTAATATAAATACATGTAATATGTACTAGCAATACAAATCAATTGGTCAAATGCTCAAAACACTAGCATTTAGTTAATTAGCTCCATAATCTTATATATATTTTGATAAAGTACATATAAATAAATATGAAGCAACAATTTAATGAAAAAAAAGAAGCAATAATTTAATGAAAAAATTTATAAAGTTTTTAAGATTAGTGTATATGAAACACTATGACCATATACAATGTCACAAAGATTATTAAAAGTAAAAATGGTGTCACTATATAGAACAACATTTTGCTTATTATTTAACTTTATTTCATTTAAAATTATAAACATGTTCATTTCTTCAATTCTTATATTATATTCAATCAATTCTAATATGTGAGTAAAACTAATATAATACATGTCATATGTAATAGTAATACAAATCAATTGGTCAAATGCTCAAAACAATAGCATTTACTTAAGGAGCTCCATCATCTTATATTTATATATATATATATATATATATAACACTTCTTATATGTATAAATATAACTCAATGTAATTTGTATGAATGATGAATCATACACTCTATGAGTTATGAATTTAATGATGACTTAATATGTATGTATAAATGTATGAATTATAACTCATAGCTTACAATCTCAAATAGTTAATTAGACTTGCAAAGCATAGTTATGACATATAAAATGCTTATTAATTATTTTCTTAACATCATTACATTATAAGTGGTTCATTGGAAGGTTACAAGACAAATAACTATTGAAGCATAATCTTTGTACTATTAGAAGGAAGTTCCTTTCTTTTTGAAGTAAAATAGAGTACAAAAGCAAAAACTAAATTTTTTATAATTAGTTAATTGTACTAAAAAATAATTATACTTATTCTTTTTGTTCCCCTAAAAAAAAGAATTTATTTTTAATTTCTTTTTGTTTAAACAAAGAGAATCCACTATTAAATAAAAGTTATGTTGATATGCTCAATTATTTATTTTACAAACACGAGTGGCAAGGAAATATTATGTTGCATATTTGTTGGGGGGTGAATAGAAGTAATAGCTTGTGGCAAAAGTATAATTAGAATGAGTAAATAGACATAAATAAAAAATGGATAAATTAAGTTCTTAATTTCAAGTGGTATTTTTTTTTCTAAATCAACTTTGTTACATATTTACAAGTGACAAATACTAAATATAAAAATTAAAACATGAAATAATATTAAAAATATATAAAGGACGGGGTCGGGTTTTTTTCGGGTTCGAGATCGGTTTTCCTAACCCAACATTCAGTCGGGGTCGGGGCGGGTATAGGTACCCCCATACCCGCCCCGAACTCGGGTTTCATTCTCATCCCCGAACCCGAACCGAAAACCCGTCAATCGGATTTTTGACGCCGGTTCGAAACCGTCGGGATAATTTGCCATCCCTAGTTTTTATAGTAGGTTTGAACTAGTGACTCTACTTGTCTCTTTCTAAAAGACTAACAAGACGTAAACCCTTAGAGCGGATAACGTCCGAGACCCACCTGGTTTATTAAATAAATTCATTGTGGTGCCAGCATTGTCACTGCACTACGACTGACTTCTCCACGCACGAGGAAACATAAGTCTTCGTCAACTGTAGGATGTAGCATTCATTTGATATGCATGCATCTAATCTCCACGTGCAAGGAACATTCATTGGATATGCATCTCCATCTCCACGTACAATAAGGGAACATCGGTTTTCGTCAACTGTAGCATTCATTTGATATGCATCCATCTGGAATCTTCAATCCGATGATTGGCGACAGGGATTCGAACTTTTCTCCTGTCAACCCATCTAATTATTTTAGAAACTAGTAGCATAAGCAAAGAACTAACATTCACACTAAGACATGCATGTCAAGATTCAGGGGGAAAAATATAAAATTGAAAATTATTTGACTTTGAGTGCTTTCATTATTCTTTTAAAGAAAATTACACATTCATCTTTTCTACTATTTTTTTGGTCAAAAATATATGTAATTCTCTTTACACGGGAAAATTTTACCTTTGTAATTTCAGAAAAATATTCTGCAAACTATACAACTCACCTCACATCTGTCTATCTCTCTATACATATGTATTTATTATGTATAGACACCTTTCTTTGAAACAGTGCATGACAATATGGATTTTTGCTTCGCATGATACAAAATGAGATTTTGGTGGTACAATTCATATATATTAATCACTAGAAAAAACACAAGTTAAACAAAGGTTTACACCTCCTCCTCCAAACAGGAAATGCCTTGGAAAATGGAAATGTACCTTTCACAAGCAAATGACCAACTAGATTTAAAGCATTTTCATTTTGTACTTCTGGATAATTAATGTATAATTATGATGTCGGAATTCATGATCCTGTTGATGGCTCGTCAAAGCTTTTGAAATCATTTTGTGATCACAAGAGAACATCATACCTCCATGATCACCTCTCATTCCTTTCAGAAGCGAACGGGTTCTTTTTAGAGTATAAATCAATTGCATAAAATTTTTCACAAGTAAGTTAATAAACTGTAGAATCAAAAATTATTTTTGCTAATTTTTTTTCAAAAGATAGTATTTATATTAATTTTGCCAAAAAAAAGGAACAATTACATAAATGATTCAAAGTTAAACCCTCCTAACACTATATATCGGTTAAGGCGCAATAGTACAAACAAAAAAACAATAAAAGTAAGAGAAACTTAACTAGTAAAATTCCTTTTTGTAAACATTTTGAAAGTACAAACTGTAAAAAAGAGCCATTGAATCCTTGCCCATAACTCCGCATATGCATTTTTTGATGCTGTCTAGTTTCTTTTTCCAAGTTAGTGATACACCCTTCCAAAATAAAAGATAAAACTCTAATAAATAGGAATAAATAAATAAATAAATAAATATATATATATATATATATATATCCTCCCCCCATCCTCCAAACAGGAGAACAAGGGAGTCATCGCATCTACAATCGTCCGCACAAAAATGGAGAGAACAAGGGAGTCAAAAGGGGTGGGCGGAGTAATTGAAGAATTTTTTTTTGCTAATTCAGTGTCCCAGATTGTGAGCTGTAATGGTGTACATGTTGAACAATTTTCTTTGTTTTTTGATTCGGTGAGGGGTCAATGTTAGGGAATATATGTCATCAATTTCGGGTTGTTGGACAATTTCGGGTGGGCCTCATGTTTCAACGTTCGATTTGGCATCACCTACGTGGATTACAAGAATGGTGGCAAAAGGCATCTGAAAGTCTCAGCTGCATGGCTCAAACATTTCCTTTCTCATTAAGTGGTGATGGATGATCGAAGCTTCTAATTGCTCTCTTTGCAATAGTAATAATGGAAGACTCTATTTATCAATTTATGTGTCATTGATGAGAAGATTTAGAAAGTTTTAATTTGTTGTTGTTGATAATGATGATATATACCTTCAGCATTGCCATCTGCCATGGCAATAGCAAGGGCAAGGACAAAAATAACAAGGAGGCCGGTGATGGCAGACCTCATTACTCTCTTCTTCAATGGATCTACCAAGAACTTGATCGATGTTTAACGATTCCAATTTCTTGGGCAGATTGGAGTGCTTATGCAATGGGAAAGAGATGAATTAATGCCAAGAATTTGACAAGTCGTGTTTTTTTGTTTTTTTTTCTAGAAGACTTTGACCATATAGTTTGAGTAATTATCGTGAAGAACAAATGCAATTCCTAGATTAAACACAATCTTTTTGTATCAGCATTGCAAAACACGAACTGGACTAGTATTATATGTGATTAAGACTGAGTATCAAGTTTTAAATAAAAGGACAGGGGAAAAAAAAAACCTCTGCCTGCTTTTTTGTTTTCTTTTATAAATGTTTAGATTGCATTTTAACATATATTTTTACACTTTTTAATATAATTTTTTATATTTTTAAAATAATTTTTATTTCACAATCTATATCTCAAAACAAAAAGTGTAAGACGAGGGCTGAAACCTAACATTTTCATTTTCTTAAGGAGCAGTTGGTCTATATTCTTACCTAACATACCACCAGGGACTGAAGGTCATCATTAATTTTGGCATCTAAATTATTGGACATTGTCGGTATAAGTCAAATTACATGGATTAAGACATACTTAGGGATATGCAGGAATCCTGGGTGTGCTTGTGCTGCATGATATGTGTGAATCCTCCTCGGAATTTTCCGGCAGTCGCCTTTATAGAATTTTGTCCATGTTCAATAACAATTTTGGTGCTTCTGGATGAGATCAAAATTCTTCTTAATCTACTATATAAAGAAGGAACTTTAGACAAGAAAAATAATACAATATATGCTGAAACTCATGAGGTCATTCACTTCAAATAAAAGCAAACAATAGAAATAGCAAATTTTTAATAAATGAGAAATGGCAATAAAATGATTTTGAACTAAAGGTATCGGATAATTTTGTGATACTTAAGAATAATAAACCAAAACAAAGGTTCAGACCTCCTAAGGCTCTAACCAGGAAATGCCTTGGAAAATGGAAATGACCAACTATATTAATTTAAAGCCCATTCTAGCGACCAACTAGGGTAGACCTAGAACTGGTCACATGTATGAACACTCATGGGCTGCCTAGTTCGTTTAATAGCATGGGAAAGAAATAAGAATGATAGAAGTGGGAAATGATAGTAGGTTGTTTCATTATAATTATGTTAATTGATTTGTGCAGGAGAATATGTATAATTATTAATTATAATTATAAATTAATTGTAATAATTACTATTAATTAATTAGTTAGTATTAGTTAATTATTTATTATAATATTAAATTAATTTATTATAATAAAAATATTATTGATTAAATTAATCTTAAGTAATTAATTATTATAAATTAATTAATATTAACTATATATTAATTATAATAATTAATATTAATGAATGTGATTAATTAATTATTAATTATAATATTAAATTACAATATTAAGTAAATGAATGATTAATTAAATTAATCTTAATTAATTAATTATTAATTCATAATAATAATAATAATAATAATAATAATTTATTATTAATTAATAAGAATCTAATTACTCCATCTATCTAGGGTTGTTACATTACATTAATGCTTCTTCAACGCGGAAGCCCCGCCTTCCCAATAGGACTTTTCCAATTCTGATTTGCCAATCTGCCTGGGGATCTGCACAATTCTTGGAACTTTATCTCCTGAATCAGCAAGGATCATGAGAGCATCTGGAGATCCTCCATCTTGAAGATCAAGAGCATGGTTCTGTAGTCTGTAGATCAGCTGACGGTGTAAAGTTGCCATAATACCAGATGGGATTAGTTCAGCTCCAGTAAGTTGGACTTGCACCTTTAGGACTGTAGAAAGATTGATGTCCTTTAGAGACAGAGAGAAATTGAGAAAGAACGTCAGAACAACACTCCCTGCATTGAGAGTGGTTAGAATGGTTCCAATAACAGCATTCTTATACTCCAAGTGCATAGTATCAAGTAGGGCTATTCGTGCTGTGACTGAAAGACCACTTCTCCCATGATATGGGAGAACAAGTCTGATAGCTCTAAAGTGGAGATGAGTATAACCTTCAGTTTTTCACCTGGTGATCCAATCTGGGGGAATACTGAGAGTGAGGTACTGCTCTCCTGTAGAGGACTGTAAATCACACTAGTTTAAATAGGTTGCTTGTACAAATTCTTTTACTTGTGAACGGATAGGCGGACAAAACTTCTATGTTCGGATTGTACCCATGGAAGATGGAATTCACAATGCTTCAACTACTTCATTGTATTTAATAACATTAATTTTGGATTTTGTGCGAAAAAAATATTGAAATTAAAAAATATATATATAGCGAATATATATTGAAATTAAAAAAAAAAGTACAAAGAATATATACTAAGGCAGGAAAGTCAATCCATCTAGATATGTTTTTGAATTTTGTGCATGCGACTAAGAAAGTTTGAACATAAGTTTATTCAAAAAGAACTTATCCATCTTCCAATTAATTCAGTTAATAGTCAGAGAATGTTGTAGTCATGGTTGTTTCTTCGGAGAAATTGTTAATCGAAAATGTTAGGAGAAAGTGAAATGAATGATTGTCTAATAATTAAGAAAAATTCCTGGACAAAATTCTCAAATTTTTGTGTATGCAATCACTATCTTGAACTCGATCCTTTCGCCAATTTGTATAAAGTAAATTTATAAAAGATTCTTCAATTTGAAATGTAAATTTAAAAATAGTATGATTATTATGTCTTGTAGTATTATTATAAATGTGTATGGTTAGTATTTTAAAATGCTTTATAATATATTTTTATATTTTTTAATATATTTTTTATTTCACAATTACTATTTTAAAAGTATAAAAACGTGTTTTAAAACGTAATATGTGGACAATTTGTAGGTAATAACCATTATGCACAAATTTATGAAATAAAACTTTTACTTTCAAGACATGGAAAACATGACTGCCACCCTAGACTCTTTTAACACACCGTCTATAGGAAAGTAGTGAAAAATATTCTTTTATACATTATGCCATACAGTAACTAGTGGCAAAAAATCTCAAAGTTCCATCAAATAAAGTTGCTAAAATTTTAAGTATGTGTATGGTTTGATATTTTAAAACAAACTTGAAAAGACGTTTTTGTATTTTTTAAAATATTTTTTGCCTTGCCAATTATTATTTTAAAAAACGTAAAAATAATTTTAAAACTTCGTTTATTCACACCTAAAAAGATAAAACATGGAAAACCAATGACCTCATCGTATGACATCGCTGATGATGTCATTTATTGCCTTGATGAGTCATGCTGACCCACTAGGGTTTATTTAAACACTTCTTCCCTTTGTCGCTGCATGAACCATAAACCTTTTTTTTTTTTTGGGTGGCATACTCCGGGATGGGTTTGTCCCTCTCCTTTGGCGGTTGACCAGTTGACCAAATTCAACCACCAAAATTTTGTCCCTCTCCAAAAATAAAACACAACAAACATAAAAATTTTAGCCCAAACATTTTTTCTCGTTCGAAAACTAGTTTTTTAGAAACAAAACAACCTCTAAAAAATAGTCTCATTTAAAAAAAAAATTCCTTAAAAAAGGGAATTATTTTTTATCTAAAATTCTTTTATTACTCTTACCAATAATAATAATACAATAGTAAAAATATAAATATTATTTAATAGTGTATTAAATGTGTTGTACGAGGGTTGTAATAGAATTAAGTAGCTTTAGTGCAAAACTAACAATGCAATGGCCCTATAAATAGGATAGCAGCCTGAACCAGAAAAGCACCCCTTGTTTGATTGGTAACATAAGCTCTTCACTCTACCTAGAGTTTTATCCCTAATTCTTCATCTAGTTTACCATGGATGCTTCATCTGCCAACCCTTTCCATGGAGCTCCAGCTGGTTTCATGAAGCGATCAGATTTTGGCAAGGATTTCGTCTTTGGTTCAGCAACATCAGCCTTCCAGGTATATCTAGCACATAATAGTACAGCCCAAGCATGCATCGTTCTTTCTGATCTAGACTAGCGTTTTTTTTTTCCTTACTTCATTTTATGGAGTAAGGCATTGCTTATCGACTATCAATTATAGTAGCTAAATAACAATTATTGATCAAGAAGCGATGCATGTTCCCATACTCATCATTTTTTGCTGTGACCTTCATTAATTAATTTCAGGTCGAAGGTGCTCTAAGTGAAGATGGAAGAGGTCCATCCATATGGGATGACTTTGCCAAGCAACATGGTATTATTTGATTAGGCCAAAGTTGGGATCAAGGAAGTATTCGTAAATTTTTTAAAGCTTTCCAACTCAGATAAAATCGATACATCAGAAATTTAAAAAAAAAAAAAAGAAGAAGAAAAAGATCCCAATACAATACATCAACATCGAACGCCATTGTAACAAATAGAGATCTAGATCAAGGAACCAATTGCTTAATACATACATATAGGATTTATTTGTTTAATTTTGTACTGAGAACCAACTTTTTAAGAAAAAGATTAAAAAATATAGAATTAATATTATTTTTTTGAAATATAGATAAGAATCCGAATCACTTTCCCTCATGAATTCACAGTAATATCAAATATGGTTAACCATACGCCCTAAAAGTTAACAGTTTAGATAATACTTTTCAAGAGATAAACCAATCGGGCTGATCGAACGGTGATTGAGCCTCATATTTTAGCAGCTAACAACGTTAGATTGTTTATGGAATTTTATTGCAAAATGGCAGATCTATTTCACCCGTACGGTGAAGATGCTGTGAATCATTACAGAAAATTTGAGGTACTCCACAGCTTTTCATTTTAAGCCCCTTATGGCTATGAATTAGAGGTGATGATCCATGCCTCAACTAACCATATATATTTTGCAGGAGGATGTGCAAGTAATGAAGGAAATTGGGTTTGATGCTTACCGATTCTCCATTTCATGGTCCAGAATATTGCCAAGTAATTAGCTAATATAGTAGTAATCAATAAAGTTTGCGTTTGTCATTTTTCTTTCACTTTACTATGTGAATTTTATTATTTATTATTTTTTAAATTTTGGAAAATTCACACTAAGAGTTTATAATTTTAATTCTGTCCAATCATGAACTATATATTCCACTCAGATGTCGGTCACTCTATGTGGAACTATTGCTACTATTAATGTAGGTGTCAAAAATATTCATAATTAAATGTTTTGTTGATAAAAACTAAAGAACAGTTTATCCTAGCTAGGTACAATACAAAAAATAAGAAGGTGCTACAAAAGGTGTGCTGAATATATTTTTACAAAAGAAGAAGAAGAAGAAGAAGAAAGTGTGTGTGTATATAAATATATATTGAAGACCGAATTACATGAAGAATTGAAGATAACATGTTAAATAAGCTTGGCATTAATCTAGTACTGGTTTACTAAGGCTTGGACGGAAATTATTTTGACCAACTTAATTCTTATTAGTTTGTTTTCAATGTTTTTTTTCTCCTCACAACCATTCTAGTTTTTCCTTGTTAATTTGCTTTCTCTAACAATAAATATTTGGTTATTGAAATTTCAGCTGGAAAAAAGGAGTCTCGCAATCAAGCAGGGATTGATTTTTACAAGAAACTTCTGAACAGACTCAATGAAAATAGTAATGTTTTCGACCATGCACCATGTCATGATCTTAAAATTGATAGAATTCTCTTCCAACTGGTTAATAAAACATGCATATATTGCCATTTTCTTGGATCAAATTATTTCTCGATGAGATTAAATATTTTGCCCCAACTATCATGTCTTCATCGGCTTAATATGTTATCAATCAAGCTAACGTTGATAATTATTATAAATGGAGGACATGATAGTAGGACAAAGAATCTCTCGCAAGATGCCAATAAACTAATTTTTCCAAGTTTATACAGGAATAAAAACCTTCGTGACGCTCTTGCACTTTGATCATCCCCAAGCTTTGGAAAGCGAATATGGTGGATTCTTAGATCGTAAAATAGTGTAAGCAATATTAGGATCACCATTCCATTAATAATTAATTAGTTGTTGTATAGTTGGTCAAAATATGTGTTGATAATAATTTGATCTTAATTAATTTTCTGTTTATTCAGGGATGATTTCGGCGAGTATGCAAATATTTGCTTTAAAGAATTTGGCCCTCAGGTAGATTATTGGATAACCATCAATGAGCCATGGTCCTTTACCATTTATGGTTATGTCTACAACAGCAATGCGCCGGGAAAAGGAGAAGTGAAGGACCACGAGTTAAAAGGGTCCAACACAATGAGTAATAAGGCAACAGGGATAGCGTTGGCAAGAAATGAAAGGTTGGATGTCCTTCTTCATGATGATGATGAAGATGGTTCCATCTTTCCACCTAATCGATTATTTTTTCAAGCTTCAATGGTTGAACGGCCCATGTTTCTAGCATTTGCTCAAAAAGAAACTGCAACTACGATCTCACTTGGATATTCTTCAGCATGTAAAGCAGCGGAGATTCAGCCGTTATCGGAGGATGATCACTCAAAATATCCTTACACAGTGGCGCATCACCAGCTTCTTGCTCATGCAAAGGCAGTACAAATATATAGAGAAAAGTATCAGGTACACATATAGATACACTCATCTTGGTATAAAAAATAAATTAACAAGATCACCTTATCTGGTTTTTTTGGAGTTGGCTATCAGTAGAAAGATAAGTTTCTAGTACTACTTGATAAATGGGGTATGTGACTTGGGTATCGCTTCCTCCAATCTACTTGACAAGTTGAATTTTTCCTTTAAAATAGTTATAAAATCATTAAGTTAAGAGTGGACTAGTAGTTTTATTATACAGGGAATGGTTTTAATACTTGGCATATATACACTGATTGATACTACAAAAAATTGTCAACTTATATATGTTAGGAAGCTCAAAATGGTAAAATTGGAATTGCATTGGTAGCAAAGTGGTTTTTGCCTCTCGACGATAACGATCCAAAGGATAAAGAAGCTGCAGAACGAGCCATGGATTTCGTTCTTGGATGGTGAGTAACTGAGTGTATCCGTTTTCTTGAACTTAGACTACTATTAATTGCTCGATAAACCATGTCAAATAATATATATATATATATATATATATATAAGATTTTTAACTTTTTATTTCTCATGATCGATCGATTCGACCTTTCTATATGGATACTTGAAGAGTGGAGCATCTGTGGTATAGGGATGGCAAATAAACCCAGCAAAAAATTCAACTCAATTAACTCACTATTTTTGATATATTGGGTTAGGTTAAATAGATTACGGATCAAATAAGTAATGGGTTGGATGATAATTTATAATTTTACACATTGAGTTTAGTTGAACCCAATAGAGGGTTAAAAATTATTAATTTTAAAAAAATTATAAAAGGGTCAGTTGGTAAATTCTGGTCAAATTCTGACAACCTAGCTGAAAAATTACCAACCGGTAGCAAGGAGTTGCTAACTAACCGATTCTTTAATTTTTTTAAAATTAATAATTTTAACAATTGAGTTAGATTCGTTTCAATCTAATTCAAATCCGACGTAATTCAAATATGAAGTCTAATTATATGAATTAAATTGGCCCAACCTATTCATTTACCAATCTTACTCAAACCGATTTGATTATTTAATTGTTTCAATTGACTTTACCAAAATATACACTATTTGCTAATTTATTTCAGGTTTCTATCTCCATTGGTAAAGGGTAAATATCCAGATATCATGGAGAAATATGTCACAAAAGGTCACCTTCCTGATATGGATGCCGATAAAGACATTATCAAAGGAACTTTTGACTTCATAGGCTTGAATTATTATACTGCTCGTTATGTATCTCACCGTGAAGGACGTAAAGGAAATTATGTCACAGATCAACAGCTGGAATATCATAGTTAGTAGATATAACGTTATTATTTTTATGTTATATATTACGAATGCTATACTAGCTGGTATTAATAATGTTTTTTCTTCCCTGAACAACAAATTGTTCCAAGTTTTAATTTCCCATTTAGCAGAATATTTAATTAATTTTAAGAAATTTAATTTACTGACATTTTATGTTGTTGATAGCTAAGCGCAAGGGGGTTCTCATCGGTGAAGCAAAGGTGCGTAAGTTGATAAAATTTTGTTGCCTTATTAATTTGTTCCCTTAATTTATTGAATAATTAATGAGATCCAAGTGTTAAATTGTAGGGTGCTTCTGGGTGGATCTATTCATATCCAAGAGGGATAATGGACATCTTGATTAATGTGAAAGAGAAATACGATAATCCACTTATTTATATTACTGAAAATGGTAAATAATCTTATAGTCATACTAAAATTTATTATTTGATTAATAAATTATCTTGTACTTTTGGATAACTAATGGATAATCATGTTGTAGGAATTGATGATTTTGATGATAGCTCGTCAAGATTGTTGAAATCATTTTCTGATCACAAGAGGACATCATACCTCCATGATCACCTCGTATTCATTTTAGAAGCTAAAGAGTACGAACCCTTAATTTCTTATGAGAGAATAGATTAATTGAATAAAATTTTTCATAAGTTAATGAATAAACTATAGAATGAAACATTATTTTTGCTGATTCAATGTCTAAGTTTGTGAATTGTAATGGTGTACATGTTGAACAATTTTTTGTCTTAGGCGAGGGGTCAATGTTAAGGGATATATGGTGTGGTCATTGTTGGACAATTTCGAGTTGGGTGTGGGTTTCAAGGTTCGATTTGGCATCACCTACGTGGATTACAAGAAAGGTGGAAAAAGGCAGCTAAAACACTCAGCTAGATGGCTCAAACATTTGCTTTCTCATTAAGTGGTGATGGATGATCAAAGCTTCCCAGTGCTCTCTTTGCAATATTATTGATGGAAGATTCTCTTTATCAATTTATGTGTGGCTTGCTTCTGGTGTTCCACCTGGTGTCTTGGTGTATCAATAAAAAGTGTTTGTGTGTGTCTTTCCCTAGTGTGGCAGAAGGTCCAATTTCTCGTATGAAATTGAACTTGTGTGTTTTTTGCATTTTCCTTTGCGTACTACGTGCATTATGAATAAAAAGGCCACTTTTGGTCTATTTGTAAATGCATGTTTGGCGTGATGGTATGTCTATATGATGTTGATTATAGTCCTTTATCCTTATTAACATTGAGAAGCTAATTTATATATTTTTCTCAAAATTATATTCTCACGTAACTTTACTTTACTACCAATTAAATAAGATTTAATAATTTTAATTCGTTAAATCAAATTAATTTAACTCAACTTAACCCGTGAAAGTACCAATAATTATTTAACATGTGACATATCTAAACCAATTTAATTGATCAAAATGGTGGGTGAATTGGTCTAAACTTTTGGGTTGGGTTTGCTTTTACTAACCATAGAAATGATAAATAAAAACAGGTGAAAAGCTATTGAGAAGTAAGCACAATGTGCAACATAATTACCAACAATAATCAATTTTGATAACCAAGCTTCCTTTTTAATTCTAAAGACATTATTTATAGGGCTAAAGAAGAGGAAGTAACATTGTTATTGTTCGGCTGGGCCTAAAAGTAGGATTGCATTATTTGGATTTGGGTGGAGATTGAGCCTGATTAAAACTTAGGAAGACTGTGACAAGTTGGGTTCTTCTCCTTAATAATAAATTTTAAAACAGACTCTGTTGTAATTATAAGGCTCTAGAAAGCCCATTTTCACTTTGTGTCTACTGCAATGCCTTCTCCATCAAAGCTAGCAGCCCATGGAACTTAGCTACATTCCCAAATATTGATTAAAACTTGCTCAATCAATTTTATCAACAATCCCCACACGAATAAAACTACGAAACGGTGGAGAAATAACCATTTTTACTGTGACTTATTTGAGATTCCCATAGTACAAATCACTAAATAATAATAGTTTTAATTATTTGTTAGTTAGATGACATCTAAATATGCCATTTAGTTATCAGGAGAATTTACAAAAGAATTTTCAATCAAGAATATAAGTTTAATTTAAAAAGAGTGATCTAGTAAATTTTTTTTCCTTCACTGACTATTCCAGATTGTTTCTTATAAATTGAAAATACATAATTCCACTTGCCACAGAAATGCCATCTAGTTAGCTGATACTATTTGGAACGGCCTCTATTATTCATGATATACATATTGATGGATTTCTTTAAAATCTTTCAATGATTAACATAATATTTATGTGAGAGTAATCATTAAACAATAATCATATTACTCATTTACTACCATTTGACTATGTAAATACCACATTAGTTATTATGAGCATTTACTAATATTACTACTCATTAAAGAGCATACATTTATAATGTATGTATGTTTATTTAATTTCAAGGGTTAATTATCAATACTCTTGAAGCATTGGTTTATTATCAATATTTCTTTATAATTTGTCAAAATTATCAATACTCCCTATGAGAAAAAAATGATCGGTTACGTCATTTTAGAAAAAAAAAAAAATTTTGGACGAATGAAATTGTGAATGTGTGCCAATCTGTCCAGGATAACGATACCACGTTGATATTTTTTGTGTTGCATTTTTTAAGGGGTTTTTTTTTTTTTGGGGGGGGGGGAGGGAATTTGTTGAATATTTGATATTGTGGGTCATGACGAACGCGTGATCTGCCAAGGACAATTGTAAAGTGAGCCCAAAATTTAATTAGAGTTTTGAGTCGAAGATAACTGGATGTGGGCTTCTAAATTTAATTCGGCTCCCAATCAGAACAAAGTTGTCTCAAATTCAATTGTTTTTTTTTTTTCCAGAAACGATATTATATTAAAAAGAGGCCAATGGCCAATGTACAGAGCCGCAAGGGCTTTAAAGTTTCGTGGTGTCGCTACTGTGTACAGCGCTGTAACCCACGAAGACAATTACCCACAGAGGGGCAAGGAAACCCGACAAAGCGGGAAAATCCCACTAGGGAAAAAGGGACCCGACAAAGCGGGAAGACTGACGAGCAACCGAAAATACAAAAGCCCGGTTATATCGAGACATTAGTACTATACAAAATGATATTACACTACACTCAAGTGGCCCACTACACATGGCATATGGTGAAAGAAACTATAACTTAATATCTATCTCTCACCGCATGCCGTTGCGTGAACAAAGTTGTATCAAATCCAATTGTTGGATCACCTAAATCTTCTACTTGGACTTGTAAATTTGTTTGGATTCTTTTGCCTCCATTAAATGCTTGTCTTCGTTGGCTTGTTGCTAATATAAATTATAAAGATTAAATCATAAAAATCATTTTCTACATTTTCGAAAAAGTTCTTTTTCATCCTTTATATTTCAAACGATTCTTTTTAGTCCTTTACATTAATAAACTTGTTAATTTAACACCAATGACCGGTAATAACCAATTTCTCTGATTAAATGTCATTTTCTACGCGCAATATCTTATATTGGCGGGGGTACTTTCGGAATAACAAATTTAACATCTTCTGAATCCCAAATTAATTTCAAAATAGAACCCTAATTTCTCTAAACCGAATTCAATTCAAAGAACCCTAATTTCTCTAAGAAGGAAGTAACGTTCACTTTCCAAACCCTGCCATCTTTTCAAAACTAAAAACCTCTCTTTCCTCCTCCCTTCCTTCCAAATCAAAACAAACAAATTTCAACCATCAATACTCAAAAACCCCACAAGGGCCACAACGCCATACTACAAATCTCCCGAATTGCAATATCGGAACCCTAGTAATCAGCTTATCAAAACCAACCATCCATCGCCCGATGTCCCCGGCAGCTGCAAATTTTTCGCATCCAATTTCATCTTCTTCGCGTCCCACTTTTCAGAACCCTAATTTTATCTACCCCTGTAGCAATGGTGGATGCGGACCTCAAAAAGATCATTCTGGATTTTCATTAAGGGCATCAAAGAACTATGGGTAAGAGTAGAATTAGAAGATTTAAAGGAAAATTGAATTTTATTTCCCAGGCCAAAAATGGGACAGCAGCCGAGAATGATTTCCAAAAGGCCGATGCTAATAGAATTTATGGATTTGGAAATAGAACCAAGGAGAGTTCTAGTTCAATTGATAATAGTGACAATAGTGAAAATTGTCCAGTTTCAGGAAAAGAGAATCAGACATCGAATTCCAGTGAGAAGATTTCAATTCAAAATATGTTAAATCAAGACCAGCTGATTCATGATGACAATTTGAATAAATCATCGCAGACATCTGTATTCTCATCACATGCTGCCAGTCATGTCAAGCAAAACGGATTTGGCTTTGATACTTCTTCTTCCACTAAAATTGAGAATAAGGGGAATTTTTGTTTTACTTCACGCATGGAAGTGGATGCATGCTCCAGAGAATTCAAATATGAACCTTTTTCTTTTACCACAGATCTGTTTCCTGGGTTAAGTAAAAATAGTGGATACATGACTGACAAAAGGTTGAGGAGGAAGAAGGGAAAGTTGAAGCAAAAAGTCCAGGCCAAAAATTTGAGTAAGCAAGATTGATTTCAACTTGAGGTCGTTCTTTGTTGAGATATTTTTCTATGGAAAAATTCAACTTTGGCTGGTGTTTTCTCTGTAAAAAAGCAAGAAGAAGATGTTAAATTGATTATTCCGACAATACCCCCGCCAATATAAGACATTGCGCGTAGAAAATGATATTTAACTGGAGAAATGGGTTATTACCAGTCATTAGTGTTAAATTAACAAGTTTATTAATGTAAAGGACTAAAAAGAATCGTTTGAAATATAAATGATGAAAAAGAACTTTTTCGAAAATGTAGAGGATGATTTTTATGATTTAATCAATTATAAATAAAGAGTGATGGTGCCACTTATTCCGATTTTCTAATATTTAGACGTCACAAGGAACAAATTTATGTCCATAATAATCATTTATAAATCATCACTTTCAGCTCATTCCAAATTCTAAATCAATGTGTCTGGGTAGGAATGGAGGATCATATAACTTAAAATTCTGACAAAATAACGAGCGTGTATGGATTGATTCTTAAAATATAATTTTTTAAAAATTTTTTAATATATTTTTATCTCATAATTATTATTTAAAAAATATAAGCGCCTTATTACGAAGGAAAAGAAAATATAAGTAATTATAAGGCCCTTGCACCCAATTCCAGAGAGTTAATCCGGAAATAAATCGAGTGTGCATCATTATCATGATTATTATTTGGTGATTGGAATCATAGTTTATAGAATCAGAATTCTATACAAAATCGATTTAGGGTAGCAGAATCGGATTGGTAGAATCGAATCGTAGAATCGTAAGATTTTAGAAAAAATAAGAAAATATAATTTATAAATGATTTTTAAAAGAATTATTAATCAATATATGAATGAATAGTTTATAATTAAATAATTTTATTTTAATTTTTATTTTTTATAATATTTTAAATGATTTTTTTAATATTTTAGTTGTTGTCACAGTCAAAGGGCATTTATGTCCAATTTATTTATTTATTATAAAAGTTAATAAAAGTATCATTAAACTAATTAAATTATTTATATAAGTATATATCTTAATTTTACTTAGATAAAGAAATTTTTTTGAGTAAATTTAATTATATTTTATTTACATAATAGGATAGAATCGTAATTAGGATCGAGATCGTTTTAGTAAATTTGGATCATAAAATCGTAGGATCAGATCGAGATTCTGAGAATTATGATTGGAATAAAAGTTCTCTACTTTTGGACTCCAGCAAATAAGGAAAATAGATCTCGCTGTCAAAGCATCAAAATGAACACGGGGACTTGTGGATTGAATCGAAACCGGAGTTGGGATTTTAGAGTTTAGGACGGCCTCCCGCAGCTGCTCAAAAGCAAAACCACAATAATTTTAGTATCGGTCAATAAAGCAAAACCACAATAATTTATTTATTATTTTTTAAAAAAAATTGGGATAGATGACTTTGAGTATTATTTTTGTGATTATAATGAAGAACTAATACAAATTCGTAGGTTAAACACATTTTTTTAAATTAAGTTTGTTAAACTAGAACTAGACCAGCATTAGATGAAATTAAGATGAATCTTTCATGCCGTAATAAGTTGGATAGAATTAACATTTCAATATTTTGTTGGAGGACTTTGTCAATTGGTCAATGTGTGCTTGTGGGGATATATATTAGTAAATCACAGTTCTAGGAGTCTTTTGGCAGTAATCTTTCTAGAATTTTATATATATTTGTTTACAAATTACAATGATTGTGCTTCTAAAAAACAAAATTTTCATACTCTTGTATTATTATTTTTAATATAATAAATTAATTATATAAGTGTAAATAAATTGTCTTTCTTAGTTATTTATAGTTACATTATTTTATCTAATACAATAAATGTGTGAAATATTTGGTAAAGTTCTGTGGCTCACAATCCCACAGTTGAGTCAATTTTGAACTATTGTGTGGCTGCGTTACTGGTCCACGAGGGTATGTATGCATCCCACTTCATTCTGGTTTGGACTGCTATTTCATTGAAAGTTCATTATTATCGGGTCTATTTATGATTTTAATTTTCAAAATATTTTTATATAATCTCCATTAATAAATAACATGTGTTTATTATTTTTGAAAAACTAAAATATAGGACCTTAAGAGGTGTATCACAAGAATGAATAAAACATCAAATTAAATTTTAATTGGTTCATTTTGGATATTATCTATAGATTTTAGTTTTTTTTAATTGAATTTTTTTATAATTTTAAAATTTTTAAATATACATGTAGTAACTGCATTAGAATTATATGAAATATCATAAAGTTCAACCAAACTTAATGAAAAAAATAAGGAAAGCAAACGTAACATTTCAAGATTTTGAATACTTACTAAACGTTGGTATTTTAATTATTTTTCTTAAAATTTTAGACTAAATAAATATATTTTTGACTTTTAATCATATTTCATATTTTTTTTCTTTTAACTCTTATACATTTCTGATTTTTTAAATTTTATGGTCTTTTATTTTAATTATTGTTAGGTTTAAATTTTATTTTAAAATATTTTTTAATTCAGAAGTTTTTTCTATTTAAATTCATAATTTTTACATAAAATTTTTATAAAATTAGTAGTTTTTTTCTTTTGAATTTAAATACTATTATACATTAAAATTGACAAAATTGAAAAAAAATATATTTTGATTAAAAGACTGAAAAGAGTTGTGTATATTATTAATATAGAATAAAGAAAATAATATGATGATAAATATTCATGTTATATAAATTATATTTAAAATATATTTGTGATTTATTAATCTAATTTAAATAATGAAACATGAATTATATTTAAAAAAACATTGTAAATATTTTTATTCTATCCAAACATAAGTAAGTATTCATAATTCCTAAGATTGTAATTCCTTATAAAAGTATTCATTTTTCTCAAAATTAAATTCTGAAAAATCATATTCTCACATAACTTTAATTTCCTGACAACTAAACAAGAATTAATAATTTTAACTCGTTAAATCAAATGAATTTAACCCAACTTAACCTGTAAAATTACAAATTATTATTTAACTTGTAACATATTTAACACAACTTAATTGATCAAAATAGTGGGTGAATTGGTCTAAATTTTTGGGCTGGGTTAGCTTTTACCAACCTATCATGATCTTGAGAATTTTGGAGCCAGTTTGCAATTTAGAGCAAAAGTCAGTCCAATGTATGATTAATAGAGAAATTAGTCAAGAAGTTAGTTACATTGTAGTTGCAGCAACTTTAGTATATAAGCTGCAAAAAAGTTCTGGATTGTGTAGACTTTGTTGATGAATAGAACTGGGTTTTAAGTCACTTTTAACCCTCTTAATTCTTACTAATCCTTCCTCTTATCTTCTCTCATTTTCTCTCTCATTCTTTCTCCTTTATGAATTCATTGTTTGTCATCCTTTCTCATTGTTCTGAAATTCTAGTCAGGACCAAAACCTGACACAACCATAGAAATGATAAATAAAAACAGGTGAAAAGCTATGAGAAGTGAGCACAATGTGCAACAAAATTACCAACAATAAGCAATTTTTTATAACAAAGCTTCCTTTTTAATTCTAAAGACATTATTGATAGGGCTAAAGAAGATAAAGTAGTCAGAAGTCCGAAGTTAGTGCCTGACCAGGGGGTTCGAATGACGGTTTGGTGTGGAAATCTCCGAATCATCAAAAAAAAAGAAGGAAGTAACATTATTATTATTCGGCTGGGCCGACTAAAAGTAGGGTGTGTGGAGATTGAGCCCGATTAAAAATTAGGAAGAGTGTGACAAGTTGGGTTCATCTCTTTAATAATAAATTTTAAAACGGACTCTGTTGTAATAATAAAGCTCTAGAAAGCCCATTTTCACTTTGTGTTCACTGCAGTGCCTTCTCCATCAAAGCCAGCAGCCCGTGGAACTAAACTACATTCCCAAATATTGATTAAAACTTGCTCAAACAAGTCACCAAATAATAATAGTTTTAATTATTTGGTAGTTAGATGACATCTGAATCTGCCATTTAATTATCACGAGAATTTACGAAAAATTTTCAATAAAAAATATAAGTTTAATTTAAAAAGAGTGATCGGGTAATTTTTTTTTCCTTAACTAACTATACCACATGTACATATACATATATATATATATATATATATATATATATATATATATATATATATATATATATATATATATATATATATATATATATATATATTTGACAAGCCAAGAAGACAAAGTTTATTATTAAAAATTGAGAGCAAAAGTTATAGGAAAAAAATCAGAAATTTAAAAAGCAGATTATCGATCCTACTCCGAGGACTACTATAACCTATTGTACCAGCCAAGAGGATCCGGAAGATTAGGAAATATGAACTAGAAACCAGAGACATTCTCTTACTTTTCAATAACCGCCAACAGATTTTGTGCTCTGAATACTCCTGATTTCGCCAACCTATCAGTCACACTATTAATTTCCCTTTGAACATAACTATTCCATATTATCTTCCATAAATTGAAAACACATAATTCCAATTGTCACAGAAATGTCATTAAGTTAGTTGATACTATTTTGAACGGTCTCAATTAATCATGATATATATATTGAAAAATTTCTATAAAATCTTTCAGTAATTAACATAATATTTATGTAATAGAAATTATTGAACAACAATCATTTTGTTTATTTACTACCATTTAACTATTTAAATACCACATTAGTTACTATAAGCATTTACTAATATTATTATTCATTGAACAGTATACATTTATAATGTATGTGATATTTACATAATTTCAAAGTTGTCTATTTTATTTGTTCACAAGAGAACCCGCAACCGCTAAAAGCCTATTTCTAAAAGACTAACAAGTCGTAAACCCTTAGAGTGGATAACGTTCGAGGGCCACATGGTTTATTAAATAAATTCATTCTTGTACCGGTATCGTCAATTTAGTACCACTTACTTCTCCACGTATAAGGAAACCAAGGGCATCTACACCGATCCCTTTTGGGGTTGGCTGTTTATATAAGGTCACGACACATCAGCAGAAATACTAATGTGGTGTGGCCTTGTAGAAGCTATGACCATCTGACATGGCCTCTCCGCAAAACGCAAAGACGGCCTAGCCCTTAATTTATTTATTTTTTCGCACATCAAAATGACGTTGTTGGTGTAGTTTTAGATTTTTTTTTTTAATTTATGATAGCTGATAGGCGCACAAGACGTGATGCGCACCCATGTCAACCGACACTAGTTTGCAACGATTATTTCACTTATGTTTTTTTTTTTAAAAAAAAAATCACCAACAGCCAAGAAATATTTTTCTTTATAAATTGACATGCACTTTATCTATTTTTGGTACAAAATCTAATATTCTTAAATATAATATTAAATTTTAATTTTAATATGATGTAAAATTATTTATACTTATTTAATTTCATGTTTTAAGTGTATTATTAAATTTTAATTTTAATGTAATGTAATTTTTTTCCATTAATTATTTTTAATTATTTAATATATAATAAGAATAAATTATAAATTGTATTATTAATATATATTGAATTTGATGAATGAAAAATATATAATATTTTAAATAATTATTAATTTAAATGAGAAGTATTAAATATATTAAATAAATAGTAAAAAAGAAGATAGAATAGAGAGAGAAATTAGTTATGTGAATTTTAAGGCCAGATCATTAACGTGAATAATTTTTTAATGATGAGTATATAAATAATAGAGATCAAATTTTAAATTGATATGATGTTGATGTAACGTAATTTTAGTCTGACCTTAAAAGAGATTGTTGTGGTGCATATCCTAAGGGGGCGCTTGACTAGGAGGGGGGAATGAGAAAGATAATAGAAATGATAGTAGTGGTGAATAATAGTGGGGTCTTTCATTATAATTCTGCTAGTTGGTTTGTGATGAGAAATGAGAATGATTACTAATAATGGTGGTTGGTTTGTATTGGGGAATGAAAATGATTATAAATTTATTGTAATAATTTGTTAATCATTTATTATAAAATAAGATTAATTAATTATTAATAAAAATATTATTAATTAAATTAATCTTAAGTAATTAATTAATTGTAAATTAAATAATGTTATCAAATAATTATTTATAAATTAATTAATATTAGTAAATGAGATTAATTAATTATTAATTATAATATTAGATTACAATATTAAGTAAATGAATGATTAATTAAATTAATCTTAATTAGTTAATTTATTATTACTTAAAAATAAATTAATTTATATTAATTATAATAATTAATTAGTATTAGTTAATTAATTAGTATTAATTATAATAACTAATATTAATTAATTAATTAGTAATAATTAGTCATTAATTAATATTATCAATTAATTATTTATACATTAATATATTAATTACACATTAATTATAATAATTACTATTAATAAATAAGATTAATTAATTAAATTAATCTTAATTAATTAATTATTATTTTTAATAATAATAAATTAATTTATAATAATTATAATAATTTATATTAATTAATTAGTATTAATTAATTATAATAATAATTAAAAAAAATAAAGCATTCCCTATCTTTTATACCCCAATATTGGGGATATTAGGAATTACCCATATAAGGTAATTAATTTCCTCATCTCCATTCTATTCTCCTAACTAACAGAGAATGGAATGATTTCCGAAAAATCCATTCCATTCCCCAATCCAATACCCCCTAGTCTTCGTCAACTGTAGGCTGCAGCATTCATTGGATACGCATCTCGATCTCCACGCACAAGCACGTGCAAGGGAAATGCCATTTAGTTTATATTAAAAAAAATGATTAGGTAATTTTTTCCCTGGACCAGCTATTTTATATTATCTCTCATAGATTGAAAATACACATAATTCCAATGGTCATAGAAATGCGCGCCATTCAGTTAGTTCATAATTCCAATGGTCATAGAAATGCGCGCCATTCAGTTAGTTGATACCATTTTAAACGGTCTCAGTTAATCTGTGTTTAATGATTGATGTAATATTTATGTGATAAAAATCATTAAATAATAATTATTTTATTTATTTATTTACTATTATTTGATTATATAAATACCACATTAATTACTATAAATATTTACTAATATCATTACTCATTGAAAAACATATATTTATAATGCATGTGAT